>CANNZV010000919.1:0-85817 GCA_947561585.1 Caprella mutica | reverse complement strand
GATTTCATAGCACTGTGGCTCGTACGGATTGCTTTACGTTCTTGTTCTTTCAGTTTTACTTGGTCTTTGGTGTCTTCCAATAAAACTTCAGAATTCTTATACATTTTATCCAAAATACGATACATCACCTCCATTTTACTGTGCAAGGCATTGTATTTTTGGTTGGTTTCTTTCAAGCGAGCAGCTTTACGGCTTGCCAAGACCATTTGGTTGTCTTTACCTTCTTGTTTTGCACGACTAGCCAAACGCATTTGTTGGTTCATTTCCTTGTCGTTTTCTTCCATCAAGGTTTTTAACTTCCGCATTTGACCGCGAATAGCACCGATTTGCTTGCTCATTTTGCGCAAGTTATCAGATAGGTCTTCTACATAAGATTTCAAGATGCCAATTGGGTCAATCTGAACAAACATACCCGTGATACTACGCATCATAGATTTGTACATGTACCAAACTAAGTTCCGCATTTTTGGGTCAAAAATCATGTATAATACAGCCGCTAAAACCACGACCACGCCGACCATATAAACGGTGTTTGCAAGGATAGCAGCCCAGGGCAAAGAATAGGCAACAAAGCCAATCAATCCAACAATAGCCGCCATAAACAGCGCACCCGTAATGCCCTCAGGGCGACTCCAAAAGCCTTTTGCTTTTACTTCTGAATTTTCAAAAGGAGAAGGTTGTGACATATTAGTGTAGTATTTTTTTTAAGATTTTAGACATTAGATTTTAGAGAATACACTTTTACTAAAAAGCTAATATCGTGGAAATAGTCATTGATTTTTCGAGTAGCAAAGTTAAATAAAAAATCATAACATTCTGATTATCAGAAGAATAAATTGCTTAGGAATTATTTTGTCTATTCATCTAAGTATCAGCAAATCTCGGTTTAAGTAGAAAAGTGGTGTTACCAGTCATTAATCTTAAAAAACGGGTATTCATTTACTGCCTACTTTATCGTAAAAAACTGGTAACACCACTCGACATTTACTTAAACCGAGAATCGCTGTCTAAGTATGCATCATATAGAATATACAATAATCAATATACAATCCTAAATAAGTTCATTTATCTTCGTCAAATCATTTTTAATTTGCCCCAAAATATTGGAGTACGTATTTTCAAAGTTGGCGCGTGTCGCCTCAATTTTTTCTTGTTCTTTACGGATAATTTCGTCTGCCTCGTCAATCGTACGTTGCGATTTGTCAATCTGTGCTTCCAGTTTTGCTACTTGTTCGCGCCACTTTTCCACCTGTTCTTTCAAACGAATAATATCCGCTTTTTTGCCTTCTACACGCTTAGAGGTTTGATTAAGTAAAGCGGCATCAAATTGCGTTTTTTCTTTATCCAAAACTTGTGCATAATGTTTGGCAGTTGATACCAATTTATGCTTCGTCAAGCCCATCATTTTCGCCGTCGTGAAGGTCGATTTAATCGCCATTTCCTCATCCATGTGCATTTCACTCAAAGCACTTAGCGATTGTTTAAACTCTAAATAATCAAAGCCCGGTAAATTCGCTTTTGAAAGTGCACGGGTTAAGAAATCAACTGTTTTTATATCTAAATCGGGGAAGTTTCCGAAAATTTCCTTTAGGTTTTTTTCCATCTTTTTCATTATTGTACATGATATTTCTGAGGCGCAAAGCTACTAAATAGACGAACAAATATACTAAAAGTTGTCCATACAAATTAAACTTTAGACCAATAGCTGTTTTTTGTCTATAATCATGCCGTTTTGTTCTATTATGGTCTAGTCTATTGAGGCTATCAAATATGAATTTCTAATTTGTCATTTTTAACTATACAATCTCCACCGCACTAAACCCACTCCCTTTCTTCACCACCCGTATCTGCGTATGAATACGCTCTTTCAAAGCCTTCACGTGCGAAATGACGCCAATTGTTTTACCACTCGTTTGCAGCAATTCTAAGGTAGAAATTGCATCATCCAAAGTCGACTCATCCAGTGTGCCAAAACCCTCGTCGATAAAGAGCGAACGAATGTGCGCGCTACCGCCTGCCAAGTCCGAAAGTCCGAGGGCAAGGGCAAGACTGACTAAGAAACTTTCGCCACCAGAAAGGGTGTTCATGGAGCGCAAATTATCTGCTTGAAAAGTGTCGATAATTTGCAAATCTAAATCCGATTTTTCCTTCTTTTGAATGATGTATCGCCCATCCAGTTTCGCTAAATGTTGGTTCGCTAATTGCACCAGTTTTTGCAAGGTCAAGCCCTGTGCAAAAGAGCGATACTTTTTCCCATCTCCACTACCAATCACTTGCCGTAATAACTCCCAACGCATCCACTCTTTTTGCTGATTTTCTTTGCTTGTCAAAAGTTTTTCTTGTGATTGTTGTCGCTCTTTATTCGCTTCCAATTGGGCATTAATACCGCCTATTTGCTGTAATAATTGTTGTCGTTGCGAATCTTTTTCGGCGTGCGTAACTTGCAGTATATCAGCAGCTTGTGTCGTCAATGCAAGTGCCGTAGTTGTTTCTAAATTACTGCTGTTCTCTTGAACTAATTGTTGCGTTTTTAACTCTTTTTCGTGCAATGCTTTTCGAGCTGCTGCAATACCTTCAGCAATAGTATCCGACAACAAAGCCGCTTGCAATAATTCTAAATTTTCGAAGCCCGCCGCCGTACTTTTTTCGATTAATTTTTGTCGCTGTTCGTGCTCCACGGCTTGCGATTTTTTGAGTTGTTCTTCCGTCGTTTTTAGGCGACCTTCTGCATCTTTTTGTGTCGCTAAAGCCGTTTTAGCTTGCGTTCTTAAGTCTGTTAGTTGTTGTTCAATATGTGCCAGTTTTGCCTGCCAATTTTTTCGTTCCTTCTCTACTTTTTTATCACCAAAAAGGAGGGTTCTTTCTTCGACTAAAGTTGCTAAATTGGCTTCTGCTTTCGCTAAATTAGCGGCTATTTTTTCGTATTGTTTTTCTGCTTTTGCCAAAGCTTTTGCTTGTCCTTTTTGCTCACTTTGTAATAAGGCAATTTGCTGCGCCAATTCGGTTTGCTGTTCTTTTTTTGCTTTAAATGCAATGCCTGTCTGCCGCAATTTTTCGACCACACCTTTACCTAAAGTCAAATCATAAGTAGCTAATAAAGTGGTCAAATTAGCCATTATTTTATTATAGTTTTGTTCTCCTTCCTTCAAAATTTTGCTGTAGTTATCTAATTGATTTTCAGCGACTTGCAAGGTTATTTTGACTTCATTAAATTCATTAGTCAAGGTCTTTACCGTTCGTTCCAATGCTTCCAATTCACCACTCAATTGCGTCAATACAGCCCGTTCTTTTTTGCGTTTTTTTAGATTTTCTTGCACCAGTGCAATCTGTTCTGCCAAATGCCCTTTTCGAGCTTCCGAAAAGGACCCAAACTCAAAACCCGGTGCCAATTGTGCTATTTTTTGCTCCAATTCTTGTAATTGTCGTTCCGACTGTCGGAGTTCGCCGTCGTTTTCTGGCGAGCCATAAAAATTTTGAATTTGTTGCTGCACCGTTCGCACTTCTTCCGCATAGTTTTTCATCTGCTGAAAAATACGTTCATTTCGTGCTTCCGCAGCGTCCAAATCATTCTTGGCTTCATCCACAAAAGGTAAGACATCCTCATTGCAAAAAGGATGTTCTTTTGAACCACAAAGTGGACAGGCTTCGCCCTTCGCTAATCGCTTTCTATCTTCTTCATAATTCTTTAAGAAAATCTGTTGTAAATGTATCTTTTTGAGCTTTTCAATACGCTGCTTAAAATCCTCCCAATCTTCGTGTAAATTGAGGTATTGCATGTCCATTTGGTCGCGATAATTTGCCAATTTTTCTATCGCTTCTTTTCGGTCATTTAAATGTTCCAAAATACCGTCGTAAGCATCACTCCATTCTTGCAGCCTTGCCAGTTTTAAAGAGCCTTCTCCCAGTTTTTCAATATCTTGATGTAAGCGTTCTAATAATTCACTTCGTCCTTGTGGATAAGCTTCTGGAATTTGTGCAAGGTACTGATTTTCAGTTTGTTGTAAAGATTTTTGTGCTGCTTTTAAGGCTACTTTTTTTTCCTGATAAATACGACTAATTTCCGCTTTTTTCTGTGCTTGCGTCTCTTTATTAATTCGAACTGCTTTCAATGCATGATGTCCTTTTTCAATCTCCTCACATACGGCATCGATGCGCGGCATATCTTGCTCTACTTGTGCTAAATTTGCATTCGTTTTCAGCCAGCTTGCTGCCTCCGATAAAGTCGTAGAAAAAGTGTTTAGTTGCTGCGTCTTTTGGCTTTGTTTTTGACGTATTTCTGCGAGCTCATTTGCTTGCTCTTTTACTTCTTTTTGCAAAGCTTGTAAGGGCGTTTTTTGTCCTTCTATTTTCGTATCTAAAGCTTCTACTTTACGCCATGTTTTTTCTTCTGTTGCTTGCGAATTTTTTAAAGTTTTTTCGGCTGTTTCTACTTCTTTCAATTCTGTTTGGATAGCAATTGCTTTTCGCTGTAAATCCGTTAATTTTGTAGCATAAGCAATACGATTATCTGTCAATTCTTTCACCGCTAAGGCTCTATCTGCCAAGCGTTTCAAATCAGCCCGAAAAGGAGCTGTTTTTTCGTGTAATTCTAATTTTTTGAAATCGCTTTGTAGTTTATTTTTTTCTGTTTTAATAGCAGATAAAGCATTTGCCAAACTCGTTTTCCGTGCAGTCAATTCAGCTACTTTTTTCAACCAATCCAATTGCTGTTGCAGCGTATCTACTTCTTTTTTTGTTGTTTTTTCTTCTTTTTTTAATACACTTAATGCTTCTTTTTTTTCTTTAATATCGTCACTACTAAGTAGTTGATAACCAGACAGTTGCGCATCTATATTGCTAAGTATTTGCTTTTCTGTACGCTCTTTAATATGTGCTGCTTTTGATAAATCACCATAAATTTGCGTGCCCGTAATTTGCTCTAATAACTCGCCCCGTTTATCCGCTTTTGCCGACAAAAAAGCCGCAAAATCACCTTGCGCTAACATCACAGAGCGTGTAAATTGTTCATAATCTAGCTTCGTAATTGTTGCTACTTTCTCTGCTACTTCGCGTAAAGTAGAAGCCAATATTTGCCCCTCTTCATCGCCATCAACTAAGAGGGCAATCTCCATTTTAGGAGCTTGTAAAGCCCCATCTACCTTATCGCGCGACCGTCTACGTGTATAACGACTCCGATAGCGTTTGCCACGAACTTCATACTCCACTTCTGCATAGCAATCCGTTGTGCCAAAGGTCATCACTTCATCCTCTCTGCCACGGGCTGTTTTTTTGTATAAAGCTAAGGTAATAGCATCTAAAATCGTCGTTTTTCCTGCGCCTGTATCGCCTACTATTGCGAATAAACCACTGCTATTCAAAGGATTAGCCGTGAAGTCAATAATGGTTTCTTCGCGTAAGGAATTGAGATTTTTTATGCCTACTTTTAATATTTTCAAGAGTCAATGATTGAATGAATGAATTTTGAATGATTGAATATGGGCTATCGGACTTCTACAAAATACCTTTTTAAATATAATTGATTACTCGTCTATTTCTCCTCTAAAATCAGCAATTCTCGGTTTAAGCAGAAATTGGTGTTACCAGTCATTAATCTTAAAAAACGGGTATTCATTTACTGCCTACTTTATCGTAAAAAACTGCTAACACCACTCGACATTTACTTAAACCGAGAATCGCTGCTCTAAAATAGCTTGCCAATTCTCAGATAACTCTTTATAAGTCATATTTAAAGCCTTCAATTCTTCCTCTTTTACATCCAATTGCGCGCAGCGTTTTTCAAAGACATCGAAGTGGTCTAAGGCAGTCAAATCAACCATATCTGTAGCGGTTTCTAAGGACTTTTTATCGTGTTTGACCCGTATTTTTAACAACTCCAAATTCAAGTCTGCTATGTGGTCTTGAAGCATGCTATATAAATTAGGAATTTGTTTATCTGTTTCAATAACAACTTCTACCCAGGGTCTAAGTTGCCGTTCTTTTGCCGCGAATTCGGTCAAGCGAACTAGTGTATTTTCTAAAGTATCTTCTATCGTTTTCAGGCGGCGAAAAGTAGGCACTTCGAGCGGTTCAATTTGCGTCAAAATTTTACCTTCAAATTCTAATAAAAGCGCGACTTTATCATCTTTTGTTTCCGAAAAACTAAGCGGAATAAGCGAACCACTATACCGAATTTGCTGCAATTCACTCAAGGCTTGCTGCCGATGAATATGCCCTAATGCCACATAGTCAAAAACAGCAGGAAATTGTTTAGCTTCTATATTTTCTATATTTCCGACATATATATTGTCTTGTTTTTCAGTTGCTTTTGCACCTTTTGCGTATAAATGCCCCATTGCTAAAAGCGGAATGTTATGTGTTTCATAAGCTTCTACAGCTTGTCCTGCCGCTTCAAAATGACCATAGATTGCTTCTTTCAATCGCTCACTGCGTTCCATATCTGTTTGCCCAGCATAACTTCGACGAATATCTTCATCACGCAAAAAAGGAATAGCAGCAACCACGGCTTCCAACTCTCCATTTTTATCTTTTAAAACTACGATTTCATCTTCAATATTAGCACTCGCTTTAGTGATTACATGGACATCTAGTAACTGCAAAATCTCTTTAGATGCGCCCAACATGGTCGGACTATCATGATTGCCGGCCGTGATGATAATATGGCGACAAGTACTACCAATTAAGCGTTTCAAAAAGCTAAAATACTGTTCTCGCGCATAGTTAGGCGGGTTATAAATATCGAATATATCACCGGAAACTAAAAGTGCCTCAACTTCATGTTTTTCAATACTTTCAATCAACCAATCTAATGCCAATTGATGCTCATCCTGTCGATGATTACCGAGTAGTTTTTGACCTAAATGCCAGTCGGAAGTATGCAGTATTTTCATATTTTTGAATAATTCTAACAGCGATTCTCGGTTTAAGTAAATGTCGAGTGGTGTTACCAGTTTTTTACGATAAAGTAGAAAGTAAATGAATACCTGTTCTTATTATTAATGACTGGTAACACCACTTTTCTACTTAAACCGAGAATTGCTGTAATTCTCATCACTAATTTTTTTCGACTAAAAAGCCTTCTTTTCGATAGCTTTTCGTTTTGTAATACTTAGGGCGCGTATCCAAATACACGTGCAGCCTAATAGGGGATTATTTCATCAAACTTTTACGCCCATACACACTACATATCGGACATACTTTTGGGTCATGTCCACGTGCCGGACAGTACTCGCGCCCAAAGAAAATAATCTGTAAATGTAGCTTATTCCATAGCTCTCTAGGAAACAATTTTTTCAAATCTTTTTCGGTTTTTTCCACGTTTTTGCCAGTGCTCAACGTCCACCGATAGGCAAGGCGATGTATGTGCGTATCGACCGGAAAAGCAGGTACACCAAAGGCTTGCGACATCACGACGGATGCCGTTTTGTGACCAACACCGGGCAATGCTTCCAAGGCTGCGAAGTCTTGTGGCACTTTACCATCATGCTTATCTAAAAGGATTTGCGAAAGCTGAGAAATGGCTTTCGATTTGCGTGGAGAAAGTCCACAGGGACGAATAATGGCCTTAATATCTTCAACTTCTTGCACCGCCATATCTTTCGGATTATTGGCTAATTCGAAGAGGGCAGGCGTCACTTTATTGACCCGTTCGTCGGTGCATTGTGCCGACAAAAGTACAGCCACCAATAAGGTATAAGGGTCTTGATGGTCGAGTGGAATGGGGGTCTCTGGATATAATTTTTCGAGTATCTCGACTATGTCGTTCGCTTTCTCTTGGCGTGTCATATTCTAATTAGGAGTTTTTTTTTAATTAGGAATTCCTTCTTGAGTGCCGCCAAAGGTAAGATAAATTTGTTGATTAGATGGATTGCTTTTCTGTAAAGGAACTCAATTTTTGCACTATTTTGCCTACATTTGAAACTGTGGGCAGGCAGTCGATTGCAATAATTGTAAAAGAACTGTTATTCTTTCAACGTTCTTAAGACCAAAAAACGCGTCGAAATGGCGGAGTTATTTTTTCTTCGTTACTTAGCTGTTGTATTAGGAATGGTGTAAGAATGGAAAGTTATTTTAGAACCATTCCTTAGTAGTCAGTCCAGTTAATACTGTCGGATTGGCGCGGATTATTTTCCGCCTGCTCTCTCTTAAAAATTATTCCGCCCGTACGGGTGCAAGAATTTTTAAAAAAAAGCAGCCGAAAAATCCGCTCAAGCGAACCCGACACTATTAACTTGACTGACTACTTATTGTATTTATTGAGCGTAAAAAAAGACATCAATGAGGAAAATAATTCTATTTACTGGCTTCTTAATTAGTTGTGTAGGACTTGCTGCACAGGTGGAAAAAGGAATGTGGATGGCATCGGGGAGTTTATTCTCAGGAACAAGTATTTTTCAACATCAAAATAATTACGAAGAAACCAATTCTTTTTTGCCTTCGGTATCTGCTGGTTATTTTGCGAAAGATTGGTTGTGCTATGGTGGCGATTTGAACTATTCATTTAGCAGCAGAAATAGCATTTTCAATGGTAGGAATAACTTCACAAAATCCCATCTTGTTGATGTTTCGCCCTTTTTGCGCGGCTATTTTTCGACCGGAAAAATCGCTTTATTTTCGGAAGTAAAAGTGCCTATACAATGGAATACTTTTGTGCAGAACGACCCTATTCGCCCCATTTATTCGCCGTGGAGTATAGAACTGAAAACGAGTATAGCAGCCAATTTTTTTCTTAGCCCCAACCTTTCTATCGAAGCTGGCGCAACGGTTTTGCTATTTGATAGCGCTGTTTTACAATCTGTTGTAACGAATAACAATCGCTTATCTTTAAACATTGCTTTTCGTCAATTTCTGCGCCCTAATAGTGCAACACAAATCCCTGATTGGCAACTCGCTGCGGCTTATTTACAAAGGCACAATTTCTATTTTGGGGGCTCAATTATTCAAAATTACAGTTTTGAAGGTACTCGTAACGGTAATTTTAAGGCCAATATTGGGTACTTTATTCGCAATCATTGGCAATTGGACTTAGATATTGGCTTATCGAACTCCTTATTTTTCAATCCCAGCACTAGCAAATATGTCTCGGTATCGGGTGCGTTTGGTCTGCGTTATTTTGCGCCATTAATAAAAGAGCGATTATATCTGGCGCCGGCAGTGTCGTTTTTTGCGAATACGATAAATTACGAACTTCTTTTTTTCAATAATCCTCGCCGTATAGGAGGGGAGTTGGCTGCGCATCAATTCATGGGCAATCGCTGGCACTTTTCTATGGGCGGTCGCTATCAATATGGTTGGGTAGTTGGCGAATTTGCAACTATCGAAACGTCTCATGTCGCATCTGTTTTTTTGCGGGGTGAATACAGCATTTTGCCAGAATGGGCCTGTTTTTTCGAGTTAAATAATCCCGTCTATCACAGATTCGAAAGAGAATTATTTACACCTTATTTATTGCAATTTCAGTCTTTTCGGATTGGGGTTCAACGCTTTATTTTTGCTGATTTATTTTATGAATAATAGGCAAAATAGTGCTTTCAAATAAAGATTGGCGTTTCTTTTGCAAGAAAACGGAAAGAGAGAAACAATTGATTAATTGATGAAGGAGCTGCTACGCGAAAAATTTATGCCTTGCTAAAATAAAAAATAGCCTCGCCAAAATCTGAACCTACTTAATTTATAGTGAACTAATGCTGGAGTTCTAATGGGAAACTGTTAGTAACTTCTAATTTCAAAACTATTAAAAACGCTTATCAGTCCTTACTTTTGCCACCTGATGTACACAGAAAGACATACACTAGACATGATGCCGCCGGAATTACTTGATGCTTATTTAGAGCGCGGGTGGTATCGCTTAGGTCAATATATTTTTACTTGCCGGTTTCTAATATTTGATTCTCAATTATATTCAGCCGTTTGGATACGTCAGCCTCTAGAAGGCTTTCAATTTCGGAAAGGACAGCGTAAATTATTACGTAAAAATGCTGCACGTTTCCGTAGCGTCACTCGTCCTGCTATTTTGACAGAAGAGAAAGAAATATTGTTTCAGCAATGGCGCGTAAAATTCGGAAAACGTCATGAGACAACACTCAAACGCTCCTTACAAGACGATGCCGACCATAGTATTTATAATACTTGGGAAATTAGTCTATACGACGAAGATCGCTTGATTGGGTATTCGTTTTTTGATGTCGGCAAAAAGAGTATTGAAAGTATAAAAGGAGTGTATAGTGCTGATTATCAGTCATTTAGCTTAGGTTACTATACCATGCTTTTGGAAATGGAATTTGGTTTAGAACGTAATTTGGATTATTATTATCCGGGCTATGTCGTACCAGATTATCCTGCTTTTGATTATAAATTACGTATTGGCAATTGTGAGTTTTTTAATAGTTACCAAAAAGATTGGCGACCTTATGAAGAATTTGATAAAGCAGCTTTGCCAGCACAGAAAATGATGCATCAACTGAAGTTGTTGGAAGGGATGTTCCAGATAGCTAGTTTGCCAAGTAAACTGTATTTATATCCGCCTTACGAAACCGTTGTTTTTGGTATTGAAGACCAAGGATATTTAGAATATCCTGTCTTTTTGAGTTGCTTTCATGGCATGTTTTTAAACAATTTCCTGACCATTATTTTTGACCCAGACCGCAATGTCTATGAAATGATTATTTGCTACGATGCAGGGGATATTTCAGACTATTTTGAGCAATCTGAATCTCCGGATGGCATTCCATTTTCGCCACACTTGATGGTGATGTCGAATATTGTGCCGCTAGGCAAAACACCACAAGAAGCCCTGCTTTACTTTGTGCATTGGATACGTGAAAATCATATTTTTTAGCATTATTCCCTGTTTTATCGTTCCTAAATGCAAAAGATTAAGGGCTGCTCTTCACCAAAGAGCAGCCCTTAAATATTCTATAAACGAATAATTCGTACGACCTCAGAAACCGTTTTTTCGGTTTCTATACGAACAAAATAAACGCCTGCTGGTACCTCCTGCAAGTCAATTGAAATTTCTTTGTTGCCTGCCGAAAATGCCTGACGAGTTACTACATTTTGGAGTAATTGTCCACGTATATCATAGAGTACAACAGATAATTGCATCGCTTCTGGAAGCGTGAAAAACAAGCTTGTCCTTGTTGTCGTCGGATTAGGAATGACATTGATTTGAAGCGGCATTATAGTAGGTGAAAATACGCTGGTCAATACGGTCAAATCTAAATTAACGATACTATCACAACCGAATTGGCTTTGTAGCGTGTTGATGTAGATACCTGTTTGTGTGTAAGTAGAATTGCCAACGGTATAGCTTTCGCCTTCATTAATAGTCGCTGTAATATCTACTTCCACGTCTTCGCCAATGGTAAACATAAAGCTTTCACTATCTTCTCCAGCACTATTTTGCGCGGATAGAATAGCGGTATAAGTGCCACCTTGCGCATAGCTAACGCTTGGATTAGCTAAGGTCGAAGTGGCAGGATTTCCATTAGGAAATGACCAAAGATAATTGCTTGGATTATTGCTGCTTTCATCCGTAAATTGCACGCTAACTGGGGCACAGTTAGCGTCTAAACTAATAGAAAATGCTGCTACTGGCGCGAGTTCTGCCGGAATGACGGTCAAATCCAAATGGACGATACTATCACAGCCATATTGATTTAATAAAGTGTCGATATACATACCTGTTTCGGTATAAATGGACGTGCCAAGAGCATAGTCTTCGCCTTCATTTATAGTGGCTGCTACATTGGTTTCGTCTGTACTGTAGAGGATAAATGTAAAGTCTTGTGCATCCGAACCTTCATCATTGATGGCGACTAAGGTGACTTCATATAGACCTGGATTGATGAAGGTAAAGGCTGGATTTTCGAGTGTAGAAGTGGTCGTCATGCCGCTATTAGTAAATGACCACTCAAAACTCGTCGTGTTGTCACTGCTTTGATTGAAAAATTGAGCATCGACAGGGACACATATTCCTTCAAATTCAGAAGAAAAAGCGGCCGCTGGCAGTCCCGTTTCTATAACGACGGTTAAGTCTAAATGGATAATACTATCGCAACCAAATTGATTTTCTAAAGTATCGCTATACATGCCTGTTTCTGTATAAACGGAATTACCAACCGTATAACTTTCGCCTTCATAAATATTTACCACAGTATTCATTTCACTGCCTTGATAAACGATAAAGGTGAAGCTTTCGGTGCTTTCTCCAAAATCATTTTGTGCGCTTAGAGTAGCTTCGTAAGTACCACCAGCATTGTAGGAAACATTTGGATTAGTTAAGGTAGAAGTGGAAGGAATACCGCCTGGAAATGTCCACAAATAACTATCTGGATTATTAGAACTTTGGTTGCTAAACTGAATGGTCGTCGGGGCGCAGTTATTATCATAATTGCTCGTAAATGCAGCAACAGGCGGCATTCCAGCCGGAACAACTGTTAAATCTAAATGGACGATACTATCGCAACCATGTTCGTTTTGTAAAGTGTCGATATACATTCCTGCTTCGGTGTAAACAGACGTGCCAATGCTATAACTTTCGCCTTCGGTAATGGTTTGAGCCAAAGTGGTTTCTTCGCTACCATGCACCGAAAAGATAAAATTATCTGTACTTTCTCCAAAGGCATTTTGTACAGTGAGCACGGCTTCATAAGTGCCAGGAACATCATAAGTAATAATCGGATTTTGGATGGTAGAAGTGCTAATGCCGCCACCGAAAAAGGCCCAATGAAAACTCGTTGGTTCATTGGTGCTTTGGTCGGTGAATTGAACGGTCACTGGCGCACATTCATTGAGGAAGGTAGTCGAAAAGTCTGCAATAGGGGCATTGCCAGCAATAGGAACGACTGTCAAATCTAAATGGACTATACTATCGCAGCCAAATTGATTGACTAAAACGTCGGTATATGTACCTGTTTCCGTATAAACAGAAGTGCCAACGGTATAATTATCGCCTTCATTAATGGTTTCCATCAGACTAAGTTCCTCACCGTCATAGATAGTAAATGTGAAGCTTTCTGTGCTTTCACCAAAGTCATTTAATACGGTCAATGTTGCGGTATAAGTACCACTTGCATTGTAGGAAATACTTGGATTTGCTATATTAGAAGTTGTAGGATTTCCATTAGGAAAAGACCATGTATAGCTGGTGGGTTGATTGCTGCTTTGGTCGGTAAATTGAATGGTGCCTGGTGCGCAATTATTATCATAATTACTGGTAAAACCAGCCACTGGAGGCATTCCCTGCGCTATAGTTGCTTTAAGAAAAATAGGGTCGCCCGTCAATTGTACATTATCTGGTGAAATGGAAGTGATAGTTCCAGTAGCTCCAAAATCCCATGCATATTGGTCTAAAGTTTCATAATTTAAGCTACTTGGAAAGGAATAAACGGCACTTGCGGCCTCGGTCATATCTGTTTGCGTAATCGCCCAAAGCACATAGGTCGGCACATTGTTTTCATCCATAAAAACACCGCCACGTATAGTTTCAGGAAGATTTAAAGCAGCCGTAGCCGCCGCATCATAGGTCTTTTCAAATAGCAAGCTAGTCGTCGTGCGGCTAGCTAAACCTTCGTCATTAATCATAATGCCATCGTAGGGTTGGAGGTGACTAAGTTTTTGGTATAAACCCGTTATTCTGCTCCAACTACTGGCATCTTCAAAGGTTTCTTTATCCGCCAAATTGTAGAAGTGCAATTGCTTTATATCATTTTTTTGTGCTTCTACTTGTACTTTTATGCCAAAGTTTCGTTGAGCATGATTTGACCCAAATTGGTCGCCAAACTGCTTGCGCGGTATATTACTTTCGGTATTGATAAATACTTTTTGTGGATAAGTCGTGCCATCATAGCCATATTGAAACAACAAGTCCTCAAATTCTTCTTTATGATGAACAACTTCCTCTACGGCTGCATCTGAGTGACGTGTATAAACGAAACCCCCAGCATCATTACTCCAATAGCGCAAACCGCCATCAATATGCGGGTAACAATGATAGCTCATACAATCAAAATAAGCCCCACCTGTCAAGGGATAATCAGCAGTAACTTGACCGCCATCAGGATTATCCGTATGCCGTAAAATAATATCTAAAAAACTGGTATAACCTAAACCTCCAACGCCCACATAAGCGTCTGGGTCAACCGTTTTGGTGACTTCATAAGCGATTCGCAACATCCGAATATAGTGATAAACGGGCGTACGCAACTTATAATCACAAGGTTCGGGCACATTCTCAAACCAATTACCGGGGTCGCCAGCTTCTCGCCAACCGCTGTTGGAATAATCAAAATCTGGTTCATTGTATATTTCCCAAAATTGAACGTAATCTTTGTAGGTATTGACGGTGTTATAGACGTAAAGCGCAGCATGATTGTCGTCATTAACGGGTGTTCCGTTTTCGCCATTATCCCAAATAGGCAAGTACATATCAGCGAATAAAAGGGAAGGTTCATCAGGACAATAGGCCGTCATGTCCACATGTGCATCCGAGGGGTCTTGCAAAAAAACCGTGTGCTTGTCCATGCCTAAACTGGCGTAATGTTCAAACTCATCTACACGAACATCATAGCCCCATTGTAAGACAAATTTTTCAGGAAGCGATGCTCTAAATGCTTTAATTCCTGCGCCCGGAATACCTAAATCGGCATTGCCAGCAGAAATATCGGCTAATTGGTCGTCATCCCAGTCGCCATGACTGCCGGGGTTTACACCTATTCGAAAAGGAACATCGGTATAAACCGGAACTTCATCATTGGCCGTAAAAGTGGGCTGCGCATAGAAGTAATTACTCCATAAAAGCAATAATAAGAGGGTAGTCTGTTTCATGTTTTTATATTGTTAAGTAAATTGATGCACCATTCCTTAAGAACGTTGAAAGAATAAGTTATAACAAAATTGGTGAATTATTTTGGTCTTAGGTTTACTTTAAAAGAAGGATTATTGTTGATACTATGACTGATTTTAAAGTAAAAAATAAGGACAAAAGAAACAGCAAGATGTTATAAGTTATTTTTTCATCGTTCCTTAATGGTTTAGTACGGTATTTTCTATTTTTTTAAAATCTTTAAAATAAAGGTAAAAAGTGGTTCCAACTCCTATTTCAGAGGTATAATCAATTTTTCCTCCGTGAATTTCAAGTACTTCTTTGCAAGTAGCAAGCCCTAATCCATGACCATCTCTGTCGGAAGTGTTTTGAGTTCTTGAAAAAAGAGCAAATATATCTATGCTAGAATCATGCTCTATCCCAACGCCATTATCCGTAACCGAGACTACGAATTGATTATTAATCAACTCATTTTTAATGCTTATTCTGGCTGGATGGTCAACTTTAGAGTATTTAAGTGCATTGGCTATTAGGTTTTGGAACAGTTGGTATAAGAGGATATTATCTCCAAGTATCAGGTGATGAAAAGGTTCTACTTCTACATGTCCTTTACTTTGAACCAACTTATGGTTAAGGTCTTTTTGCACACTTTCAATAATGTCTTCAAGATTAATCATTTGAAACTTATTCATCAAGACCAAAGTATTTGCACTATAGGCATATAGTCGGTCAACCATATCATTCAGTCTAGTAGTACTAGAGATAATGAAATTGAAAAATTCTTTTTCTCTTTCATCAATTTTAGGAATAATAGACCGGTTCAAAAGCTTTCCAAAAGAAAGAATAGTTCTGACGGGTTCTTTAAAGTCATGTGCCAAAACAGAGGCAAATTTTTGCAATCTACGTATTAATTTTTCTCTACGATCTAAAACAAGCTCTAATTCATTGTTACTCTGTTTCAATTCTGATTGACTAATTTTTAATTGTTGAACAGAGGTTTTTAATGCTTCCTTTTGTTTTTCTATTATTAGTATAGATTGGTTTTGCTCTTTGTTGAGCAGCATTAGTTTTTGATTTTTTTGTTTGTTCTTTTTTAAGAAAAAAAGCAATATTCCTGCAAGAAGGAAGGAAAAAGCTAAGAGTATTGCAGCAATAATTACTTGTAAATTTCTTTTTTCTATGCTTAGTTCGTGATTTTTGTTTTGAATTTGCAAATAATCAATAGCTTTTTGTTTGGTGTCCAATTCTTCTTTAACCAGCATCCGCATTTCAAATTTACCAACCTCTCTCAACTTGCTTTCGTCAAATATTTCTCGTTCCAATTTGTTGCGCTTATTGGAAATGTCCAATGCTGCTTTAAAATTTCCGATTGCTTGATAAGCATTCGTTAGTTTATCCATAGCGGATATTAATGTAACTCTATTAGTATTACTGTTATCCGAAATACGGGCTAAGACAGAATTTCCTAGATTGATGGCTTTTTTATATTTTTTTTGTGATAAATAAATTTCAGCTAAACCATTTTCTATCTGAATCGCATTTTGATGCCGCATATCCTTAATTTTTTCCTTAGCATTTAGGAAGTAAGGTAGTGCATCGTCATATTGTTTATTGAATAATAGATTATTTCCAAGATTATATAGGCAGGAAATTTCCTGTTTAACTAAACCCATTTTTTGATACCCATCTAAACAATAGTTTAGTAAAGAATCTGCTTTTTCTATTGTTCCGTTCAATGAATAAGCTTCACCCATTAGCACTTGAAAATAAAGAGCTCTTTCCTGCAAATCGTTATTTTGGGCAAGCTGATAAGCTTCTTGAAAAGATGAAAACGCTTTTGGGTAATCGCCTAGGGTTAAGTATATCTCTCCAATGTTAGCAAGACAGACAGTCATAGGTTCAATATCGTTTTTTTCTTTTCGGATATTGTAGCTGTATTCATACTCTAGCACTGCTTTATCAAAATCACCTACTAACATATATAGTTTTCCAACATTCAGGTGCAATAAATCATTCCGCTCCGTATAATTGTTGTCTATGCCATACTTTATGCCTGCCTTATAATACTCAAGTGATTTGGCAAATTGGTTCATATTTTTGTAACAAATACCAATTTTTCTATAGCAAGCCGATACCCAGCGATGCGTCTTCAAACGCTTTGCTACCTTTAGGCTTGCTTCATAATATTGAATTGCCTGGTCACAAGCATTTACTTTGGCTTTAATTAATCCTAAGTAATAATTGCTTTTCAGTATTTTATCATCATTTCCTATTGTATTAGAAACCGAGCGGCATTCTTCTAAATATGTTTGTGCATTTATAATGTCCGAACGGCGAAAGTAAGAAAGTCCAATCCAGTAGGTAATATCAGATTTGGTGCTATTGTCAGGGTAAGATTTGTATATTTCTAAAAAAGTAGTTGTTGCCAACTCTTTTTCTTTTGAATACAAATAATCAATACCAGTAAGGAATAGCAATGTTTTTTGTTCTTGTTCAGATAGCTTGCCTTTTTCTAATAATTCACCATAAGCCTCATGTCTAAGACTTGATTCATATTCATAAATATCCACCTCCATAGTAGAAAGGTCGATGCAGTTTGATAGCGAATTATAAAAATTAGGATTAGATAATTGTTCTTTTATTAATTCTTGATAGTGTTCGATGTTATTAGCCGTTGTAATATTCCAACAGAAAAAGAATAAAAAGAATAAATAAGTTTTTTTTAGCATGTGTTTGTGGACATTTGTTTCTATCATTTTTATTTATTTTAAATTACCTTACTGAGCAAGCGAAAAAAGGCTATTTAAGAACGGCAAAATAATAACTCCATCATTTGGACGGTTTTGAGCTCCTTGTCCGCTTTGCGGTTCATTCGTTTGAATGTTCGCTGAACAATTCACTCTGCGGAAGGTATTCATTTATCCTTATTTTTCCCTTAAAATCAGCCTGTCTGCATTTTAATGCCCATTGTGGTCGAAATGACTGACTTAGCCACATCATTCCTAAAAAAGAAAAAGCCGTGCAAAAGGTGAAAAAATACCAGATATACACGACAAAAACAGCTTAAGGAATGGTTCAAAAATAGTAATTTATTTTTGAACCATTCCTTAAAGACAAAGGTACGCAAAGTCTTTTAAAAAAGCATTATCAGCATATCGTTCAGGGGAATTAGAAATGAATTCGATAATAGGGCAATGATATTTACAGTTCGTCTTTTAAGGAAAAAACGCTAAGGAAAAAACGCTAAGGAAAAAACGCTAAGGAAAAAACGCTAACGAAAAAACGCTAACGAACAATCTCTAAATAGCCTCTCAAGACACCACTTTCATTTTCTTCATCGCTCCACTCTAAGATGTAAAAATAAGCACCATCAGGCAAGTCTTTTTCATTGTTCCAAGTGCCGGGCCATTTATTGTCATAGGCATCGGTTGAATAAACGAGATTGCCCCAACGATTATAAATGTCTAATTGATGCGTAAATCGAGTGATATTTGAGATGAAAAAGAAGTCATTAATATCGTCATTGTTTGGTGAAACAGCGGTGAAAACCCGAATGTCTAAACATTCTATGTAGATTTCTACGGTAGCTGTATCACAGCCATTTGGATTACAAATAACGTAAGTAAAGGCATCTTCACGCTCACAATATTCATCAAAAGGAATATAAGTGACCGAGCAATCGGGGTTTATGGTTGCTGTTCCGTAGAGTGGCGGATTTAGAATGTAAGAATTGACAATACCACCAAAAATAATATCATTTTGCTTAATATCTATGACTACAGGCACACTTCGGTCTGTTCTTAGGGTGTCGTCATTGGCAATAGGAGGGTCAAAGTATTCTTCTACCAAAATGCTGAAATAGGTCGTATCACAACAACCTCGGTCATCGCAGAGTATCATACAAGAAGTATCTCGACCGAGTGCCATGCCCATATATTCAATGCAATGTGTGTTCGGATTGTAGAAAAAATCGACGTTTCCAGTTGAATTATCAAAACAGACATCGTCTGCGAATATAAGATTGCCAGTTAATTCAGTGGTGTCTAAACAGAAGGTGTCTATTTCTGCAATGTAGATGGTATCTGACCAAAAATCGGGCTGCAACTGCAATACCGTTACGATGTGATAATTGAGTACTAAATTGCCCAAATCGTCTTCAATACGCACGCAGGCGGTATCTGTGCCGGGGGCAAGTGCTTCATAGCGGACACATAAACTATCACTCTCTATGCTGAAAAGAACAGCATTTCCACTGTCTTCTGGGCAAATATTGGCAGAACTGACAATATTGCCAGCCAAAATGGAAGTGTCAGCACAGATGACAATATTGTCAGCACCTAAGCAAATAGTATCGTAGAGGAGTTGTCCATTGACGACGGTTACGAATAAATTTAGCGTATCACAAAAGCCTAAATCATCGCATAATTGAAGACAAGCCGTATCCGTTCCTAAGGTAAAGCCTTCATATATAACACAATATGGGTCATCTGTCGTTGTAAATTCGACCATTTCACCACTTGCCTCGGGGCAAATGTTTTGAATACTAGCCAACTCTCCTTGCAAACTTAACAGGGAGGTGTCAAAGCAAATTTGTTGGGTCTGTGTGATAAGGATAGTGTCAGATATATCGGCTGGATTATTATTAAAAACATCGATGATAACAATCGTTGTATCACAAATTCCAAAGTCATCGCAAGCCACAAAGCAAGCAGTGTCTTGCCCAATACTTTGTGCTGAAATTTGGAAACAAGTGTCCAATATTGCATCTAAAATGATGATATTTTCGTTCGTTGGGCAGTTATTTTCGATGGAAACAATCGGGCCGTTTAATGCTTCGCTAGTTAGGCAAATCGTATCCAATTCAAATTCATCCAATTCGATATAAATCGTATCCGTTTCTACGCAAAAAACAGTAGCATACAGGGTGTCTATACAATTGGAAACAGTGCTTGTTGCAATGATTTCATGAAAACCTGTTGCTAGGTTCAATGCAAGACCAGTTGGTGTAAATTGTGGGTTGTAGCCAATGGTGGAAGTGATGTCCAAACTAATCTGCGTCACCTGCATTTCTTGGTAATCATTTCCCGAAAAACCACCAATAATAAATGGTGGATTTAAAACCCAATTGCCTTGCGTGTCCCATAGGTTCATACTATCTACAAGTGATTGAATATCAAGGAATTGTCCTGAAAAAGTGCTGGTAGAATTGATGGGCCAACTATCGACCATATAGGGGCCAGAATTACCTTGTCCAAATAAATTAGAATAGCCATAAACACCAATCGTATCGAAGGAGCAATTGGTGAAATTATTGAACGGAAGGCCATTGTCTGTTAGTTCATAAAGGCCTAATTCATCGGGTGGAATATGGAGACAAATAGCTGTTGTTTCCGAACAGTTTTGAGCTTGTAAAAGCAGCGTATCGGCTATTTCAAAGAGGTCACAAACGGTACATACATCAACCGTTATTTCATCCAAAATAAGCGTGCAATTATTCGCATCGGTGATGGTTAATGGATAGCTACCTGGCGCCAAATCGCTTTGATTAGGCAGATTTAGAGGAGTATTTGACCAATCATATTGATAGGGTTCTACGCCTCCCGAAATAAGTACTGCAATTGTTCCGTCCGTACCGCAGGAAGTTGTTGTTGTGATTTGTGCCGAGAGTGGTTCAGGTTCATTAATTTCAAAACAAAGGCCACCTGCTATACATCCATTTGCGTCTCGAATAGCTATGCAAATTTCGCCAGCAGGAAATGCGCCATTCACAAAATTATCTACAATACCATTGCTGAAAATGGTGTCAGCAGGCTGCGCAAAAGCATTATCAAAATCAATGTTGAAGGCAATTGCACCATTTTCTTCTCCAAAACAAGCAATATGAGTAGTGTCCGTTATCGTAATAGTAGCTTCAGGCACATCATCTGTTAGTACAAATAGTACTGGAATTTGACAGCCATCGCCCGCCAAATCAGTTACGGTAATATTATAAATACCACTAGTCAAATTACTTTGAGTATCGCTATTGCTTGGCCAACTATAGCCATAATTTCCACTGCCGCCCGTCACTTCAATTTGAGCCGTTCCATTAGCTTGCTGGCAGGTAGGTTCTTGTAAAATATTGACCGTAGCTACCAATGGATTAGCAAGCGGAATAGCTACTTCAATAATGTTTGGACACAATGGATTAGCGGGGTCAGTTACCGTGACTACATAAGTTTGTGCGGCCAAATTGCTGCGTATAGCGTCCGTGTTTCCATCGTTCCATAAATACTGTAAGTCAGTAGGGTTAAGGCTTGCCGTGCCATTCGCGCTTTCGCAAGTGGCTGGAGTAGTGCTAATGCTGGGCTGTGGCCCATCACTAGTGCCAATGGTAAGATTGGTAGTGGTTTGGCAAGTGGGGTCGTCGTTATTTTGTATCGTTACTTCATAATTTCCGAGGGGTAAATTACTGGCAGTATTTGCATTGCCAATGCCCATGTCTGGCGACCAAATAAAGCTTACCTCATTGAGGTTTTGCGTTATATTGATAGTTGCTGCGCCGGTATCAAAGCCGCATTCTGTAGGCGTAGTTTGTGTGCTAACAATAGCTGGTTCGATACAGGTGTTACAATTTTCAACTGTCATCAAAATAGTGTTAGTTGTCGTGCAGCCATTTTCGTCGGAAATAGTCAGCGTATAAGTAGTGGTTTCGGTTGGCTGAACGATGGCTTCATCGGTAAATTGACCAAATAAAACAGCCGGCGACCACTCATAAGTAATGATGCCCGAACCACCTGTTGCCGTAGCTGAAATGCTTGCCGTTTCTCCAAAACAAATCGTACTATTTTCGCTCATCTCTAAAGTTGGAACGGGAAACATTTGAATGCTCACTTGTGCAGTGTCAGCTACATTTGGGAAGGCAGCGTCCGTGACGATAACTTGGTATTCATACGTACTATTGGGCGTGCCATCAGAGAAAGTTGGGTTGGCAATAGTGCTATTGTCTAAATTATTTTCTGTTGGATTATTTGGTGAAGCAATCCACTCATAATTTGTGCCGCCACTGGCTACTAATTGTAAATTTTCATTTGCACAAAGTGTTGTATCAGAGGTATTTATGTCTATTTCAATCGGTGGTGCAATGATAACTTCAAAATTGCCAGTTGCTTCACAACCTATAGCGTCGCTTACATTTAAAGTATAAGTAGTTGTTTGTGTTGGCGTTGCTTCTGGCGACAAAATGGAGCTATTATTCAAGGTGTTTGTGGGTAACCATTGATAGCTCAATGGGGCAATTCCACCCGTAATAGTTGGCTCTAAAGTCGTACTTTGTCCTAGCACGATACTGACCGGATTGGCAGAGGCTATTTCTAGACCTCCTGAACGAATAATACGTATGGTGTCAAAGCTTTGTGTACATTCATTTCGAGTGGTTTGAAGGACATAAGTTAGGGTATCAGTGAAGGCTGCATTGTGCGGAATATTGAGTGAGGGTTGCAATATATTCGTGGCACTCAAATCGTCAGTAGAAGCAGGTGCAATGGCAATCCAGTTAAATGAGTAAGGCGCATCAGTGATACATTCTTCACCTATTTGCGTAGAAATGGTGGTGTTTTCAGTGGCGCAAAAAACTTGGTCTTCGCCGGCATTTTGTAGGCTAGGTATAGGGACAAGCATTTCCAATTGCCCACATAATTCGATGTCATTCACGGTAATTTCAGCAATTAAAAAGCAGGTTTCATCAATATTAGCTGGGAAACTAAAGGTAAATGGCAAGTCATTATCAGGCGATACATCGCCCGCAAAAAAGGCGGCATAGACCTCACTTTCTTGTTCATCTATTAAGCCATTTTGATTAGCGTCATAATAGACAATGATATTGTAAGTTTGGTCATTGAAGGTCGCATTGGGGCTAGCAATTAGACCTGTTAAGGTGACTGTTTCTTGCTGATTATTCAGGCATTGTGAAGTCACTTCGGCAAAATTTAAAGTCAAATTTCCACCAACAGTCAACTCCGTCAAGCCAGCTCCCGTCACAGAAGTAATCGTACTAATATCGCATTGGATGCTACCATCGGCACAGAACAAAATATGTTGACTTTCGGTGGCCAATAGTACAGCAAAACCCGATAATTCACAATCTAATTGAGGGCTATTTACCTGCAATTGTAAAGTCGCTTGCTCGCCTATCAATAAACCTGCTGGCAGTTGCCAAGTCATGATTTGGAGCCCATTATTCAATATAATTTCTGGCTCACCCAATATCCAGTTTCCGGGCTGAATAGCGACTGTCGAACCTGGCACATACTCAACGCCTGGCGGTAAGGTCAGCGACACGAAATCAGTGTCTTCAGATGGAGTAGAAGTGAGATTAACGACATTAATTTCTATATCAGAAGGCTGATTGCTCAATAAAACCGAACCGGAGCTAAAAAAGACTTGAAATAGCTTATTGGGGTCGGGGTCTGCTCCGTCAATGATGAGTGGTAAACTTTCACCCGCTTCAAAATTGGATAAGTCGCCACAGCCTTTCTCTCCTTGAAAATTATAGTAAGACAAATCGCCACTACGGAAGTCACAGTCCGTTTGAAAAGCATAACGAATAATCAGCTCATTGCTATCGCTAGGCATATTGGGCTTGAAGCCCGCTAAGCCATTTTGATGAAGATAATCGTCTAGAAATTCAAAATTATCATATTGATAAATATCGCCCTGTAAAGTAGTTTCTACAAAAACAGGGTCGGCGGTAGCGGGCTGAAATGGCGCACTCGAAGGGTAGGCAATTTCGACACTTCCTGGAACTAATTCCGCCCCCAATATGGGCAGAATAATTTGAGTTTTAATATTATAAGCTGCGCCTCGGTCGGTGTTTCGAAGGAGAACTGTTAGCGTTTCCGTTTCGCAAATTGCCGGCGGAGTGTTCGCTTGGTCAATCATGTTGGCTTCCAATAAAGGATTGCGCAAGGTGACTGTCAATTGTAAGTTATCTTCTATGCAAGGCTCGTATAAGTCTGGCGTCCAGTTGGGGTCGCTATATGGGGCACAACTCCAGCCTGTAATGGCATCAAAGTTGGCATTAACACATTGATTAACAAGGGCTTTTACTCGAATAAGATTACATATATCATCAAATCCATTGAGACCATTAGCTTTCAAAAGTGGATTAGTATAGGCAAAAGCAAAGAGATCATCTTGTCCATAATATTGCACATCAAGTGACTGAATATCATTTGGATTAGTGACGTCTTCCATCGAAATAACATTCACTGTGCCGCCAAAATCTTCGATAGCCAACCAGGCCAATTCGGCATCAGATTCAAAGGAGGCATTGCAAGTTTGTATCGTCCATTCTGCTGTGTCGCCTAGTAAAATAAAATTCGTATTCGATACTGGCGCAAGCGTCAAAATGGGCGGTTCGGTATAGGTGATATTATTATCTACTTCATCCGTAATAGCTTGCGCACATGTTCCGTCACCGATAAAATGAGCGTAATAACGGTCTTGATAGTGGATAGTTGGGTCAAAATTGTATTGATTAGTACCATTGGACGAACCAGTGGTGGACTCGCAAGTGGGCAAGACTTCTAAGCGCAAATTGAACGAATAAGACTGTACATCATTCAAGGAAGGTACTTGTGCTAAGGTGTCAAATTGAGCTGAATAATGCCCATTGGGGAAGTCACTCAATGGAGGAACATCGTAGAAATTATTGCCAAAAATAGGATGTCCCGGAATAGCAACTTGCATGTTTAAGACATGAAAAGCGTCTAAAAATGCAGGGTCAAAATCGAAGGTAATACTATCTATTCGAGTAGCTTGGCGGTATTCATTAGGGAAAAAATCAGAAAAACCATTGTTGACTGTAATGAGGCGATATTGGAGGGTTGTAGCAACACAACCTTCAGGAAAATTATTACTATTGGGGAAATCAAAAGCGGTTAAAGTCTTAGCAATAGTGAGATTTTCGCCAAAATTATCGCAAGCAAACGCTTCTCCATTAAAGACGGCAAAACCATAAGCACGAATATTTGGAACTACCCGAAATTGAGTGCTAAACGGTCCGTCAGGGTTGATAGCAAAATGGCCAATAAACTCCACTTCGTCTTCTGGTTGTAGCGTCAAGCCTAATGAATTCAAGCATTCTCCGAGTTGGAAAGTCAATATTTTGGTACTGTCCACGGCCTCTACCGTGAGCATATCAGGCGTTATATCGCAGAAGAAATCGGTGCCATTTTGCATGAAACGGACTTCGCCACTACCAAATAAAAAAGTTTCGGTGGCATCATAACTTTCATCCACATTGTCGTAAGAAATAACGATACCTAAATCATCTGTAATTGCCGAAGCACCGACTTTATTTTGCACACGCATTTCGATACTATCACAAGAAATCGCCACTTTTGTATCTACCTCTGCTGGTACAACGGGGGTGCTGTAGGTCGCATCCGTGAAGCCAAAAGTCGTTCTGTTGACCGAAAATGCCGTAGTTTGTAAGCCTTGAGGACAGGACAATGGCGGACAAGGTGGCGAAGTTGGGTGTAAAGTCGGACCCGGTAAATTTTCACAATACCAAAGGTGACGACAATCGCAAGAGGGGCAATAAAATTCAAATAATATCGGGAAAAACGTTTCTCCCAAAGCTGCTGTACAGTCGGCAGTAAAAGCCAATTGGATAGTATAATCGCCATTTAAAAAAGGCGAAAAAGAAGCATCATATTCTAATCTTAAGGTATCGTTGGAAATGCTGCTGCCAATGAAAGGAACAGGAGTTTGTCCATTTTTCAATAAGGATGTCTCCGCAATTGCTGGCTGAATGCCTTGTGGCAAGACTACCTGCACGAAAAAGCGTTCTTCACCATTGCAATTGACATCAAAAAAGCGGACAGAACGGCTTTCTTCATGCGTTACATAAAAAATTTCTCCGCCAGTATAAGCATCGGTGGTCGTGCTGTTTTCGATGCCTGAATTATTGTTACTTGGCCGGAAAAAATTAGTTTCGAAACGGGTTTCCATATCGCCGCAGGCATTGCGCCAATTGCAGCGCGTATTGAAGCTAACGGTAAAGTCATTAGTGCAGTTTTCTTCTGCATCAAGCGTGTAAGTATCCAAACAATCGAAGGCATATTCAACCACTACTTCAAAGCTTTCGCCCAAGGGTAAATCATCGAAAAAACCATCGCCATCTGCATCAGAAAGACCGCCCGCACCGTCGGGGTCACTTGTAAATTGCATATTGCCTTCTAAAGCATTAATGGCTTGATAATCAGTCAATTGTAGTCCTCCAATAGACATGCTGGTGATGGAGTAGCCATTGGCAGAAAGGTCAAAATTGCTTGCTAAACCAATACCTGCTTCTACGTCAAACATGGTGGCAAAACCTTCGTCAAATTCGACGCCATTGTTGGAAAAAGTAATGCTACGGCGACCGATTTCGCAGTAGCCAGCTTGTTCGTCAGGCAATGTACCCGTTTCTTCTACCTCCAGATTGGCATGGCCTTCACCAAGTAATACAAAGTCTAAATCTATAGCTTCGCGGCAGCTACTCCCGTCGCAGCCCCAAGCAATCGTATGGGTGCTTAAAGTACCCAAAGCACAGCCGACTATGCAGTAGTTTTCGCTTATTATTAGGCTTTCATTAGGGTCGAAAAAGCCATCATTATTACTAAAATTATTTTGTTCAAAATAGCTGCCATCAATAGTGGCAACGATTAAGCTATCGCCATTAGCTAGTAAACTTTTTGTTAAATCAATAGGCATATTGTTGACCAAAACCTCATTAATTGCTACACCGGACTCTTGTACAACAGCGTAAATTAATTGGTCTGTAAAGCCTTGTAGAGCAGAATTATTGACTTGCACCGTTCTAGTTCCGCAATCCAATACACGAGCAGGAGCATTGTCGTTGACGAGTTCCATGGTAAAAAAGGGAACAGCAAAAGCATCACGATATTCGGCAGTAGCATCACTTTCGCTAAGTGCTTGATTATCAAGTGTGTAGTTGAAATGCCAAGTGTCGAAAACGGAAATTTGATCATTGATATCAAGCGTATCTGTATAGCCACAATCTGCGGCAATAGTCATGGCAATATCTACAAAATTTGTACCTGTCGGACTTAAATCGGGTATGGAAAAAATAGGCTGATTTGGGTTGCTATTGTTGGTCAATTGTACCCCTAAACTAGATGCTTCGGCATTCCAATTGACTAATTTTACGCCTGCAAAAAACTGCACTTGCGCACTAATGTCGCTGCGAGTAGAACCAGAGAAACCGTCCGTAGCTATACGAACTATAATTTCTTCGGGGTCTCCACATACATTTAAGAAGTCGGGAACTGCGTTTAGGTTGGCGTAAGACGCGTCTAAATTATTTTGTGCCAAAAGCACAAAAGGAAGCACTGTTAGGTATAATATGACGAGAAATCTCGCTAATAACATTCGGTCGTGTTTGTTTTGATAAACGCTTGATAGTGAGTTGCAATGTGGTCAAAGAACCTAATATTTTTTACTTTGAAATTTCTGTTTTCCTTATCAAGGCGTTTTATTTCATTTTATTCTTACACATAAAAGCATGGACACCATATATTAGCTAAAATCGTACCATGTTTTTGAACTTCATTGTTTATTGGTGATTATTGCCTAATTCGACGCATTTTTTTGGATAATCAGGAGGAATATTAGGCTAAAATATGAAAAAAATACTGTCTGAACAAAGCTGTTTCACTTAGTAACGACGAAAGAATAAGTTCGAATGAGAAAAGCGATTAACCTATTTTGAAAATAAGATAATCGCTTTAATGAGTTGATAACCAGTCGTTTAAGTGTCTATATGCTTAAACACTATTTCTAACAAACCTTATCTGCGCAAGAAGAAGAGGCAAAAGCATTTGGCTTCGCTTTGAACACAAAGCCCATTCCTAAAATATAGCCCATTGCTTCTTTTAGTGCCGTATTCGATTGAAAGGCAGGGTCTGTATTAATATCGGCGTGGACTTCTAGTTCGACATTATATTTGTCTAATAAATCGCAGAGTGCATATGCAATTTCGACCGATTTGCCGACCTCCTCAATCATGCGTTGTTTGAGCTTAATAGGTTCCGTTCGTTTGGCATTGGCAATGAACATAAAACCGCCCTTTTTCTCGCGTAAAAACACGATAACAGTCGCAAATTCTGTCACGCCACTGCGCACTTGACTGTCGGTACCAATGCAGACTTTCATGCGATGTCCGGCAGCTTGCTCGCGAATTAAGGTTTTTTCAACCGCTTCCAGTATGGGCAGTTCGATGACCTCTCCGTTGTATTTTCTCCATTTTTGCATGGTGCTTTTTTTTGTCAGGGATTACCGTTCTACGGTCTATGATAGACTATAAAGTGTATTCCATGGTTCAAAATGATGCGACAATTTAGTGAAATTATCCGAAAATAATGCGGCACATCTTTTGATTTTATCATTCCTTAGTAGTCAGCCAAGTTAATAGTGTCGGGTTGGCGTGAGCGGATTTTTCGGCTGCTTTTTTTTAAAAATTCTTGCATAGCCGAGCTACGGAATAATTTTTAAGAGAGAGCAGGCGGAAAATAATCCGCGCCAACCCGACAGTATTAACTGGACTGACTACTTAGCAAATTATTAATAAACTTTTGACGGAGATATAACCGAAACGGCAGGTGGAAAGTTCCTACTCGCGAAATAAAAAAATAGGAAAGAGAAAGAAAAATAAAGAATTGATTTGGCTTCATAGCTTATTCTTATCTCATTCCTTAGACTATCTAATTTTCCAATTCATCCACCAATAAGTTACCTTCATCTAAGTCTTTCATAAATTGTATTTTTAAGTCAATTTGAAACTGTTCAATAATGGCGACTTCATTGGTTTCAATGCCATTTGCAGCATTAGCAACTTCGTCTAATACTTCCAATAAATAGTTGTATTCTGGAGCTGGGCCATAGTCTTTAAAGGTGCTTAAAGCCTTAGAATAAGCCTCTTTTAAAGTAGCCTTTTTACTATGTTCGTAGTCAAAAGACCACTTGATTTCTTGCGCCCAAGGATGTCCTTTTAATATCTTGTTGAGTGCTGAAATCTCTTCTTTTTGAATGACCCCATCAGCCATAGCGACGGCATAAATTAATTCGCCAAAGGCGTCGAAAAGTCTTGATTTACTCATGTTTTTATTGATTTTTTATTGATTTTTAGTTTTCTTTATATTTTTGAAAAAACAGAAAGCCCAAAGCTAAGAAAATAATGGCACTCATGGCTGAGGCACGAACACCAAGTGGATTTTCGACGCTTTTGCCGAGCAATAAAAGCGACGGAAAAATGAGATTGGCTAAGGAAATACCCATTTTCATCATAAAGTTTCTAGCCGCATAAAACATGCCCGATAGTTGTTCGCCCGTACGTTGTTCGTGTATGTTGACAATATCGGCAATAATGGCGTTTGGAATGATGCCAAAAGCTGCTAATGGAAAGCCGGAAAGCACCGCTATTATTATGAAAAGTGGATAAGATGCGCCTAGTTTATCTACAAAAATAGTGAGCCCAAAAACCAGTATAAATACTAAGAAAGCCATGTGAATAACACGCTTTTTTCCGCCTATTTTTGCCCAATAATTAACTATTGGATAGAATAAAAAACTCACTAAGAAACCAATTGTCAGAAACTCGGTAGCTTTGCCTTTTTCCATGCCGAATAGGGTGGTCACATAATAACTAACACCTAATTGTATAAAGGTCAAAGCCAACCAATACATCAAATCGGCAAAGGTAAACCACTTGAAATTTTGATTACTAAACACCTTTTTGGCGGAGCTAAAAGCAGGAATAGTAGTCGCTTTTTGTAGAGCATATTTGTTCTCTTTTAAGAGAAAAACAGGAACTAACATCAGCACCAAAGCGATGACTGAAAAGAGCGCCATCGTTGTCTGAAAAGCTTGTATAGCAGGCATTGTAGCCTCTAAATGGCCTTGTATCGCATAGGCCATGCCGCCAATAATAAATCCTGCAGCCCAAGCCACCGAAATGTAGGTGCTTATTTTCATGCGGTCGTCAGGATGATGCCCTAATTCACTAATCAAAGCGGTGTAAGGAATGACGTAAAGGGTCATGAAAAAATAGAACAAAAAGGCGCAAAGGGTGAGCCATATACCATTGGTGAAGAAGGCCTGGCTAATGGGCAAAAATAGTAAAAAAGAAAAAATAGCGAAGGGAATGGCAGCCAAACCCATTAGGGATTTACGCTTACCGAATCTAGACATTCTGCGGTCAGACCAACCAGCAATTAGTGGGTCAGTAATGCCATCAAATAGGCGACTTCCGAAATTAATTAAGCCAATAATCGTCAAAATACCAAGCACCGCCCCTTGAAATATAAACGGTGGAAAAATACCCGCTTCGCCCGTTTCTTCAGGCGGCATATAAAAATAAGTAAGCAAATTAGCTGCGCCATAAGCGGCTAAAGACCAACCCATTTGCCCAATGGCATAAATAGCAATTTGTCCGGCAGGCGGACGTGGTTTTATCGTTATTTTGTTCATATTGTTTTGATTAGAAAGCGAAAAATAGAAAAATTTATGCTTACTTTGTCGGGCTAATGATTGAATGATTGATTTAAGGAATAATTGAATGCTAAAACACCGTTTTGTTTCATGAAATTTCTAATTCGTCATTCCCAATTCCTAATTTTTATGCAAAATAACGTTGTTCGTTTGGTTGATGTGACGATAAATCAAGGCACACATCAAGTTTTGGAGGCTGTCAATTTTAAAGTGACGCGGGGCGAATTTGTCTATCTGATAGGTAAAACGGGTAGCGGAAAATCGTCTTTGTTGAAGACTTTATATGCGGCTATTCCTTTGCAAAATGGTAAGGGCGAAGTAGCGGAGTTTGACTTGACGAAGATGAACCGCAAAACTATTCCGCATTTGCGTCGAAAATTAGGTATTATCTTTCAAGATTTTAACCTGTTGATGGATAGAACGGTAGGCGATAATCTTGATTTCGCACTGCGCGTAACGGGCTGGAAACAGCAAAACCGGCGCGAAAAACGCATTGCAGAAGTGCTAAAACAGGTGGATTTATCGCAAAAAGTAAACGCTATGCCACATGCGCTTTCTGGTGGCGAACGACAACGTGTAGCTATTGCGCGCGCTTTATTAAATACCCCGAAACTGATTATTGCAGACGAACCAACGGGCAATTTAGATCCCGAAACCAGCGACGATATTCTACTTTTGCTCCGAAAATTGGCGCAAAACCACGATACTGCCGTGCTTTTTGCCACGCATGACTATCGTATTTTAGAGAATTTTCCGGCACGTATTGTACGTTGTCATGGCGGGAGAGTATTCGATGAAGAAGATTTGATGGTGTGAGACGGTGGATGGACGGACAATTGACGATAAGGAACGACGAAACAATAACTTATAAGGTTTGACAGGATGAGAGTGTTTACATTTCCCTCTTGAAATCAGTCAAAGTATTAACTTGACTGACTAACTAAGGTTGCAATTCAGTCTCTATTTGTAGGTTTTTGAAATACTTGTAAATTATACTTTGAAAATCGTAAATTCACTCCAAACTATCATTCCAATATTCCTATCCAAAATACGCCTTTTCTTTCTTAATTTCCTACCTTTGCGACCAGATAAATAAAACCATTTAATCGTTGAATACGAAAGCTTGGTGAATACTTCATTTAGAGAATACTTTTTTATATAGCTTCTTGTTGATTTTACAATAACTTGTAAATCAATTACTTAGAGCTTGTTTTTTAATGTATTTCTGCGAAGTAAAATAGATACACCAAGCAATATTCACACATTCCACCACATGAATAAAATAGTAACACTCGATGAATTTATCATTCGTCGTCAACAAGATTTTTCCTTCGCTTCAGGCGAATTAACAGGACTTTTACGGGACATTGGCGTAGCGGCAAAAATTGTTCACCGAGAGGTCAATAAAGCGGGTTTAGTAAATATTTTGGGAGTAGCTGGCGCAGAAAATGCGACTGGCGATATGGTGCAAAAGCTCGATTTGTATGCGAATGATAAACTCATACAATGCCTACGAAATAGCGGCGAATGTGCCGGCATCGCTTCAGAAGAAAACGAAGACTTTATCCCAATCGAAAGCTTGACGGAAAAGCCATCTAAATATGTTGTGGTTTTTGACCCATTGGACGGTTCGTCTAATATCGATGTAAATGTTTCAGTCGGTACTATCTTTGGTATTTACCGCCGAAAATCTGACCCATCTGGGCCAGTTAATAAAGAAGATTTCTTCCAAAAAGGAACAGATTTAGTAGCGGCTGGTTACGTGCTTTATGGCACTTCTACCATGTTGGTTTATACGACAGGGCGTGGCGTCAATGGCTTCACATTAGACCCCAGTATTGGCGAGTTTTGCTTGTCTCATACGGACATCCAAATTCCGAAAAGTGGGCGTTATTACTCCGTTAATCAAGGCTATTACTTGAAGTTTGATGTCGAAATGCGTCGCTATATTGACCACTGCTCAGACATGAATTTGCGCTTGCGTTACATTGGTTCCATGGTGGCAGATGTACACCGTATTTTATTCCAAGGAGGTATTTTCCTCTACCCGAATACTCGCAAATACCCACACGGTAAATTGCGTTTATTGTATGAATGTAATCCATTGGCTTTCATCGTGGAACAAGCTGGTGGTAAGGGTATTAGCTGTGAATTGAACCGTATTTTGGAGGTCGAACCGACGTCTTTGCACCAACGTGCAACCATTGCCATCGGTTCGCCAGAAATGGTGGATGAGATGAAAGAATTTGTGGAAAGGTATAATAATTAGGAATTGAAAATTATAAATTCCGCTTAAACGTATTCGTTTAAGCGGCATTTATAATTTATTGAATATTAACTCCGCCGCCCGTTCAGAAGCCCCCGCATTTCCCAATTTTTCTCGCAATTTTTCATACGCTTTTTGCATATTTTCCCGATGTGGCGAAGCCAATAATTTCGTCAATTCTGACTGCAATTCCTCCTCATTTAAGTCATGCTGTATCAACTCTCGGACGATTTCCTTGTCCATAATTAAATTCACTAAAGAAATATACTTAATTTTCACTAAACGCTTGGCAATAGCGTAAGAAATAGGGCTAGCCTTATAGCAAACCACCTGCGGCACACCGAATAAAGCGGTCTCTAAAGTAGCCGTTCCTGAGGTCACCAAGGCGGCAGTAGAGTGGTGGAGAAGGTCGTAAGTTTCGTTTTCGATAATCGTAATATCGGACTGTTTATCGGTCTTTTTTTGTTGGATAATTTGCTCATAAAATGCACGGTCTTGCGAAGGCGCGCCTGCGATAACAAACTGATAATCAGGGAAATAGCTTGGCATTTGTAACATGATGCTGAGCATTTTATTAATCTCCTGTTTGCGACTGCCAGGCAATAAAGCGATGATTTTTTTATCCTTTAATCCATGCTTTTTTTGAAAGGAAGCCGAAGAAGAATACGTCGCCACCACATCCAATAATGGATGCCCTACAAAGTCCGCATGAAAGTCATGTTTTTTATAAAAATTCTGCTCAAAAGGTAAAATAACTAAGAGCTGATCAACAGATTTTTTGATGCCATGCACTCGATTTTCTTTCCAAGCCCATATTTGCGGCGAAATATAATACACCACGCGAATACCTTGCGCTTTTGCCCACTTGGCAATACGCAAATTAAAGCCCGGATAATCAATTAAAATCAGTACATCCGGCTTAAATTCGAGGATGTCTTTTTTGCAAAAAGAAAGGTTGCGCAAGATGGTTCGCAGGTTGGTAATGACTTCCCAAAAGCCCATGAAGGCCAAGTCACGATAGTGTTTAACTACTTGACAACCAGCTACTTGCATTAAGTTGCCACCCCAAGCTCGATATTGCCCTGAATGGTCTTTTTGTTGCAAAGCTTTTACTAAATTTGAGCCGTGTAAATCGCCCGATGCTTCGCCGGCTATGAGGTAGTATTTCATTGAATATATATTCGATTATTGCAATAGTAACTCGTTTTTTCAAAACGAGCCTATCAAGTCAGCATGTTCAAGTCTGCTCGTTTTGGAAAAACGAATTACGCAAAAGCAAATCCGATTATTGCTGTAAAAATCATTGATTTTGAATAGTTTATGCTAATTTTGCGCGAAGCTAAGGAGAAAAGTGGACTAATTTCCTAAAGAACTCATTACTATGAACAATCGTCAATTTTATACGCCCTTATTACTACTCACTTTTGCGGTGAGTTTAGCCGTATTTGGAATGCATCAATTGCCGCAAATGCAAGGACATTATAAACTGTCTATCATCGGAATTGTTTCGTTTTTTTTACTAAGTGTTTTGATGTTTGTAGTTGCCAAAAAAGCGCAGGAAAACAATGACCCCAACGCTTTTTTAGGTTTAGTAATGAAAGTGACTTTCGGCAAAATGTTTCTTATTATGGCAATTATTCTAGTCTATAATACCATTTTTCGCCCCGAGTCGAAGTATTTTGTCTTACCTTTTATCCTTATTTATATTAGTTACACTGTTTTTGAAACTTGGTTTATGATGGATTTAGGGAAGGGCAAAAAGGACTAAAATTAGCCTTCATTTCGACTAAATATACGTAACAATAGCTTGGATTTATCAATGACTAATAACATCAAATAGGCGAATAAAGTTAAAAAGACAAGTGTCATCATGGTTCTAAAATAGATTTTTACCGTCCATTCTAAAGCAACTTTAACACGATGAAGTAAACTGATTTCTACTTTTCTTCCCTCATTTAAGGCAAATTGAACGGTGCAAAACTCATTTTCGTCATCAAAATCGCCTAAACTTACGCCCAAATCTTGCAATTGTTGCTCTATTTCCAAAATACGATTTTCCAAACCCATATACTCTTCAATCTTACCACCTTTCGATTTTAAGTCAATCAAAGATGCTCGTATTTTCTCCAAAGATTGCTTCTTGGCATTGAGTTCTTTATACTCATTCGTCTTATCTTTTTTCGTAATTTGCTTGCCGAGTACCGTCCCAATTTTGATGAGTTCATTGTACAAAGAATCAAAGTTTTCGGGCGGCACACCAACGACTAAACTAAGCGTTCGATTTCCTTTATTTCCACTTTTTTGTTCAAATTGAATGAGCGCATTATAGCGCTTAATATTTTGACGCGCCTGTTTTTCTTCTGCCTCAAACTCGGTAGAAGTCGTCTTTATCTCGGCTACTTTTTCGTATTTTTGGTCAACTTTAGTCGTAATTTGCGAAGCATTAGCTGAAGCTACCTCATACTTTTTGGAAGCATAGTTTCGATTAGAATAACTAGATGTAGTGTTGTTGAAATTGTAATTCGGTGCTGGATTAATCGTCTTGGTATAACCATAAGCCAACCTAAAAAAGAACAAAACGACAAAGAGTAGGAGTAGCGCGCCGATTAATTTTTTTAAACGCTTTTTAAAGGAAGTTTGCATGCTTTGATTGTTTTAGTAGAATTTTGAAATGTGTAATTTTATGTACGCAATTTAAGCAAAAAAATGGATTTGGGAGAAAAAAAAGATATAATGAAAAGCTAATAAGCTTAACAACAATATTTATCTTCGTCTATCCTCTGCCTTAAATGCGCCCCGATTATGCAAAATCCATTGCGCCTCATCAAGTGGCGAAACGCCTTTATAGTCCCGTATTTTTTCCTCCGAAGTCGTCGTTTTTTCATAACCATCCAAGGTCAATTTCAAACGCCCTTTGCCCGAAGTCGTCGCATTAAATTGAATACCATAATCCATTGCTTTCGCCACAGGAACACGCCCGGTCATAGTAAAGAAATCGCCCTCAAAAGTAGGTGCATTAATTTGCGCGTTCATTCTATTCAAATCACTAGCTACTGCGCCCAATAAATCCGACTGTGCCTTGATTTGAAAGGCATACATTGGCTCTAATAAGTCCGTATCGCTCAGCTCCAAACCACGCATTATGCCCATCGGTGTCGCCAACAAAAAGTCGCCTGGATTGGAGTGAACATTGTGTTCCGAACCTTCTAATAAAGTGATTTTTAAGTCGGTCACTTCCCAACCTTTGATGCCTTGTATCAATGACCACGGTACGGCTCTTTTGACCTCATTTTGGTACTTTGCGCTAATATCACTTGTTCGTACTTCAGATGTGAATGTGACACCACTTCCAAGCGGGGCGGGTTCTATCAAGAAGGTCATAATTGCCCAACAAGGCTTCGGCATCCAATAGCGAACATAGCCCTCGGCGCTTGTTTTAGGCGTTTCTTTGTAAATGACCTTTGGTGCTAAGAAATTCGCGCCTATTTGGAAGCGATGGAGTAAGCTATCTTTCAATACTTCGGTCTGTATTGGGCCTAATATTTTTAAATGAAATTCACGTTCTTCTTTATACCATTGAAAGTCCAATTGAGGGTCTTCTATATTCAATATTTCCAAAGCTTCGCCCAACTTTTGGTAGTTTTTTTCTTCCTCTGCAATCGCCTGCACACTCAATACGGCTTGACTTATCGTATTGAAATCATCTGCAAATATTGCCTTACCTAATACATCGCCCGCTAAGATGATTTCGGAAGTGCTCATTAAGCCAATTTCATTGGTGGAGAGTGTGCCAGTAGGAACTAACTTACCTAATTGTCGCTGATATATCTGGTTGATTTTCAGTTCTTTATCCAAATTTTGTGACCAAATGGTATCTTTGTTTTTCAAACTGCCACTATACAAACGGGCATGTGCCAAGCGACCTAATTTAGCATCATATTCTACTTTGAATACCTTTGCCGAGGGCATCTTAGTTACTTCGTTTTTGGCTGAAAATAGGCTAGTAATGGTATTTAATAAAGTCTCCATACCCAAACCCATTTTCGCGCTACCAAACAAAATGCCTACTAATTGCTGCGCCTTTATTTGTGGCATTGCTTTAGCATAAATCGCGGACAGATTACCTGTATTTCCTTCCAAAAAATCCTCTAAAAAAGCTTCATCTAGCTCGGCTAAATTCTCGAATGATTTTTCAATAATAGGACTACTAATATGGGGTTGAATATTCGGAAAATCGACCACTTTTACGTCCTCAGGGTCGCTATTGTCGCCATAATTTAAAGCAAATAAAGCTGCGCCTAAATCCTTTTCAAAATCATTAAAAACTTGCTCCAAATCGGCGCCACTTCTATCTATTTTATTCATGAAAACCAAAACAGGTAATTGTCGTTCGCGAATACTTTCCCACAAATTCAAGGTATGCGCCTGCACGCCTTCCACTGCCGAAACGACCAAAATAACCACATCCAAAACCGACAAAGCCCTATCCACTTCTGCCGAAAAATCGACGTGACCGGGCGTATCTACGATATTGATTTGCGTATCTCGCCACTCAAAACTCACGGTGGCTGTTTTGATAGAAATACCTCTATCTTTTTCCATCGCCAAAGCGTCTGTTATAGCCGAGCCTTTGTCCACGCTACCACGGTCTTTTGTCGCGCCAGAAGTGTATAAAAAACACTCAGTAAGCGATGTTTTTCCAGCATCTACGTGCGCTAATATGCCGAGGGTGAGGATGTCTTTTGCCATAAGGATAAAATGAATAATGAAAGAGTGAATAGTGGGAGATAAGGGGAGTAATTTTTAGCTCAATTTATACAAGATATTAGACAATAGATATTAGACAGAAGATAAAAAGATGTTTAGACGACCATTATGCTTTGTAAATCTTTTTATCTAAAACTCAATTGGTCTAATCAGCTGTCTAACATCTATTCTCTTTGTAAATTATTCATTATTTCAAAGTGCGCTTAATCTGCCGATGATGCCGCTTAAAATGGTCTTGAAAAAAGTGTAGCATTCCATCAATCGTCATACGTCCGATAAGTGGATGTTTATAGAGTTCTTTATCCAATATTTCCTTTGGTGTTTCATTGATAAATGCCTGTAAATCAGCGCGTAAGGTCGTCCATTCTTGTTTGATATTATCCAATGTAGAATGTGTTGGTAACATCGGTGTGGCAATCATTTTTGGGGCATTGACTTTTAGGGGAATATTCAAATAAAGACCAATTAAACTTTCGCGCATTTTAGTATTCCAATTTGCTTTTTTGAGCTTTGGATTAAAACTCAATTTCTTGCGACAATAATGCACTGAATACTTTTCCGACAACATCAAATGATGCATCACCTGCGCTGCTGACCATGCTTTTTCAGATGGTTTAGCGTTTAGTTGTGCTTCTGTATAGCCTTCCATTTCTTGGAAAAGTGCCGTGAGTTGCGCGTCTAAATCGACTAATCTTTTTGTTACTTTGGACATATATTATTGTGTTTTGAAGCCACAAAGGTAGGAAAAGGAAAGGAGAACAAAGGAATAGTTGGTCGTTTGTCCTTCACATTAAATGAACATTTATGCTACATAAAATGTCTTAATAAGCTACCTTTGCCCCATCTTTCCAAGACACAATCTGTTGAAGTAACGGGGCTTTCCCAAGCCGTGGCTATCAGGGTTCGCGGCTTGGAAAAGCCGCGCTACTTCATCCAATTGCTTCATTCCAATCAAAATCATCCTAATATGTTAAAAAAAATATTAACCTTTCTTCTATTCTTAATTTTTGCAATAAATACACAAGCACAAGTCGTCTATACCGACCCTGTTTTTCCTAAAGTAGGCGAAGCAGTAACGGTCTTTTTCGATGCTTCTCAAGGCACGGGCGGTTTGGCGGATTGCAATTGTGATGTCTATATTCACACTGGTGTGATTACGAGCGAAAGTGCGAGTGGTTCAGACTGGAAACATGTCGCGATGTCGTGGGGCGTGACTAATCCCGATTGGTTGTTGACGCCAGTTAGTGGGCAACCTAACTTGTATTCTTATGAGATAACACCCTCTATATCAGACTATTATGGCATTGATGCTGGAGAAGAAGTGTTGGAAATGGCTTTCGTTTTTCGGAATGGCGATGGCAGCTTAGAAGGCAAAGCAGATGGTGGTGCCGATATTTATTATCCGGTCTATCCAGATGATTTAGCATTTTCAGGCATTTTGTTGTCGCCAGAAAATGGAGCTTTAGTAGAAGCATTAGGCAATACAATTAACGTAGAATATGCGGCTACGGAAAGTGCGACGATTACCTTGACAGACAATGGCACTCAACTCGCCCAAACGACAGGCACAAGCTTACAATATGACTTGATAGTAGCGACAACGGGCACGCATCAAGTCGAAATAACAGCCAATAATGGCACTGATATCTTGACCGAAACCTTCTCTTATGTAGTGCCTGAAGTAAACAATATCGCAGCTTTGCCAGCAGGGGCGCAGGGCGGTGTGAATTATTATGATAATAATACCGTGACACTCGTTTTGCATGCACCTTTGAAAGATAATGTTTTTGTATATGGTAGTTTTAATGATTGGGCCTTATCGACTGATTATCAAATGAATAGAACACCTGATGGCGAAAATTATTGGATAACTATTGATGGTATCATTGATGGAGAAACTTATCTTTATCAATATTTGGTAGATGGCGAACATTTGATTGCTGACCCGCTTTCGGAGTTGATTTTAGACCCACAAAATGATGGTTTTATTAGTGATGAAACCTATCCAAATATGCCTGAATATCCAAGCAATGCAACGTCAGGTCACGTAACGGTTATTGAACCAGGGGCGGAAGAATATGTGTGGCAAGTCACGGATTTTGAGCGACCAGCGAAGAAAGATTTGACGGTCTATGAGTTATTAGTGCGCGATTTTGTGGAGGAACACAATTATGCAACTTTGATTGATAGTTTGGATTATTTGGCGGAATTGGGCATTACAGCCATTGAATTGATGCCTGTCAATGAATTTGAAAACAACAATAGTTGGGGCTATAATCCGTCTTATCACAAAGCTTTGGATAAATATTATGGCACAAAAAACGAATTTAAACGCTTTATAGATGAGTGTCACGCGCGCGGTATTGCGGTCATTGTCGATGTGGTTTATAATCATGCTTTTGGGCAAAGTCCGATAGTTGGACTGTGGTTTGATGGCAAACCTACGCCCGAAAGTCCTTACTTTAATAGGGATGCAACACACCCTTTTAATGTCGGCTATGACTTTAACCATGAAAGCCCTTCTACTAAAAATTATGTCAAAAATGTAATACGTCATTGGATAAATGAATATCATTTAGACGGCTTTCGCTTCGACCTTTCCAAAGGATTTACCCAAACTAATAATCCTGATAATGTAGGTGCTTGGGGCGCGTATGATGAAGGCAGAATAGCCATTGTGAAAGACTATGCAGACGAATGTTGGACGAATGGCGGCGACGATTTTCTCGTTATTTTGGAGCATTTAGGGACGAATGGCGAGGAAACCGAATTTGTAGAATACAGTAATGGAATGTTGCTTTGGGGTAATGAAAACCACCCTTTCGGCGAGGCAAGTATGGGCTATGCGGGCAATTCTATGTATCGCACTTCCTATATCAGTCGCCAATGGACGACGCCTTCCCTCATCAGCTACATGGAAAGCCACGATGAGGAGCGCAATATGTACCGCAATCTCAATTATGGCAATGCCGACCCCGGACAATACGACGTCAAACAACTAGAAACGGGCTTGCGCCGCATTGAGTTGGTGAGTACTTTTTATTACACTATTCCCGGTGCGAAAATGCTGTGGCAATTTGGCGAAATGGGCTACGATATTAACATTGATTTCAATGGCAGAACCGGCGAAAAACCTATCCTTTGGGAATATCTGGACGACCCGAATCGCCTGCGTTTGCATGATGTTACACAAGCGCTTATTCACCTTCGTCGCGACTATCCGGTCTTTACGACGGATGATTTTGAGTTGAATGTTGGCACGGGCTATACGAAGCGCATTAAGCTACAAGACGACGATATGAAGGTGATGGTGTTGGGTAATTTTAATGTCATTCCTGCCGACATTAATCCAATGTTTCATGAAACAGGCACTTGGTATGAGTATTTCACCGGTGAGCAAATTGAAGTGACCAATGTGGAAGAAATACTCGCCTTTACACCGGGTGAATATCGTCTTTATACCAACCAACCTTTGCCCGAACCACATATGGGTTACATCGAAACGACGAATAATTGGCGCAATGTAGAAGTGGCTGATTTAGGCTTGACTTTAGCACCCAATCCGGCGCAAGGAGCGAGCCAAATTAGTTATGACTTAACTGCTGCTGCACAAGTTGATATTGATGTATTTGATTTGACGGGCAAGCATATTCAGACTTTAATGAGTGCACGACAAAGTGCTGAAAATCAAGCTGTTATGCTCGATAATTTGCCGACTGGAAGTTATTTGGTGCGCCTGAAAATTGATAATCAAGTGCAGGTAAAGGAGTTGATGGTGGTGGAGTAAAAGGTCAATTAAAGTAACTCAGGCTAACAGCCCAAGTTACTTTTACACTTAAAAAACAACTCATACACACCAAACAAGATGGAATTTACGTTAAAAAAGCGTCCTTAAACTACGGGGCATTTAAGAAAGAAACAGAAAGAAACAAGGTGAAATTTACAAACGTTTTTTGCGCTATTACTACTACTATTACTGCAAAAAACAAGACTACTACAAAGCACATCATGAAAAAAATTGCAATCTTATTGCTGGCATTTTGCTTTAGCGTACAAAGCTATGCGCAAGAAAACGACCGAATGGTTCAACTCAAAACCTACGAAGATACGTTAGGTTTGCTCGGTCACGTTGTTCTCAATGACAGCCTACCCGAAAAGCGTTTTGCCTCCACCCAAAAGATGATAAAAACGCTGGTACAAGCCCTGAAAATCGAAAATTCCTTCGATTATCCCTTTTCGCGGATGCGCAATGTGTCCATTTTGTACCCGCCTGACAGCACTTTTCGCATATTTACTTTTCAATTATATGTGGATGTAAATGACTATCGCTATTACGGCGCGATACAGATGAATGAGGAAAAATTGAAGTTATTTCCCCTCATTGACCGTTCCGCAGAGACCTATAATTTAGAAAATGCCGTCCTCAAAAATAGAGAATGGTATGGCTCGGTCTATTATAATATTCGACAATTTGATACGCCCGAAGGACGCAAATATTTGCTCTTTGGCTACGATGGCTACTCGCTTTACGAACGCCGGAAAGTGGTGGATGTACTGCATTTTAAAGACAATCAAGCCCTCTTTGGTGCGCCTGTTTTTACCAAAATAACCGAAACGCCCGCCGAAGGAAAAGTAGAGAAAACCTACCATCGTTTGGTGATGACCTACACCGCCGAAGCGACGATAAAACTCAATTACGACGAGAATTTAGACCTAATCGTATTCAGCGTATTAAGCCCGATGACGAACCCTTATAGCGGTGCGCCCACCTTTATTCCAATCGGTAGTTATGATGGCTACCAACTGGAAAATGGGCAATGGCTCTACCAAAAAGAACTCTTCACGACGACGATGGACGAAGCACCACGCCCCATGCCTGTCTTTGGTGGAGATGATGGAACGACCAAAGGCAACACGAATACCGCTAAGAAAAACCTCTTTGGGAAGAAGGGGAATTATTAACGGAGCGTATTTTACTTAAGTAAATGTTTTGACGGGTGACAGCGAGTTTTTCAATGAAGAAATTTTCGTATAAGTACCCGGACACATTTATTCGTGGAATTTTAGGGCTAAGATTTATTCGATAGTTTTTCTTAAAAAATCCTTGCATAGCCTACGTTACGGAAGTATTTTTTGAGGAAAAATAACGGAAAAAGATAGTTCTAAAAACCGATAATAAATGTGTCCGGGTACTTAAATAAACACATATAATTAATGTGCTTTTAAAATGTGTAATTTTGTATTTTAAACGACTCTGAATTTATGTTTTTGTAAAAATTAATTCATCATACGTAAACAAAATTTAATACTTGCATTTGACTTTTTAACATGTATTTGTTCTATTGGTGGTTTAGCTTTTTCTTGACTTTTTATTAAATATAACGTATATTTGTAATGTATATACAGTTTGGCTACCAATTGGTTATTCATTAAACATTAATTCGTAAACATTTTTTAAAACCGTAATTATGAAAAATAAAACGCTATGGGCAGTACTGTCTGTCTGTCTGTCTGTCTGGTAAATTGTACACCAGAACTTCTTTCCGACACTACTCAATCTTTGAATAAGCAGACTAATGTTTCTAATCTTGACGAATTTTATGCAGAATTAGAAAGACAACATGCTACTTTAAATCGAAAACCAGCTTCCAATTTAGTAGCTGATCCAGCGTTTGAAAATATTTCTTTTGGAGTGTTTTCTGTTACATTATCTGATGCTTTAAATTGTTCAGGCATTATGGAACATGAGCTATTTGAAATTACTTTTCGAATAGCTTGTACAGATAAATTTGATGAATGTAATGGCGAAGTTCACCTTCCTCAAAGTCACGTTTCAGAGCCTATTACTATTGATATTATTAATAATCCAAATTTAGGTATTTTTGAAGGTTTTTCAGATATTGTATCAGTAGAATTAACAGGATGTGGATGCACTCCAGTTCTTGTTTTTTAATTTGATTCAACTTAATAAAGAGATTAGCAGATTTTATTTGCTAATCTCTTTTATATCAAATCATTCTAACAAATGAAAAACACAGTATTATTCCTTTTTTTTTGTTTCGTTTTTCAACCTTTTTTTGCTCAATCTTCCTATCAGTATGAAATTGCTGTAAGTCCATACCGTTTAGACCGCCTTTTAGTTGATGAAAACGATGAGGTTATAGCTCTATATCCTGATAATTTAACATTGCCAAGTCAAGAAAGCTCTTTTTGTTTGACAAAGATTAACAATATGGGGGAGCAAACGGTGGGCTTTAAATTCAAATTAGCTGAGGCACGTCCAATTTTTCCTTATGCAGGAAGCTTTGAACAAGATTTGAGTTTGTGGATGAGTGCTACTTATGACTTACCTTATGACACTATCAACTATACGGGTAGTTGTGTTTTTGCTTATAATTGGCAGACCGATACAAATTGGGCCTATTTTATTGGAAATGCTTCTCCTCTAAAGCCAGACTTTGCAGTAAATGAAGAATTAGAAACAATTGCTTGCATCGGTTCGCTTCCTTCTAATCATGGTGCAAATCATTACGAGGAACAAGTGCTTCAATTTTATAATATTAGTGCTACAGGTAGTGAAAATTGGAGCAAAGGTCTCACGATTTCTAATAACTTTGCTGATAACCTTGTTGCGTTATTATATAATATTGAAGAACATCCAAATAATGACCTATATATTAGCGGTAAATTAATAGATACTGCAGGGCAAAATGAATCTTTACACTACATCATGCACCTTGATGAAAATGCAAATCCATTCGCATGGAAAACTATTGAAATCCACGAATTGACGGGTTTGAAAATAGCGGAGGATGGCGCTATTTATTTATATGGTAAAACAGCTGCAGCAGCTTCACTTACCAATAATACTGAAGATGCTATTCTAATAAAAATGGATGCTGATTTGAATGTAATTTGGTCAAAAATTTATTATGCAGATGCGTTTGATTTTGTACGTTTTAATTTGAATCTCAAAAATGACGGAACGCCTATGATTGGTTATTCTACGTTTGGAGCATTTCCAGTTATCTTAGCAAATTTAGACGAGAGCGGTAACATTTTATGGGAAAAAGGTTATCCATATTTTGAACCTAAAATTCATGTTTTATCGGATGGTGCTTTACTGATGAGTGTGGAAAAGAGTTTCGATGCAACAGGCGGACTGACGAATACCTCTACGGTTATACAAACAGATGCAGAAGGAAATGTAGAAGGCTGCGAAGATTTTCCCGCGTGTTTATCTACTATGGATGTTATGGTAACTTTTGGGGCTGATTTTGAAGTGACTCCAAGAGAAATTGATACGCTTGTCCCACTAACCGTTGAGCAAGAACCGTGGTCATTTGAACTAGAAGAAGTGTGTAATATACCTGCCCCACCTTCTCCCGAATTTGATGTTCCTATCGCTAATTGTCCAGGTGAAACTATTATAACAACTAATACTTATAATCATTTGGCACATGGTATTGAGTGGCATTTGCAAGGGGGGAATATAGATAGTATTATAATTGATTCATTGGCATTACAAATAGAAAATCTTCCAGAAGGGGACTATCTTTTAGCACAGACTATATGGTTTTTGGGTTGCGATTATTCGCATGAACAAACTTTTTCTATAACAGAAGTTGCTCTGCCTATAACTATTGAAACAACATCTTTTTGTACCACGCCCGCTACTTTGACTGCTGTAGCTGCCGAAAATTTGAATTATACTTGGCAGAATGGAGCAACTACGCCTGAATTAATTATTACTGAAAGCGGTATGTATGAAGTTACTGTTAGTGATGGTTTTTGTTATGGCATAGCAACTACGGAAGTGCTATTTGTAGATGAATATGTGGGTGATAGTGCCTTGCTTTTGCTACCTGATGTGACGCTTTGTCCAGTAGATTTGCCTTATAATTTACAGCCTGAGAGTGTATTTAGTGATACATTTATCTTAAATAACACTACAGAAGCCACTCATTTTGAACTATATGAAACTGGTACTTACGAGGTTGGAACGACTATATTAGGTTGTCCTTTTTCTATTAATTTTGACCTTCAATTCGAAAATTGTGAAGCGCGGCTATATTTACCTAATGCATTTAGCCCTAATAATGATGGTGTAAATGATATTTGGAAAGCAGAAGGAAAAGGTTTTGAACCACTACGTTTGCAAGTATTTGACCGTTGGGGAAATCTTTTGTATGATGGCAAAGAAACTGCGGTTTTTTGGAATGGTTTTACAGGAAATACTGCCATGCCTGGTGCTGTCTATACCGTTGTCTTTAATTATTTTAATACTTCTACTTTAGAAATAGAAGCAGCAATACAAAGTGTTACTTTAATTCGTTGACTTTTGCGAAATTATTCAATAAACACTTTTACAATAGTCCGTGGCGATTTTCAGTATGAATTTCGATTGTATTTAAAATTTGATAAGGAGTTATTCAAAAAAAGATTAATTAAATGCTGGTTTACTAAAATAATAAACATGCAATAAATTAATTTTAGAAAAACCACCTCTACATTAAAAATACAAATTAAACGCCCAATAGTATCAGGAATAAGCCGTTCAAAGCACACCAGATAAGCAGCTTTTTTATACTGCAGCAACGATGATGACCATTCCGCCGCCCTATGAATTGCCCGTAGTGGTGCATATCATTGCTTCTTCGCGCCTCAGCGTTTCACCCAATTTGCCAACTAGCCGTCTAAAAGCCAAATATTCGCATCAATAAGTTGCTCAATTCCCACATATCAAGCAACATTTTTCTATATTAGCCTATCTGATATACGTGTGCTTCACCCACTAGAACAAACACCCCTAACAAACAAAATAACCGTCGCATGAAAATAGGTTTACCCTTACTCTTCGCTAGTTTAGGACTAGCTGTTGTCTTTTCTTTTTTTTATAATGATGAAGTGCAAAGTGCTGATAATCAATTGCTTAATGCAGTGGAGGGAAGCAATGCGCTTACACAAAATCCCTATTGTTTCAGCGATATATTGCACGAACAATTACTCGCCAATCGCCCCGATTTACGCGAAAAAGAGAAGCAATTTGAGCAGCAATATGTCGCACAAAGCGGGCAAACCATGACCATGCCGCCGCCTTATGTATTGCCTATTGTATTCCATATTATTCATCAAAATGGCGCGGAAAACATCCCCGATGCCCAAGTTTTAGATGGTTTAAATCATCTTAATCAAGCCTTTGCAAATACGGGCGCATATGACCCCAATACAGGCACGAATACTCAAATTCAATTCTGCCTAGCCCAACAAACGCCTACTGGGGGCTTCACAACAGGCATCAATCACATCCAATCTCCGCTGACCGATATGACGATGGAAACGGAAGACATTAACCTCAAAGATGTTATCCGCTGGGACCCCACGAATTATATCAATGTGTGGGTCGTCAATGAAATATGCAGCAATAGTTCAGGCTGCGGTGTGGCTGGCTATGCTTACTTTCCTTCCTCGCATGGAAATCCTGAAGATGGCGTTGTTTTGGAAGCCGAATATATGGGTTCTAGTAGTGCTAATTCGGGTGTTTTGGTGCATGAATTGGGGCATTATTTAGGCTTATATCATACCTTTCAAGGCGGTTGTACCAATAACGACTGCATGACCGACGGCGACCGCGTTTGCGACACCCCGCCTGACCAATCTACGGTTTGGAATGCTTGTGGCGTAGCCGTCAATTCCTGCAATACGGACACGGATAGCGGCTTTGCGACCGACGAAGATGACATGACGATTAATTACATGGATTACGCTAATTTGGCTTGTTATTCAGCATTTACAGGCGGTCAAACGGCTAGAATGCACTTCGCTATTGAAAATACGCGCACGAGTTTACTCGATTCGCCCGCTTGTTCTGACCCTTGTTTAATTCCTATTACCGCACTATTTACGACCGCTGCCACGACCGTCAATGTGGGCACAAATGCCGACTTTTTCAATCAATCCACAGGCGCATCCAACTACGATTGGACAGTCAATGGTACGAACATCGGCAATGGCGCAAATGCCAATTATTTATTTACTTCAGAAGGCACTTATATCGTCGAATTAACGGCGACTAATAGCGACCCCAATTGCCAAGACAGCTATTCCATTACTATCAATGTAGAATGTCCCGTCATCGCTGATTTCTCTGCGAGTAGTACGGAAATTGCGCCGGGTTCGGTGGTTTATTTCACCAATTATTCTCAAAATGCTTTTAGTTATCAATGGCTAGTTAATGGCGTGGTCGTCGGCACTTCACAAAATTTGAACTATCAATTTGATGCCCTTGGGACTTATGATGTACAGCTTTCGGCAAGCGATGGTATTTGTACTGATATTTCTTTAGAAACGATTATTACGGTCACCGAAAATGGTTTGTCACAAACAGGCTTGCCTTTATGGCCAGTCGTTTCTTCTGGTTCCAATATTTTACAAAGCATTGATTTTCAGACGGTTGTGCCAACTGCTGAAACGATTACGACACTCGGAAATAACAACCCCGGCGCAACAGGCGCAGCCTTCGATGGCTGTGGCGATTTGGTCTTTTATGTTGCCCATACGGGTAGTAGCGACCCCGAAAATCTCTTCATTTTTGCGCCCGATGGTGCAGAATTATTATCCAATACCACTGACAATGCGCCTGGCTTAAATGCAGTGCGCGGCGGCCATGAAATACAAGTCATTCGCGTGCCACAAACACCTAATGAATGGTTTATTATTTACCAAGAATGGAGTACAGATGTGGGCGCAGCCATCAATAATGCGGCTTATAATAACGCTCGTTTACTCTATTCTAAAGTTCGTTTTACGGAAGATGAAATACTGGTTTTACAGCGTGATATAGTGCTGACTGCTGGCGGCGGAACTTTTTTGTATGCCGATGGAATGGCTGTCAGTCGCACCGCAAATGGCGACCCCGACGCCCACTATTTATACGCCGCAAGACGTATTCCGACCAGTATTTCGCTCGACCGTTGGGTGATTACACAAGGTGGTATTACTTGGCTGGCAAATACAGGCGAAATACCGATGCAATATTGGAATTTGTCTTATGCAGGTTCGCCAATTGAACTTAGCCCTACTGAAGATAAAGTAGCGGTAACGACTAGAAATCAATTTACGAATTGGACAGATTTTATTATTTTTGATGCCCAAAATTTTACGGTAGCAGCAGCACAAACGGTAGTTGCTGGCGACTTAGTTTTAGTGCCAGATGGCGAACCGAATGACCAATCTAATATATTACCATATGCGGGAGCAATCAATGATATTGCCTACGATAATAGCTTGAACCTCAACTTTTTACGCAACTTTGAACGAAAACTAAGCCGCACTGAATTTAGCCCCAACGGACGCTTTTTGTACATCACTTCGGGCGGCTACAATTCGGGTGGATTTACCAATTTAAGTTATCTAGCGCAAATTGATTTGCAAGCAAGTCCTTACGAAGTGCGCCTGCAAGTGCAAACTACACCGGGCAATACCTATAATGCTACAACTGGCCTAGGTTGTTCAGCGAGTAGTTGCATCGACGATTGGCGGGCTATCGGACAAATTCAGACGGGCTATAATGGTAAAATATATTATTCTAAACGCAACGACAATACGCTGCACGTCATCCCAAATCCAAATCAACTAATGCCCCAAAACCTTATACCATCTAATATTGATTTATCGAATAATGATGTCCCAAATGTCTCAACTTTAGGCCCTTTGGGGGCATTTCCTGACCAAATAGATGGTTTTAATTATTTCCTTTCGCAATTTCTAGAAGTGCAATTTTTCGTCAATAGCTTAGATTGTGAGGACAATTGCTTAGCCGTTTTTGAACTAGAAGTCATTCGCGACGACGGCTTAGTCATGGAGACTTTAACCGCCGAAACTTGCCCCGATATTCTGGACTTTTGTGCAGACACAACGCGCACTTATTCGCTTCGACATACGACCTTAAATATTGAAATAGACAGCGCCATCGTAAATGGTGTGGTCAATTATAATCATGAAGATAACGTCTTCTATTTCAATGACTTAGAAGGCTGTACGGAATATTGTGGCAATGGAATAGACGACGATAATGACGGTTTAGTTGACTGTGACGACCCCGACTTACAAGACAGTTGTTGCTGTTTAATACCGACTTTAGTATTGGATTTGGGGCCCGATGAAATCATCTGTGATAATGGCGTTTTTGTGCTAGATGCTGGCGCAGGTTGGGCAGCATATCAATGGTCAGATTTGACCATCGAACAAACAAGCACCGTCTTTGGAGAAGGCGAATATTGGGTGGAAGTGACCGATAGTTGCGGCAATACGCAAAGTGATACCCTTATCATTTCTTGGGTAGATGAAACGATTGTTGATTTGCCTGATACCTTGTACCGTTGTGGCGACGCGCCCGTCACTTTAAGCGCACCGGGCTTCGATACCTACGAATGGATGCCGCCCATGGATTTGGATTGTACCGACTGTGCAGAAGTCAACGCAACACCTTCACAACCAATGACTTATATCTTATTGGCGAGCTTCGCAAATGGCTGTCACAGTACGGATAGTGTGGTCATTATTCCGCTGCCCAATTATTTAATCGAAATAGATACCGCTACTTGTGATGGTCAAAGCATTGTTTTTGATGGGCAAGAATTGGCGGATGGCACGACTACGCAATTTGATTATACCGCCGAAAATGGCTGTGATAGTACCATCATTATTGTCGTATCCGGCAATGGCGCACAAAGTTACGATATCCTTATTGACACCACGGCTTGTGTGGGTTCGAGTATTGTATTTGATAATGAAACGATAAATGCTGGCGAAAGTCAAGTCTTTGATTATCAGACGATTGTGGGCTGCGATAGTACAATTACGGTGAATGTGGAAGAAGTGTTAATCATCGAAACCGCAGAAACGATTACGATTTGCGAAGGCGAAAGTACGCTGATATTTGGCAATATGCAGAGCAATATGGGTGATTATTCTGACACGAATACCTCCCTTGCTGGCTGCGATAGTACACATACCATTACACTTGAATTTTACGCGCCAATTACTATCAATATTGACAGCACACCTTTCTGCGAAGGTAGTTCGAGTGGGGGAGAAGCGACGGCAAATGTGACGACAGGCGGCACGCCACCTTACACTTATTTTTGGCCAGCAATTAATCAAACAGGCGAAACACAAAGCGATTTAGCGGGCGGAATATACACCGTAATAGTGACCGATGCGCTTGGATGTACCGCAGAAATGACGACCACTATTGAAGTTATTACTGCCCCTGTTATTGAACTAGAAATAGCTAATATCGACTGCTTTGGCGACAATGCAGGTGGCATTAGTTTTACCAGCGAAAACCCTGAACTATTAGCTAGTCTAGATGGCGATAACTTCTTGAATGTCAATACCTTTGGTAATTTAGCCGCAGGCAATTATACGCTCTATTTACAAGATGAAATGGGCTGCATTTTCGAGGAAAACGTTAGCATCGAAGCACCGCAAGAACTCGTGCTAAATCTGCCGGAAGATTACTTTTTAAATTTAGGCGATAGCATTCGCATCATTCCACAAACCAACGGCGATAACTTAACTTATACCTGGCTTCCGGCAACCTATTTGGACTGCGATACTTGCGCACAAGCAATAGCGACGCCTTTTGTCACGACGACTTATCAACTCACTATCACCAATGAAAATGATTGCTTTGCAGAGGATTTAATTACGCTACACGTCGACAGAAATCAGCGGGTTTATGTACCCAATGGCTTTAGTCCAAATGGTGATGGCGTCAATGATATTTTCTTTCCATTTTCCGACGGTGGTGTGGCGCAAATACTACGCTTTAGCGTCTATGACCGTTGGGGCGAATTGATTTTCGAAAACAAGGCATTTCAAGCCAATGAAAGCGTACACGGCTGGGACGGCTATTTTCGAGGTAAACCTATGAATACAGGCGTCTTTGTCTGGATTGCGGAGGTTGTATTTGTGGATGGAGAAGTGGCCTTTTTGAAAGGCGATGTGAGTTTAGTGCGCTAGGGCTTCAAGTCATAAATACTTGACCATTATAACTGCTTCTTTTTCCCTTATTCTTCGTTGTTCAACAGTCGAAGTATTAACAATTATTCTTCTTTACGCCTTGACTAAGAAAAAATAAGCGACCTATAATGGTCAATTACTTAGCACCTGAACCATTGGTGGGCAATAGATTAGACAAAATATAGATATACAGCTAATCTCAGCGATTCTCGGTTTAAGTAAATGTCGAGTGGTGTTACCCGTTTTTTACGATAAAGTAGAAAGTAAATGAATAGCTGTTCTTATTATTAATGACTGGTAACACCACTTTTCTACTTAAACCGAGAATTGCTGTAATCTGTTGCGTCTAAAAATCTAAACATTTTATCTAATATCTAATATCTTTTTAGTGAATTATTATTTAGTTTTTTTCACTAAAGGCTTAGAATATGACAAAAAAATGGGTTGATTTTTCTATTCAGAAAATCAACCCATTTATTTTGCTCTTAAGCACTCGGACCCATTAAAAAAATAAAAGGAAAACTTAATTAGTTGATAATCAATTGATTACGTTTTTTAAGTACTGAATAAATATGTCCGACTACTTATAAAGAGATTATCCGAAAAGGTTACCTAAACCACCTGGTAATTTATCCTTAATGGCGTCCATAGCTTTATTTTTCACCATGTCCTTAATTCCGCCGCCGCCGATAAGAGACATCAAACCGTCTTGCGAAACAGCACCGCTATCATCTGAAGCAGCGCCTTTAATTTTGTCCATAATCATTGGCAATGCAAAGCCAGAAACGGAACTTGCCATGCTTTCAGGCACACCTAAAGTACTGGTCAATTTGCCAATAAAGTTAGAAGCAATACCTTTATAAACCATGTTTTGCATCATGCCGCCGCCGCCTTCACCGCCGCCGCTAAACATACCTAATAAGTCACTTACATTACCGCCACTTACAGCGCCTGTAATGCCGTCCATAATACTATCTTTTGCGAGTGGAACGGCTTGTTCCGCTTGGCCCATATCGAGACCTGTTTTTTCTGTAATCGTACTTACTACTTGGCTTTTGATGCCATCTAATAAACTGTCGAGCATATTTAGAATTTTTTAGTGAATAAAATTGGATATTTAGGTTTTTTATATTTATTCTTTACGAAAAATAAACTACCTAGTTACATAATCCATCCTTATGACGTAAATTTTGCCTAAAAGTAATGGTTTTGAATTATTTTTATTTAATTTTTTTCAAATCCTTACTTATTTGCCAACATTTTAATCTTAATACCAATAGCAGCAAAAAGCAAAGTCGTAAACGGACTTAGCCAATTAAAGATAGCATACACAAAGTATTCTGCGACCGATACACCTAGTACACCGCTTTGATAAGCACCACAAGTATTCCAAGGAATTAAAACCGAAGTCACTGTACCAGAGTCTTCGAGTGTACGACTAAGGTTTTCAGGCGCAAGTCCTTTTTTTTCATAGGCTTGTTTAAACATTTTACCCGGCACAACAATTGCCAAATATTGGTCAGAAGCTGTCGCGTTTAAAGCCAAACAACTCGCTACCGTGCTAGCAAACAAACCGAAAATAGAATTCGACATGCTTAATAAAGCTGCCGATATACGCGACAAAGCACCAATTGCATCCATCACGCCACCAAAAACCATGGCACAAACAATCAACCAAATCGTGCCTAACATGCCTTTCATTCCACCGGCAGTAAACAAATCATTCAGTTCCTTGCTGCTGGTTTCTACGGCGGTATCTACCGTTAAACCATTCATAATACCTTTATATGCAGTAGCAAAGTTTAAACTTTCTCCACCACCTATTTTCGCCACGATATCTGGCTGAAAAATAAGTGCAGCTACTGCACCTAACATGGTACCTGCAAAAAGTGCGATTAAAGGCGGGGTCTTTTTTATAATCAAAGTAATCACTAAAGCTGGTACAATAAACAGCAATGGCGTAATATTAAATGCACCATCTATGGCTGCCAATTGCTCCGAAATATCAGGCGTACCCGTTGTGTCTAGCGTAAAACCAATTACCAGAAAAATGATAAACGTAATGCTAATTGTCGGGATAGTCGTATAAGCCATATAGCGAATATGCGTAAATAAATCCGCGCCCGCCATAGCAGGGGCAAGGTTGGTCGTGTCAGATAAGGGAGACATTTTGTCGCCAAAATATGCTCCAGAAAGTACCGCGCCTGCTGTCATACCCAAAGAAATACCCAAGGTTTCACCAATACCAATCAAGGCAATACCTACGGTAGCAGAAGTTGTCCATGAGCTACCCGTTGCTATTGATATAATTGCACAGATAACTACACAAGCGGCCAAGAAAATCGTTGGATTTAATATCTTCAAACCATAATAAATCATCGTCGGAATAATGCCGCTTACCATCCACATACCCGCCAATGAACCAACCATTAGCAAGATTAATAGCGCGCCCGTCGTCGATTTGACGTTTTCTGCTACTTCTTCTATCATCTTTTTGTAAGAGACTTTATTGAGAAAGCCAACTAGCATCGCCACCGCTGCGCCACATAACAATATAAATTGATTAGAACCACTCAAGGCATCATCGCCAAAGGCATAGAATACATTATAGAAAAGCATAATAATTAAGGCAAACACCGGAATTAAGGCTTCCCAGATGTTCAGTTCCTTGTTTTCAATGATGTCTTCGTCTATTGGACTGTTGTTTTGATTACTCATATCTCTAAAATTGGTTTTACATTTAAAGTGGGAAGGTAGGGAATTTTTGGATAAAGGCGATAGTAAGATATTCTATATTTTTAAAATGTGCAGTGTATATGCAGTGTGTATGCAGTATATAATGCGTGCTTAAATAAACTTAAAAACACCATTTTTTATTAAAATATTTCCCCATCTATTGCACTATTCAAATCAATCCTATACTATTGCATCGTAAAATCAATGCGAACTTCATAAAGTGCTGATAAACAGTGTTTTATGATTTAATATCATTTAATGAACAACCAAATAAAAAACATTCAACCCGGTAGTTTTATTGGTGAAAACCATTGGTATCCGAAAGCTTTAAATGCAACGATACATCCGATGATCAATAAAGAGAAATTGGAAGAAGTATTGTGAGCTACAAAAACAACTAAATCTATCCTTGTATGTTTTAAATGCTTTAATATTCAAACATTTTTTTGTTACTTCGCCTTTTGATAAGGAATAATTGGTGTTGAATGATTAATTATTTCATTGTCTATTATTCATTATAAAGACTACATGACAAAGCAAAAACGCTACGCAATCATCGACATCGAAACAACGGGAGGTCGTGCTACACATAACAAAATTACCGAAATAGCTATCGTGGTACATGATGGCGAAAAAGTGTTGGATACCTACGACACTTTAGTCAATCCGGAGTGCCCAATTCCTTCTAATATTACTTATTTGACGGGCATTACCAATGATATGGTAGCGACTGCACCTAAGTTTTATGAGATTGCCAAAAAGGTGGTAGAAATGACCGAAGGGACGATATTTGTAGCGCATAATGTCCGCTTTGATTATGGTTTTATTCAAGAAGAATTTCGACGTTTAGGCTATACTTTTTCGCGGCGAAAGCTATGTACTGTGCGTTTGTCTCGCAAGGCGTTTCCTGGCTTACCGAGTTATAGTTTGGGTAAATTAATCAAACATTTTGGTATAAAAGTAAAAAATAGACACCGTGCTTTGGCAGATACTTTGGCGACGGTAGATTTGTTTGAGCGTATTTTAGCAAAAGAAAATAGCGAAGAAGAAGTCAAAAGTATGGTCAATATGGGCATGAAAGAAGCCCTTTTGCCTAAGCATTGGACGGTCGATAAAATCCATGAATTGCCGGAAGAGTGCGGTGTTTACTATTTTCATGATGTAGATGGTCATATATTATATGTTGGTAAAAGCAAAAATATACAGAAGCGTATTGCCGAGCATTTTGCCGACCAAACCGAAAAAGCAGCTAAATTGCAACGTCATGTCCATGATGTTAGTTTTGAATTGACAGGTTCTGAATTGGTCGCACTTTTGTTAGAAAGCCATGAGATAAAACGCTTGCGCCCGCCTGTTAATCGAGCACAGCGGGTTCGGACATTTCCCTACTGTATATATGCTTTTGAAAATGAAGCGGGCTATATTTGTTTTGACTATGCAAAAACGAGTGCAAAGAACCGCAAGACGCTGAATATTGTCGGAGAATTTCCGAAAATAGCCAGTGTGCGCGGGCGTCTGAAGAGTATTGTGATGCAATATGATTTGTGTGATAAATATTGTGGTATAGAAAAAGGAGAGGGGCATTGCTTTAATTATCACCTCAAAAAATGCGCAGGAGCTTGCGGCCATTTAGAAGATGTGGCGACTTATAATGAGCGCGCCCTAGAGGCACAAGAAACCCTTGGCGATGTTTTTGAAGAAGACTTTTTTGTGTTAGATACAGGCAGAAATAAAGGCGAAAAAGCCGTTGTTTTGGTCGAAGCTGGCGAATATAAAGGCTTTGGATATATCGATGAAGAAGAAGCAAATGGAGTAGAAGACTTGTACGAATGTATCAAATCTTATGAAAATAATCCGGAAACGAAACGTATTGTTGCGCGTTATTTGGTGGATAATACGCGGGTGCGTTTGGTGAGTATTTCTTAATAACCTACTTCTTCTGCGAAATCTTTGCACGCGCTGTGTCTGCTATCTTAAATGTATTCTAATTTGAAAACAAACAAATGAAAAACAATTCACTCCTCATTCTCCTAATCGCTATTTTCGCCATAGCGGCAAGATGTGCTAACACCAATACGCCACCAAACGAAACAGACTATCAACCGACTGAACCAAAGACGGAAACGGTCATTCAAAATAATGATGCAGCAGCAGAAAATCCAGTCATAGAAACACCCTCAATACCTGCTCCAATACAAATGGGCGCAGAACAATTAGCCGCTTATTTACCGCTATTAAAAGATAAGAAAATTGCTTTGGTTGTTAATCAAACTTCTACGATAGGTGGGCAACATTTAGCAGATGCTTTGTTGGCAAAAGGAGTAGATATTGTCAAGATATTTGCACCTGAACATGGTTTCCGTGGAACAGCCGATGCTGGCGAAAAAGTAAGCGATGGCAAAGATGCAAAAACAGGTATTCCACTCAAATCATTATATGGAAAATCAAAGAAACCAACTGCCGAAGATTTGGCTGAAATAGACCTTGTTATATTCGATATTCAAGACGTAGGCGCGCGCTTTTATACCTATATTTCGACGATGCATTATGTAATGCAAAGCTGTGCTAAATATAAGGTAGATTTTATGGTTTTAGACCGTCCTAATCCAAACGGGCATTATGTGGATGGGCCTGTCTTAAGTGCTGATTATCAGTCTTTTGTGGGGATGCATGAAATTCCAATAGTGCATGGTATGACGGTTGGAGAATATGCCAAAATGACGAATGAAGAAGGCTGGTTGGGTGATAATTTACGTTGTAATCTGACCATTATTCCTTGCCAAAATTATGACCACCAAATGGCTTATGATTTACCGATAAAACCATCTCCAAATCTACCCAATTTGCGAGCTATTTATCTTTATCCTTCTTTGTGTTTATTTGAAGGAACGGTGGTCAATATTGGTCGTGGAACAGAGCGGCAATTTCAAATATATGGCACTCCAAATGCGACGATTGGCGAAGCATATTACAGACCTATTTCAAGAGATGGTGCAAAGTATCCGAAGTTTGAAAATAAGAAATGTAGAGGCTTTGATTTGTCAGAAATGCCTTTGGAAATAATGCGCGAAAAGCAATTGGATTTGAGCTATTTATTGGACTTTTATAATAGCTATCCAGATAAGTCAAGCTTCTTTTTAAAGAATAAATTTTTCGATACTTTAGCAGGAACAGATGTTTTACGAAAGCAAATTATCGAAGGTAAAACGGAGGCAGAAATTCGGGCTACTTGGCAAGTTGATTTAGATGAATTTAAAGCTATTCGGGCGAAATATTTGTTGTACAAATGATTATTGTAGGACAAACAACTGACAAAAAGTAAATATAATAGCAAAGCGGACGGGCGGCATGAGCGTAAAAGAAGCAGCCAAGAATGATAATTTATTTTTGAACCATTCCTAAGTAGTCAGTCAAGTTAATAGTGTCGGGTTCGCGTGAGCGGATTTTTCGTCTGCTTTTTTTTAAAAATTCTTGCATAGCCGAGCTACGGAATAATTTTTAAGAGAGAGCAGGCGGAAAATAATCCGCGCCAACCCGACAGTATTAACTTGACTGACTACTTAGGGAAACATTTACAGTTTTCGCCAACAAAAAAGCCTCTCTTTTTCGTTTTGGCGAAAAAGAGAGGCTTTTTATATTAAAAAGAAAGCATAGGCTAAACGATTAATCGTAAAACAGTGCAAGGTTATATCGTTCCTTACTTCCCGAAGAGACGTTTAAGAGAAGCCATAATTCCTTTCTTAGGAGTGGTATCTTTTACTGCTTCTTCTGAGCTATCGACTACTTTTTCTACTGTATTCGTAACCGTGTTCTCTACAGCATCGCTAGTGTTCTCTACCATTTCTTTTGTGGTAGAAATTGCTGAATTTGCTTGTGTGGCAAGCATTTCTGCCGCAGCTGGAGTAGTCACTTCGTTTGCGGTTTGGCTCACTTCCGCAACTACAGCTGCTACCTTTTTAGGAGCAGCACTTGCAATATCAGCAACTTCCTCGCTAGCAACAGTTGCGGTCAGGGCTTCAGCTACAACTTCAGGGGCTACTTCGACAGGTGCAATAACTGCTGCTTGTTCAACACGGCTTGTCACTGCTTTTGCTTCAATATGCTCTACTATTGGTGTTTGCGCAGCAGCCAATTGTTCCATAATAGGAGTAATCATTGGCTCAATACAAGTAGCAATACTAGCCGCTTCCAAAGCATATTCCAAAACTGGAATAACTACTGGAGTTTGTTTTTTTGCTACAAGCGCAGCAGCAAGGGGAACTTCTTCCTCTTTTGTTGTTGCTTTGTTTTCTGAGACGATTTCCTCCACTATTTCTGTAGAAGGAATAGTAGTGGGAGTTATATCTATAACTTCGGCGGCTCCTTGAATAGCCGTCGGATTAAAAATTTCATCCAATTCACTCAAATCACCCGCCTTATTCCAATCTGCAAGGCCATCAAACCACACTAATGTATCGGTTGTTAAACCTACATTTTTCAACTCCTCAAAAGAAACGGGACCCATTTGTTGTTGTCCTTCTGCGTAAAAATACTGTTTCATGTAGCTTTATCGTTGTTGTGTTTAAGCGGCTTTTTTCTTGTTCGTATTGCTCGCTCAAAGGATATAATCTTTCTATGTTTCTTTAATAAATAAACGTAATTCATACGGCAAATGCTGTGTAAAACGTATATTGTCAAGTAGAAGTCATCTATTTATTTATCAATTGACATTGTAAAGGCACAAAGTCTAATTAGCGTTATTTGTAAAAAAACGCCAATGTCTTATTAAATGTTATTCCGGCATTCTATTGACCATATGAGCGGCTAACTTCGGAAAACTATTGAACACAAATGTCTTCAAATTTTCTTCAATATCCAAACTATTTACGGCGGCATTCATGCATTCAAGCCAAGCCAATGCTGATTCCCCTGTGATAGCATGCGGCGCATGACGCATACGCATTCTGGGATGCCCATGTACTTGACTATATAAGGCTGGACCACCAAAAAATTGGGTCAAGAATTGTACCTGTTTTAGTTTAATTTCCTTCATGTCGTTCTTAAATAAACCACTAATTCGGGCATCTTTTTGCACCAAATCATAGAAGCGGTTCACTAGTAGCTGCACATTATCTGCGCCTAATTGTTCGTAAATGCTCAACATATTTATTTCAATTACGGTGCGAAGATAGTTTATTTAAATAGGAATTGAGCTATTTTTTTTTCCTTACTTAGTTGATACCTAGTTTACATCTGTGTTTAAGTAATCGGATTTAAATAAAGTTTACAAATTTAACGCCGTTATTTTTTCTTCTAAAGAATTCAAAAAATCGTTGCATAGTCATAGTTACGGAACTATTTTTTTGTGTTTTTTAGAAGGAAAAAGAAGCAGCCAAAAGTGTAAAGTTATTGATGCACCATTCCTAAGCTTGTGTTCAGACTATCAGTAGATGAAAATAGTTTACAAAATTAATGGCTGCATAACAGCTACTAATTCATCATAAGTAAAGTCTTGTTGATAAAAGAATTTAATGCTTTTATCATTATCTACGACATACATAGCAGGTAGTTCTGTGTACCAAAGTTCATTTTTGGTGAGGTCTTCGGGGCTTTCCATTTGAAAAATATCACCTATCAAACCATCTTCTCGAATATGAGTATTGACTTCATTTTCGAGAGTTTTTTTGTCCATATTAATATAAATTAATGCTATTTTTTCTTCGCCAAATACTGTCTGTAACTGCTTCAAATGCTGATTAATTTTTCGACATGTTTGGCAGTATTCTACTGAACACTAAAATTTTCTAATGTGTAATGATGTTGATACAGAGGGTTTTGGCTTTTGGCAATCCATTTCATCAAGCATTTAATTTCTTCGACAAATTCTTCAAAAGTGAAGATAGTCGCTAAAATACATTCAAAGCCTTGCATAAAGACAGATTTTGCAGGAGCAATATAAGGCTTAGGGTCATAAAAAACTCTCATTTCTTGCGGCTCGACCGTTTCAAAATGGATAATTCCTTTACGAATAGCCATGATGTAAATTAAGGTCAGCACCGCAAACATTAAGTCGATTTTGTGACCACCTTGTACTGCCAAAGCTTCTAAACGCAAGCCCGTAGCTTTGAGATGTTTGAAGCAAATTTCAATTTTGTATCGCTTGCGATAAAACTTGGAAGCTTCCACCATATCATTCATGTTGGTCATGATATAGATGTACTTTGCTTTACCTCTTGAACTATCATTGTCAAAAGCAGTCAATCGCACAAGGAGTTCAGACATTAATACCACTTCTGCGCTATCTTTTCCTGAAATGGAAAAATAGCGCTGCATGATTTTAAGCCCTAACTTTCGGTCTTTAATTTTTCCGTTGAGCCAAAGTTGAACTTTAAAGTTTGCACGAATACGCATCACATATTCAATACCTCTGCTTTCTAAGCCCTTAAACCACTCAAACCCAATGAATTCGCGGTCTCCAGCAATATGCAACTTAGGTAGTGGAACACCTGAAAGCGACCACCAATCTAAAAGACGGTCTAATAATTCCAGTCTCGTTTTGCAATTGCTATTGCCAGCTTGTTCTAAATCAAGCCAAACTAAAGGAATGAACACATCTCGATATATTAGACCAATAACTAATAAGTTGATGTGTTTTTTGCCATATTTCCAATTGGTGCGGTCTAAAAGTAGATAACAATCAGGGCTTTGTCCAAAAATTTGAATAGCTAAGATGCAGACGAATTGGAGAATTCCAATGCCATTACCTGTTTGAAAAAAGCGTTTTAAGCGTCCATAAGCAGTACTTGTTTTAAACTGTTCTCCAACAATTTTGCTCATTCGTTTGGAGACTATGCTCAGATTTGTTGTCTGAGCAGCTAATATACAAGTGCTAATTAATAATAATTGGCTTAATTTTTTCTCTGTGAGAACTGGGATTTGCTTTTGCAATTCCTTGGAATTTTCAAATTCTATCATGGCGAAAAAAATAGTTTGCAGACTGTTCTTTTTCGCTTTTTTTATGCTAATTTCTCGCCAACTTTTTGGCGAACATCATATTAAAAAAAATCGTTGTTCAGTAGAATAGTTTGGCAGTTTAATTTCCAAAATTGAAATATATATATCCTACCATTTGCAAATTCTAAACGATTAGCTAACTGCGTGTAAGTCAGCGGCTTAACACCTCTTCCTTTACTTTGTGCCAAATCTTTTCTATCCGTATCACTTAGTCGAGGAGAAGCTTTCATATGACGGTGCGGCATCGCAGCTTCGTGCGGATTTTCAACTTTTTCTTGTACACAAGAATAAGTAAAGAAAATAATGAAGCAAATAGAAACAATTGGAAAATTATATCTTTTAGTAAGCATCTTCCTAGTTTTGTAATTTCTAAAAATTGCTTTTTGATAGGTCAAGAAAAAAGTTAGCTTTGCAACTTTCTGTCACCTATACTCTAAAGCATTAAATATAGTGCGATTTTTATTTATATTTTCAAATACCATACCTACTTAGGCATCTCTTGTATCATTTTATTGTAACAAACATGAAATATTTCGTAACAGGCATCGGAACAGAAGTTGGAAAAACCATCGTTTCTGCCATTTTAGTACAAGCATTACAAGCCGATTATTGGAAGCCTGTGCAAGCTGGCGATTTAGACCAATCCGATACCATAAAGGTGAAGAATTGGGTCAATAATCCCAAAACGACCTTTCATAGCGAGCGATTTCGTTTGCAAACACCGATGTCGCCACATGCGGCTGCGGATATAGATGGTGTGCAAATTCAGCTATCGGATTTTGTATTGCCAAAGACCGAAAATAACCTTATCGTAGAAGGCGCAGGTGGGCTTTTAGTGCCTTTAAATGAGCAAGATACTATACTGGATTTAATGGAATATTTGCAATTGCCAGTCATATTGATAGCTCGACATTATCTTGGAAGTATTAATCATACTTTGTTGAGTATCAGTGCTTTACGGCAGCGAAATATTCCTATTAAAGGCATTATATTTAATGGAAATAAACACGAAACCACTGAAGCTATCATCAAAAAAATGAGCAAGGTGCTTATACTTGGACGCATCGAAGAATTAAGCGAAATTACAGCAGCAAACATTCAAAAAATAGCCACAACATGGACAGCAATACTATCAAAATAAAGAGCACTAGCCAACTCGCCGAGCGTGATGCAAAGTGTATTTGGCATCCATATACGCAGCAAAAAACAGCTGCACCACCTTTGCCAATAGTGCGAGGTGAAAAGACCTTATTATTTGATGAAAACGGCAATCAATATATAGATGCCGTGTCGTCTTGGTGGGTCAATATTCATGGGCATGCACACCCTTATATTGCTGAGCGAGTGTATCAGCAAATGATGGAATTAGAGCATGTGATTTTTGCAGGCTTCACGCATGACCCTGCGGTGACTTTAGCCGAGCGTTTGCTCACGCATTTGCCCAAAAATCAAAGCCGTGTTTTCTACTCTGACAATGGTTCAACTGCCGTTGAAATCGCCATGAAAATGGCCCTACAATACTTCCACAATCAAGGCATCGAACGTCGTTATCTAATCGCATTCGATGATGCTTTTCATGGAGAAACCTTCGGGGCAATGTCGGCAAGTGCTGATTTATCTTTGAATAATGCTTTTAAATCGCACTTATTTGAAGTGATACGTATTCCTGCACCTACGAAAGGAAACGAGGAGAAATCTATTCAAACTTTGAAAAATGTATTGGCAAAAGGCGAGGCTTATGCCTTTCTTTTTGAACCACTCATACAAGGCGCAGGCGGCATGATTATGTATGATGCCGAGCCCCTTTCGGAACTTATCGGGCTTTGCAAAGCAGCTGATGTGCTTACTATTGCTGATGAAGTAATGACGGGCTTTTATAGAACTGGCCGCTTTTTAGCCAGTGATTATTTAAGCGAAAAGCCCGACTTAATTTGTTTAGCCAAAGGTATTACAGGCGGCACTTTACCACTTGCGGTCACGACTTGTACGGAGGCTATTTTTGAAGCTTTTTTGTCAACCGATAAATATAAAACCTTCTTTCATGGCCATTCTTATACTGCCAATCCGAGTGGCTGTGCGGCAGGTTTAGCGAGTTTAGATATATTAGAACGTCCATCGCATCAAGTTGATATTCAGCGCATTGTGAGCCATCATGAAAGCTTTGCAGCACGTATGAAAACGCATGCTGCCGCTAAAGATGTACGCCAACAAGGGACGATTTTAGCGATTGAATTTAAAACCGCCGAAGCGACTTCTTATTTTAATAATATCCGTGATGAGTTGTATTATTTTTTCTTGGCAAAAGGCTTATTGCTACGTCCGTTGGGTAATGTGATTTACATTATGCCACCTTATTGCATTACTGCTGAGGAATTGGAGAAAGTGTATGCAGGGATAGAGGAAGCCTTGGATTGTTTGGCGGCAGGGCGTGCGCTGCGGTAGGTAGAATATATTGTTTAACGGTCGTTTTGACTCGCCATGTCTCTCAAAGAATCAGACTTTTTTACGGGACATGGCGGGTCAAAAAAAGAGTACCCGTTTTATTTCTTTTCTTTTCGTAAAATCTTCTCCATTTTACGCCCTTTTGCCAGTTCATCAATCAGCTTTTCCATCTGTCTGCATTGCTTATATAATTCAAATGGTGCGCATGACGGTGACGGAAAACCGCCTCCGGTAGCGTGCATATATTCCCTTTGTGGAATATTACATAAAGCTAAAGCACAAGGAAAATCAAGCACCGCCACGACGTAAAAGTAAGTAAGTAAGTTGGTGCTGTCTGTGAACCGCCTGTTACGAGAACCGTATGGCAAGGGGTGGGAGAGGGCTGTAGTGGGGCAATGTTCCTTACCGGTCTCTACTCGATTCCATGCTGGCTTTTTTCTTTTAAAGATTTTCGATTTCTTCTTTAGAAAGTCCTGTCGATTGAATAATTATTTGAATAGAAACACCATTATTTTTAAGTTCTTTTGCTATTTCAATATTTCTTTTTTCTATTCCTTTTTCTATTCCTTCTTTAAGACCTTCTTCTCTTGAAGTGTCCACCACATTTTTAATGTCTCGATAATACTTTAAACTCTCTTCGTATGCTTCTCTTTCTTTAGGAGTAAATTTAGCAATTTCGGCAGCTTCAAATAATTTAGCAAAAATTCTGTTTTGTAATTTTTTTGGACGGTCTTGTAATTGAGAAAGGTGAGTAAAAATATACATCCATTTATCAAATTGTGTTTCTAACTCTTGTTCTTTCTTTTTGAATTTCGGTAATTCGAGATAAACGAATTTCAATTTATTGTAGAAGACTTCACCTCTTTGGTTTTTCAATTCTACAATGTGTAAGAGTTCTTTTTCGTTTTTATGGTCATCAAAAATAAAATCTAAGATTCCAACAGAATAAACAGGGTCTAACTTGTAATTCCATTGATTTTTTTTAGCCTGTTCTTGAATTGGAAAAGAAGCATAAAAAACACTTCTGTCTTTGAAGAAATTTTGTTTCGCTTTCTGCATTTCGACAATAAATCGTTCTCCTTTATCTCCAGTACAATATAAATCAAAAACTGCTTTTCTATCTAATTCTGTTAAACCTTGCTTTTCCCCTGAAGAATAGGATAAATTCTTTATTTTTTTGTCAGGAAGTATCTGATTTAGGAAATCAATTAATAAGATTTTATTAGGCTCTGTTCCAAATAGTTTTTTGAAACCGAAATCTGTTAAAGGATTGATATATCTTTCTTTTTGCTCGCTCATATTATCGCTATTTAGTTTTAGATACAAAAATAGCTGTTTTTTTCGATTTTGCTGTTTTTTCTTTTGCTTGCTTGGAACGGTCTCGGCTAAGCACAGTATGGGCGCATAGTCCATATTGCCGTTTTAGCCATTGTTGAACAAAGCTCCTATGGAGCAACCCCAAAAAGGCTATCTTCGCAGGAGCAAGATTGCTAAATATTAAGACCTAAAAGTATGAAAAAAAAGTTTTAAACCAACAGGAACTGCAGATTTTGATGCAGCTTTAGAAAAAATGGACAACACGATGTCCTTAAAAAACCACGCTTTTGCTACCTGCGTTAGTTATTTGCGCGGTTTGCGAGAGCAGATGTATTACTACCAAAAACTACCCGAAAACTGCAGCGTCGATGACATCAAAGCCTTTCTCGTTTTTCAGCGTGACGAACGCAAATATAGCTCCTCCACTTGACTACAAATTCCTTTGCTTCTTTCCTCCTTTTCGGATATTCAACATAATTTTCGGAACTCGTCTATTTAACTGTTTGAAATTATTTTCCATTCTTTGCTTGTAATGACCAATCCATAAATTACCGAAATTATTCCGCCTATCATTCCTCCCCAAATTGAACCTCCAACCCAAGCATATCCAATTCTTGGTATCGTTTCGCTTGGTACTCCATAAATCATTTGGTCATATTTTTCTGGAAATACAAATGCTAAAATTATGGCGACTATTCCACTAATTATCCAAAATCCGTAAATCACGAAAACTATTCTCTTTAATTGTTTCTTTGCAAATTTCCAATCTGCTTTCATCTTGGTTATTGTCGCAAAACCTATTGTAAAAATGAAACTAAATATTAGCCCATAAATTAGCCCTTCAAAAATCCCTTGTAGGGTAGCTGCTTTCCAAATTCCGCCAAATTCCCAACCCATTATCTGCCGAAAATATTCTTCACTTACATTTCCATTTATCAGATTTGTCGTTGCTCCAATCAATCCTCCTATTCCAATCAATGAAATGGCAAGAACAGCCAAATTCAAAGGCTTTCTTTTAATTTCTTCTAAATCGGAGTCGAGTATTTGATTTTCCCTCATTAGTATTTTGTTTTTTCTTAAGCACTCGGACATATTTATTCATGCAATGATAGGGCTAAAAACGCATTTTGCTGCACTTTTGGGCCTAAAAAAAGCGCGAATAAACGCGCTCTTAGGACTTAGAAAAGTCTTTTTTCTTTCCTTGAGCTGCTGCGGTAGCATCGACTTTCCTACTTTTATCAATCGAATGTCCATAGCTATTCGCCAACCCGCCTCGTTCAACAAGGGCTAATAGTCGTGGCGAAACCCGACTATTAGCCCTTAATGTTAGCGGTAGTTTTCTATTCGACACTTAAGTTTTGTCTCTCCACAAGAAAGTCAAATGTCAATTCATTTAAACCTATTCCTTCCACTTGTGCATTCCAAGCTCCATGACCAGCACCTTCCAAGGGCACGAGTTCATTGTAAATACCTAATGAGTCGTAAATATCTTTTAAATCAGTTGCCTCTGAAAAAGGCGTAGAAGGATTTACATCCATAGTTCCATGTGCCATAAATAATTCTGGGTCATTGATGTCATAGAGATTTACTCCATAAATGGCTTCATACAATTCTAATTTGACATCTGCTCCCCAGAAATAAATCATACTTTTTACATCGTAAGATTCATCAATATTTGTTGAAGAAAGAGTCGAATCGTCAGCAATAGCAAGTTCATCTCTAAAATTATCTTGGTCTGAAATTCCCAAGGCAATGGTTGATATTGCACCTGCTGATGCTCCACCAACAGTGATAAAGTCTTTGTTTAAACTATATGTGGCTGAGTTAGCAACAATCCAACGAAGTGCCGCTTTCGCATCTCTTTGAGCAGCGTAAATTGCAATACTCGTTTGAACTTCATCAGGTGACATCGCATTTTGAAGGCTGAAATTCATCCATTCTTCTGGTGCAATTCCTTTATGGAATGTATGTACTTCTTCTGGTGTCATTCCCGTTATTGTTCCTAATTCTTCAACAGTCCTATAATCAATTGAAGCAAAAACCCACCCTCTTGAGGCATAGTAATTTGCCATATTCACTATTTCTGGTTTTGTTTTAGTTCCTCCTTGAAAGCCTCCACCATGAATAAACATAAAAACAGGTCTGTTTGTAGAATTGTTATCCGGATAATAAACATCTAATAGCAAGGGAACTGCCATAGAAGAAGTACTTGTACTGGTATGACCAAGACCCTCCGCATAAACTACATTTTCATCTATCAGTACTGGAAATGATGATTCAGATTGAACTATGGGGATTTCATTGTCCATAGTAATAGGTTCGTCTTCTTCACAAGAAGCAAACAATATAATTGAAAAGAATATTATATAATTAATTTTGTACATCTTAAGTTCTTTTTTGTTTTGAACTGATTTTGTGATTTACTTTTATTTAGACTTGGTTTCTTTGATTTGGTTTAATTACCGCTAACGGTTTCGGCTAAACGCAGTATGGGCGCATAGCCCATATTGCCGTTTTAGCCTTTGTTGAACAAAGCTCCTATGGAGCAACCCCCAAAAGGCTATCTTCGCAGGAGCAAGATTGCTAAATATTAAGACCTAAAAGTATGAAAAAAAGTTTTAAGCCAACAGCAAATGCTGCATTTGATGCCCCCTTAGCCAAAATGGACAACACGATGTCCTTAAAAAACCACGCTTTTGCTACCCGTGTTAGTTAATGGTGCAAGAATGGTAATTTATTTTTGAACTATTCCTAATAATGGTTCTCTGACAATTTTTGCAATAATTGTCAAAGAACCATAAATAATAACTGGTATTCATTTACTTCCTACTTCCTAAACCGAGAATAGCTGAAAATCATAAGACTTACGAATAGAGGAAAGGTTTAATTTGATGAAATTTCTTGCAGCGATTCTCGGTTTAAGTAAATGTCGAGTGGTGTTACCAGTTTTTTACGATAAAGTAGGCAGTAAATGAATACCCGTTTTTTAAGATTAATGACTGGTAACACCACTTTTCTGCTTAAACCGAGAATTGCTGAATTTCTTGCAGTTATTCTCGGTTTAGGAACGATGAGTGCACTCCGAAATGTAAAATTAAACAGAAAATAGCTAGATTTTTAGCGCAACAAGGTCACATCTCCACTCCTAAGCAGCGTGCTACCATCTTCAAAAGTTATTATTATTTTATAGACATAAACGCCCGTATTTAAAGGCTTTTCTTCATAATTACCGTTCCAGCCAGTAGCGCCATTGTCAGGCATAAAGTTGCTTTGCTCAAATACTAATGCGCCCCAGCGATTGTAAACTTGTAGAGCAATAATCGTTTCTATTCCGCTAGATGTATTGGAGAAAATGGAGAACATATCATTGACGCCATCATTATTTGGAGAAAAGCTATTGGGAATATAGATGGGTAAACAATCGGTGATATCATTTGATGCTGCGCTTAAATCAATTGTTTTTTCATACAAACAGCCATCACCATCTACGATGCTTAGGATATAAGTATCTGCTGTAAGATTTTCAAGCAAATAATCATCTTCCGTTTCAATATTCCATTCGATGGAAAAGGGTGGTATTGCCTCTAATTGGCTAAGTGCTATGCTGCCGTCAAAGCTATTAAAACAAGAGGGAGGAATGATGTCTGTTGCCACCACAAAGGTACTTTCGACGACGGCACTGCCAACAACATTCCCCTCACAATAGGCATCATTAAAGGAGCTAATTACATAAGTTCCTTCCGTTGGGGTGTTTAGATAAAAAGGATTGGTTTGAATATTCTCAATAGCCATTTGTTCGACATTATCAATATTATAGCCAATACGCCAAGGAGGGTTGCCTTCAAGCAATACCGGAATGCCTGTTTCGATGGTTTCACAAAGATTATAAACGCCCATTAAAGTAGCGGTAGGAATACTTTGAATATCAATGCTCGCAATAGCGAAATTAGAATTACCACAAAAATCGGTGATCGTAAGAGCGTAATCCGTAGGGATGGTGACATTCGTTTCAAGCGTATCGGATGTTGCCCCTGTTTCCCAAAGAAACGCAAAGGGAGGCACACCGCCCACGATTTCCGGTGTGATGCTAAAGGTTTGACCAGCACAGACTGTTATATCTTCAAAAGTTGCTGATAAGTCGCTAGGGTCATTGATGGTTAATTCGACTAAATTAGGGTCAATACAATCGCAATCATAGACAAACTTTAGCTTTAGACTTTCCGGCCCTTCGGGAATATTATCATCAATAATAGTAATGGGTAGGATGAAACTGGTGTCTCCAGCAGGAATGGTAATACTCAAGGGTATTTCTAAAAAGTCAACTCCATTAATCGCTTCACTATCAGGGCTGATACTATATTCGATGGTACAGTCTTCATTGATGTCATTCAAAGAACTACGAGTAAAAACAAACTGTCCATCGACGCAATCTTCATAGGCAATAGGCACATCACTGCCGGGTACTTCAGCATGTACATTTACTTTTTCACCTAAATCAAAACTATTGGTTTCTAAAAATACGGCAGAATCTAAATTACCATCTCCAACATCACCGATGACTAAACGAATATGATACGTCTCGCAAGGGATAACGGAAATAGTAGCAGTTAAAGGAATGGTAAAACCATCATATTCTATGAGTTCTTCGTACTCTGCACTAAAGTCGATTTCGCAGCTTTCGGCGTCTAGATTAGTTACATTATTTACGTATAGGTTGGTATTGTCGATGTGATTGACGGTATTGATGCTCACATCTTCATTGGTGCCAATGAGAGTGGCTACATTGATGGCGTTATTGTCAAAAGTGCCATTAATGCCGGGACCACTGACAAAGAAACCGAAAACGTCATTAAACGAAGTTCCTACATATTCACAATACTCTTCCGATGCAAAAACATATCGAAAAGTAACTTTATCACCTATTGGTACAAAATCAAACTCAATACCCGTCGCATCAAAAAGGCTACTGGTCGCCAATTGGCTGAGGTCAAAGTCGTCGCTAGGGGCATTAAAAGAATAACTGGCTTCACTGGTATCATTGGGGCCATGCGCTAATTCAATAGCCCCTGTCGATAGAATAATACCATCATGGATAGTAATCACATTTGCGCCGTTTTTGAATTGACCGATACCCAATGCCTCGCTTCCAATAGCGGTGATATTGCTTACATTTTTGCAATTCCCTTTGATGAACACCTCTTTGACCAAATCTTCAACACCTAAATTGTTTTCCGTTAGTATTCCTCCTTGCGCCAATAAATTGGACAAAAAGCAAAGACAACATAAAAAGGTGAAAAACTTGAACATAAGTTATTGATTATTAAATCACGACATGACCCTTTTGTATTTTTCATGAAATTGGAACGCTGTTTTACTTATCAAATCCCCGCAACAAACTCCGAAAACACCTCTTTATGTCGCTCCAAATCCATATTAGCAGACAGCGCAACTCGAGCAATATAATCCTTATCACCCTCTTTTGTCGTTCCTTGCGTAGAAGTGGCAGGTATGGTCCAATAGCAGCCTTGCAATTGTCCATAACTTACACAATACTTACTTTTATTAGGAATTTTAGTAATCATCAAGTTAATTAATTGATGATTTAAAGCTCTTTTATAGGCTTCTTTTTCTTCGTCAGTATTGCCTTTAGTGGGCAAGTCTAAAGAAAAAACAGAGGGTGTAAATCCTTGTGCTGCCAATTCTTCTGATACAAAATTGATTTTTGCAGCAGGCAAAATCGACTGAATGAAGTTCACAAAAGTACGCGTATTTTGATAAGCATCTTGAATACGTTGCTTCATGGAAGGTAATTGTTTAGCCAATATTGCTGTCTGATGACTAGTCGCCTCATTATTGCAAAGCTGTAGATGCAAATCTATTTTTTCCATCAACGCATCCGTTTTTTTATTGCCGACACAATAACCTGCCGTACACAGCCCACCACTCGGAAACTTTGAGCCACTGGCATAAGAAATCGTTCGAATAGTGGAGAGTATTTCGCCTTCTCCTAAAAAGTGAACGTTTGGACAGAAAGTCTGGTCTAAAATAAAAACAGGGTCGATAGCCGTTGCGCCTGTTGCCGTTTTTCGAGTGGCACTTAAAGCCGCCTTTAGTTTCAACAAGTCGGGCACTTCTACGCGCGGATTGGTCGGAATTTCTGCGATAATGTAAGGAATAGCGTCTTCCTTGGCTATTCTAGCCAAAACAAGGTCAATACTTTGCACCATATCATGGTCGCCATCTACGGGCAAATCTACGATTTCGACATTGTCAATACAAGCCGCTACACGTCTTGCTTGGTCATTTGTGCCGCCATAACAGTTGGGCGGAACGACGAATTTAATCGCCTTCCCGGGATGATTTTCTAATGCATCATGTACCAATCCCATCATAATCGCATATTGGACAGACAAGCCACTTGAACCTAAAAGCGCCTTTGTATTTGTACCCGTAATGGCTGCAATGGAGTTCAAAACCGCTGCTTTGTCAGCCTCGAAAGTGCTTGCTTGTGGAGTATGGGCTTGTCCAATTAGCGCCTGCAAAGCAATCAAACAGTTGGCTGGGGTCATAGCAATCGTTTCTCGCCTACGAACATGCTGAATTTCGGAAATATAGCTTTCATTCGCTTCGCCATTGACCAATACAACACTGCCTAATGGGGGATGCAAATGGATGAAAAAATCAATAGTAGAGGAGAGATTAATCGTAGAAATATCGATGGCTTGTGCAAGAAAAATAGTACTGCCGTCGAAGGCTGGAATTGCTGCTACATTCGCTACTTTTTTTAATTCAAATTGATAGCCATATACATGTCGCACTACTTCGGCATCAAAAAAAGCGGGCAATGCATCGGTATAAACGATTTGCGTTTTTTTATTATCCAATAAATTTTTTCTCAAAACGGCTAAAATAGGCGTAGTGCTAGAGGAAAAACTAATGACATTTTGGGCTTTCAACTGATTGGATTTAGCAATCGCCCATTCCAAAATACAAGATAATGGATGACCTAGCCGAATATAATCGAAAGCAGTAGGCAATTCATATAGTGCTGCTGCTGCCGAATGATTAGCATTAAATAAAGCTTCAAACTGGTCTAAGAATTGAACTTTTGCCAATTTTTCATTATAAATATCTAGTCGATGAGTGGTTAGCTTCAACCAGTCAGCGGGCATGTTTTCCAATACTGCCTTGATGTAGTTTCTCATTTTATTATTTTCTATAGTTTAATTTCCGGTTAGGGACGGCAATGTACAGGAAATTGATTTATTTTGAAAGAGAAGTGCTTCAATTTATGTTTGACTATTGGCTTTCTTTGATGTTGCTCGGGCTGTGATAGCGTCGATTTTAAGTCTTTAGCAAGCCTGTGAATGTTTAAGAGATGGTTGATTTTCTTGTTTGGCATAAGTAAGAAACTGCTTGAATTAAAAAACGTTGCTTACTGCTTGAATAAACAACGTTATAATAAGGAGAATAAGTTCTAAGTTCTATCTTTTTCCTTTTGAGCCGCCTTTAGAACCGCCACTGGAGCCGCCCTTTGGTGGATTGTTACCTCTTCCGCCGCCGGAAGGGTTGCCTGTTGTACTAATGGTTCAAATCGTAAATAATTCACAGAAAAGATATTAGATGTTAGACAGATGATAAGATGTTTAGATTTTTAGACGCAATAAACTATCTGCACATCTATTTCGTCTTCATCTTCTTTGAAACCATACAACTTTGAATATATCGCCTATTTATCGCCTATTTATCGCCTATTTATCGCCTATTATATCGCCCCACGGTTAAAACCGTGGGCTTCCTGTCCGCGTTTTAGTACAAAAAAAGTGTTTTAAGACGCGGACAGGTAGCCTACCGTTTCAACGGTGGGCGAAAATTAGGAGTTGTATGGTTTCAAATTCATCTATCGTCTAATATCTATCGTCTAACATCTTTTTCATAATTGTGAATTACTTATGACTTAAACCACTAGGTGCATTTTTTAATCCACTTGATTTAGCCATTGTAATTATGTTTTATGTAATGTGATGCCTACCAGCAATTCTCGGTTTAAGCAGAAAAGTGGTGTTACCAGTCATTAATCTTAAAAAACGGGTATTCATTTACTGCCTACTTTATCGTAAAAAACTGGTAACACCACTCGACATTTACTTAAACCGAGAATCGCTGGATGCCTACTTCTGTTTATCGTCTATTTTTCAGCTTGTTTCGACCTGTATTACAGTAAGATAAATTAATCTGTAGGAATAATATAGGCAAATATAATCATAAGTAGCACACATTAATTATTTAGGAAAATTTAGGAGTGAGATTTTTTTGATAGTTTTTTTAAAAAAATCACTGCATAGCCGTCGCTACGGAGTTATTTTTTTGAGGAAAATAGCGAAAAAACATCCTCATAAATTACCGAAATAATTGGTGTGTGCTACTTATAAACTGCTTGTTTGGAGAAAGCTATTCGAATTCCACAAAACTTGCCGTACATTTACCCCATCTATAATGAAAAGCATAACGATGAATTCCAATTCTATTTTCCTACTAATTCTTCTTCTAAGCTTGACCGCCTGTACCAAAGATACGGATACGACTAGCAATACTACCTTTGTTAATACACCTGACCAACGCTTTGAACTACTGCCAGCTAGTCAAACAGGCATTGATTTCTCGAACAATATTACCGAAACACATGCCGTGAATATCATCACCAATTCCTATATGTATAATGGCGGAGGGGTAGCGATTTTGGATATAAACAAGGACGATTTGTTGGATGTGTACTTTGTAAGCAGCCAAGAAAAAAATCGTCTGTATTTGAATAAAGGCGGCTTACAATTTGAAGATATTACCGACAAAGCGGGCGTTGGTGCAGCAGAAGGCTATAAAACAGGCGTGACTATCGTCGATATTAATGCCGATGGTTGGGACGATATTTATGTTTGTCGCACAGGTTTACAAGCTATCGATGCGCGCAGAAACTTGCTGTACATCAATAATAAAAACCAAACCTTCACCGAAAGCGCGGCGGCTTATGGCTTGAATGACCGTTCCGCTTCCACGCACGCCAATTTTTTCGACTATGATGCTGACGGTGATTTAGACGTATATGTGGTTAATTATCCGATTGATTTTGCACATGTCAATAATATTCGCCTAGCGGAAATAGAAGGAAAGCGCGTGCGGCAGTCGCATCCGGTGGCGCAGTTTGAAAGTGATTTGTTATTTGAAAATAATGGAGACAACACCTTTTCCAATATCACTCAAAAAGCAGGGATTGCTAATCGTGCTTTTGGTTTGAGTGCAACGATTTCTGATTTTAATGGCGATAATCGCCCCGACATTTACGTTGGCAACGATTATATCGAACCCGATATGTTGTACATCAACAATGGAAACGGCACATTTACCGACCAAATAAACGACTATATGCGCCACACGAGTAGCAATACGATGGGTGTTGATATTGCCGATATTAATAATGATGGACAGCTAGATGTAGCGGCTTTGGATATGATTGCGGAAGACAATGCGCGCCGCAAAACGCTGATGAGCAACATGATTATTGAGCGATATAATACGCTTGCGCAATACGGCTACGGGCATCAACTGATGCGCAATGTGCTACAACTCAACACGGGCGGCGGCGAATTTTCAGAGATTGGAGAACTAGCAGGCATTGCCAATACGGACTGGTCTTGGTCGATTTTACTCGCTGATTTTGACAATGATACCCGTAAAGATGCCTACATCACCAATGGCTATCGGCGGGATGTAACAAACTTAGATTATTTGACTTATACGGTTGATAGTATTAATCGAACAGGAGGCATTACAGCGACGCGTTATCCTGATTTTAATGATTTTTTGAAGAATGTCCCTTCCCAAAAAGTAGCTAATTATTTTTACCAAAACCAAGGCGATTTGACCTTTAAAAACGTGGCTGCTAATTGGGGCGTCAACAAACCGTCTTATTCCAATGGGGCAGCTTATGCTGACTTAGATAATGACGGCGATTTAGATTTGGTGGTGAATAATGTTGATGAAACGGCTTTTGTTTTCAAAAATAGAACACGTGAGCAAAATGGTGGTAATTTTTTAAAAATAAAATTAAAAGGCAGTGCTACCAATCCGAATGCTATCGGTGCAAAAGTGTGGCTAGCCAATGCTGATGGAAAAGAGTTAGAAATGCCAACACAAGTCTTGGAAATGCAGACAGTACGTGGTTTTTTATCGTCTGTAAGTACGGTGTTGCATTTTGGTTTAGGGCAAAAAACAGCCGCGAATTATATATTGATAGTCAAATGGCCCGATGGGAAAATGAGTAGAAAAGACCTTTCCGAAGTCAATCAGACGATAACTGTCAATCACGCTGACAAAGGAAACGTAGGTATGTATGAAGAAGTTGCTGCCATTACTCAACTAAAAAATACAAAGCCGGCTAGTCAATACGGCATCAACTTCCGCCACCAAGAAAACGCCTATAATGACTTTGATTTTCAGCGATTGCTACCGCATCAATTGTCAAAACTTGGGCCAGCCGTAGCAATATCCGATGTTAATGGCGATGGTAAAGACGATATTTTTATCGGTGGCGCGGCAGGTCAAGCAGGGCAATTGTATTTGCAAAGCAACAATAAATTTCTAGCCGCCAAACAACAACCTTGGGCAAGTAATGCAGCAGCAGAAGCCATAGCTGCTATCTTTTTTGATGCAGATGGCGATAAAGATATGGACTTATATATCGCCAACGGCGGTGTTAGCGCAGCAACAAATAGCGAGTTATATAGAGATGTTTTATATGAAAATGATGGAAAAGGTAATTTTACGAAAACCAATCAATTGCCTGATTTACGCATTAGCACAGGCGCAGTACATGCCAGAGATATAGATGGCGATGGCGACCAAGATTTGTTGGTGGGCGGGCGGACCATTCCGAAGTCATATCCAAGTATTGCCCCGTCTTATATATTAGAAAATCAAGGCGGAAAATATGTGGATGCGACGCAAAAAATGGCACCTGAATTTGCGAAAATAGGGATGGTGAATGCCATTAAAATGGCGGATTTAGACGGAGATGAAAGCCTAGAAATTATTGTAACAGGGGAGTGGATGCCTATTCACATATTTAAGAGAAAAGGCGCGCAATATACCTTAGCTACTGCTGATTTTGGCTTACAAAACTCCAATGGTTTATGGAATACCCTCAAACTAGCTGACGCAGATAAAGACGGAGATATTGACCTTTTAGTAGGTAATATGGGCGCAAATAATCGCTTCAAAGCCAGCAAAAGTAAGCCTTTGACGCTCTATGCTGCCGACTTTGATACGAATAGTAGTATTGACCCGATTTTATGCCAATATGAAGGCGAAAAACTACAACCTATCCCAATGCGTGATGACTTAATTAAACAGCTACCGGGGCTTAAAAAACAGCTATTAAGACATAAAACCTATGCACAAAAAAGTATTGGAGATTTATTTCCAGCAGCTGCGCTAAATGCCGCTAAAAAACTAGAAGTAAAAGAACTAAAAAGTGGTTGGTTTAAAAATGACGGGACGGGTAAAATGACTTTTCAGCCTTTTTCGAATGAAGCGCAATTGTCAGCAATAGAAGACTTTGCTTTTGGAGCAAATCGTATTTATTTTGTCGGTAATGCATACGGGCAAACTCCCGAGACAGGTCGCCAAGATGCGAGTAATGGCGGGCATTTGAAATTTGAAAATGGACAGCTACAAGCAAGTTTATCAAAGAAAGATGGGCTTTGGGCTAATGGCGATGCACGCGCGATTAGAGCTTTTCAATTAGGTGATAAAGCGGCTTATTTGATAGTGAATAATGATGGAGAAATGCAGGTGTTTGTGGAGTAATGTAAGTTCATCGGCTGCCTCGCTAGCAGCCGATGAATTTGTATTTTAGGCCTTATCTTTGATTTCTTTTATCTTTTGTTGAATGAAGGCTTTGTGGCGTTTCATTTCGCTATCGACTAGTTGATTCATTTCGGTTTCGGTTAATTGTTGGGTATAGTATTTTTGTATTTTATCAACCTTGATATTACCAGTTTTTTCTTGATAATAATTATGTACAGAATATTTCCATTGTCCAAATTGAAATATTATTATCGAGTTGAAGTTTAAATCTTCAAATCCTCTCTGATTGAAATTTTTGTATTCATATTCTACTGAAATATTTACAGTAGAACCATTAATAAAAACACTAATTTTATCTAGTGCATTATTGTATGTTTTTATTTCTTGAGAATGTATTTTGTTTTTAGGTGATATATTAATTAATGAATTTGATTGAAGATAGAATTTTGAAAATTTTTCAGCTTTTGGTAAAAAACTATTGTATAAAGGTCTTATTGATTGTTGATAAATATTCAGAATATTTTCTTTATTTTTAATTGCTTCAATAGGATTTCCAATACCCTTCAATTCTCCCTCCAATAAAGCCAATTCCTTATCCAAATCATCAGCATCTTCAATACTTTCGCCATTTGCCCCCCTAATCATCAACTCTAAAGATTGCACCAAATTCTCAGCAATAAATGTAATAAAAGGTTGGTGAATACCAGCATCCGCTTGCTCTAATGCGGAGAGATATTGCTTTTTCTCCTGCGTTTTTACAATAACAGGTGGAAAACCATATTGCATTAAGATGAAATTCATTAAAATACGAGCCGTGCGCCCGTTTCCATCATCGAAGGGATGAATACGAATAAAATCATAATGAAACTTAATAGCAGTAAGAATAGGATTGGCAGATTTATCTTCTAACTTAGTTCGATACCAAGTGAGTAAATCGGTCATTTTTGCAGGCGTTTCTTCAGGACTTGCAAATCGAAAAATCTCGCCTGTTCTAGTTTTTACGTGATTAGCTTGTGTTTTATAAACACCAATATTGATACGCTTTTTAATCGGTTGACCATCTGTAGTTATCGCATCTACTTCGTAAGGTTCTTTAAGAATTAATTTATGTAAATCACGGATAAAAGCCTCTGTCAAAGGACGATTTTGATGCACTACTTCCTCTAGCCATTTAAGTGCCTCATTATGTCCCGTTATTTCGATGTGGTCTTTTAGGGGCTTACCCTGTGCCGTAATATTGAATAGAATAAGTGCTTTGGTTTCACCATAAGTCAATGAATTTCCTTCTAAGTGATTAGAGTGAAAGTTCCAATCCAAGCGAAACTTTTGCATAATACGCTGTTCGTCCTCGGGCTTCAAAGGGCGTAAGGTATTCAGTTCTTCTTGTAATTTGGTAGCTTTCTCTATAGCGGTCATTGCTTGATTTTTTATGTATCACGTAGCCAAAACTAAGAGATACAAAAAAAGCCCGACCCCAGAATCATCTGAAATCGGGCTTTTAAAATTAAAGACTGATTAATAATGATTATACAATAATCAATAGTCAATCAAGAGTGGAGACGGCGGGGGTCGAACCCGCGTCCAGTGAAAGCACCGCGATGCCTTCTACACGCTTAGTTATTTATTAAATTTTCGAGTAACTGATAGGTCCAATAACTCACCCAAACAGAAACCTTATCCTCTTAATTTCGCCGGAACGGTCGAGACCGGCCGCCCAACTAGCCCGAAAGGTTATAATTTGCGGTACGCTGTGTATCAGACATCAAGCGCAGGCAAAATGGCTAATAAGACCTAGTCTTACGCTGCCATGGCTACATTGTAGTTGCCATATAAAAGTGGTTGATTACTATTTGTTAACGGAGTAAGAAATCGTGCTCCGACGTGCTTACAAAACGGACATCATTCCTGTCGATGCCAATACGTCCCCTTTTTTTAATGAATAATTAGTCATCAAATATTAGTAATTATTCGAGCAACTAGCTTTCTAATTGCTTTTGCGTCGATAATATTCAATCATTCAATCAATTAAACATTCAATCATTGAAAATAACGAGCCGCGAAGATAGTAACGCATCCGACATATAAAAAGTTCCAAGCAATTTAAAAAAATAATTCCTAAATCTTAATTCCTAATTCTCCATTTCTCCTACCTTCGCGGCATGAAAAATTGGGGTGTTAAAATTTTCTTGCTTTTATTGATGATAGGTGGGCTAGTCCTAGAGATGGGCTATCAGACCTGGTGGCACGATATACATACCACTATCGTGAGTGCGTCTTATTGGTTATTGGGTGGCTTGATGTCATCGGTGGCGGCATTTTTCTTACTGCGTTATCAAAAAGACGAAGCACCATTGGAACAGACCGCGCGCAAAGTATGGATTGCTAGAGGTTTAGGTGCGCTTGTAGTTGCTGTGATGAGTGTGTTAGTGGGTATTGAGTTGGCTCAAATATTTGCCATGGAGAAATATTCGCTTATTGCTGGGCACTCGGATGTGGTGCCTTCGATAGAACTATATGTGACCCGATTATTGGGTGGCGAAAAGGTGTATGCGCCTTTAGAATTTGATGGCTGGACAGTTTTACCGACCTATTTTCCGATGATGTGGCTGCCTTATATTTTCTCAGAAGTATTGGATATTGACTATCGTTGGACGGCTTTCGCGCTATTTATTGGAGTTGTTTTGATTTGGCAATGGCGACTAGCCGCGAAAAATCAATCATTATTTGAAAAATTATTGAAGGTCGCACTGCCATTTGCGATGTTATTGGTTTTTGCTGCTAATTCAGATAATGTATTTGGCTATGCCGTAGAATTGACACCGATTGCTTTTTATCTCTTTTTGTGTTTTAGTCTATTCCACAAAAATCGCGGCATAATGGCGGTTGGTATCGTATTCTGCTTGCTTTCTCGTTATGCTTTTACCTTTTGGTTGCCCGTTTATTTGCTGATATTCTGGATAGAATACGGCTTCAAAGAAGTCTTCAAACTTGGTATTTACTGTCTTATTGGCGTGTTTGCACTCTATATTATCCCGTTTTTATCAAAAGATGTTACGATTTTCACCAATGGTTTAAAATATTATGATGCAACCGCACTTAGTCAATGGAAAGTACAATGGTGGCAATCGGGCGAAAATCCCAAACCCGCCAATCTCTATCGTGGTTTGAGTTATGCCTCTTATTTTTACGAAACTTACGAGCATTTGCCTTTGGAAGAACGACTAGCAAAAAATAAATTAGTACATCTGATCATCTGTCTAAGTGCTGCGGTGCTTATATTTGTAGGCTATTTGCGGATGAGAGCTAAAAATTTGAATATCCGCCTATATATGATGGTTGCGCTCAAATTCTACTTAGTATTGTTTTATGGCTTCTTTTATGTGCCGTTTGCATACTTATATATGTTGCCTTTGTTTATTTCAATACCTTTGATTTATGAGATGAAATTCTCAAGATTGAATTAAATTGAAGGGCTTATGAATAACCAAAAAAGGGTCGAAGATTTTAAAACCTTCGACCCTTTTTGATTATTAGAATAGGCGCACTGAGATGCTTCTTACAAAAATGGAATAGCGGTTATCTGCCGAAATTTTTCAAAGAAAGCACAAGGCTTCGTCTAAGACTGCTTCTTTGTGCTTCATTGTTCCAGAACAAAGCCAGCCACTGTCCTAAAAATATTCCAGTATAATTACAAGCCAAATCCATCCACTCAAAATTTCGGGAGACTATCCAAATTTGACTAAATTCTTCCACTGTCATTAGCGCAGCTAAACAACAACTGCCTAATAAATAGGGGCTTTTTAGCCAATTTATTGGGCGACATTTGAGTGCCATATTTACCAAAAAAGATAAACTGCCTAATAGCGTCAAGTGCATAACTTTATCACCAAAAGGGATTTGCATCATCAATTGAATATAAGCAGTTGCTTGACCAGAATTAGCAAAAAGAATAAGAAATACAAGTAGAAAAGTCAGCCCCGCTGTCGAACATTTTAATAACATCTTGCTTTTTTTTGATTGATTTGGTGTGTTTTCTCTTCACCAATTAATCTGCAAAAATGTTGCCGCAATACATTAGTGCAAATCTAATGTGACTAATCTAACATTCCCTTAACTACATTTCCATTTTTATTTAGATATTTGCGCCCGTTTTAACCATGAATGATTAATAATTATTCATTTATCAGCTAGCATTAGACTTAGAAAAGGGATAGGTCTGCGATTTATCTAATATCTATAGTCTAATATCTAATATTTTAAAAAGAATGGATAAAGAATTAGAATTTCTTCAGAATATATTTTCAACGGAAGCTCAGTCGATTAGCATTCCGATTTTCTTATTGCAAATCATCATAGCAGCCTTGTTATGTATGATTGTTAGCTTCTTTTATGTACGCTTTGGCAATTCGCTTTCCAACCGAAAAGCACTTTCCAAAACCTTCGTTTTGATAGGCTTGACGACCATGATTATCATCACGATAGTACAGTCCTCATTGGCTTTATCTTTAGGTTTGGTCGGTGCATTATCTATTGTTCGTTTTCGTACAGCCATCAAAGAACCGGAGGAATTAGCTTACTTTTTTATGGTGATTGCTATTGGTCTGGGCATTGGTGCAGGACAAATTTGGATTACAGTTGTCGGTACGCTTTGCTTGTGTCTGATTGTTTTTATGATAAATCGTCAAAAAACACAGGACATTTTGCAAAATCTCATCGTTAGTCTAGAGAACGGTACGACTGCTGATTTGGAAGCGATGATTGATTTGTTGGAAAAACATACCTCACAGCTTGAAATGCGTCGTTTAGACAGCCAATCTAATCAAGCAGAAGTCTCGTTTAAAGCGAGTTTTAAAAGTTATAAAGCGCTATTAGCAGCAAAAAGTGATTTAGAAAAAGCGTATCCGCAAGTAGGGTTTAGTTTCTTGGAAATAGCGTAAAATCTGTCAACTTGTCGCCTGTCCTCTAGGCGGTCGGCAAAATTTCTAGCAATTAGCAATTCAGTCTTTGGCACATGAAAATAAAAACAAGTACAGACCGTCCGATTATAAACCGAATAGGCATATTACTAGGCCTATTGGGGCTATTTTTATTGGTCATTTTGGTCTTGCCACAGATAAAAACGGTAAAGCCAAAAAAGCCAACTAAAGCCGAAGCAAAAGACTTGTACAATAATCTGGAAGTCATTGAATTACAGATAGATGAGGCGGCATATTTGAAGCTATCGAAGAAAAGAAAGGAGGCAATAGACGCCAACATATTACTAGCTTCTTCCGATGATTTTGTAGGCGGACGTATCTTGTACAATGGCGAAACTTATAAAGGCGATGTGCGCTTGAAAGGCGATTGGATAGACCATTTAGGGGGCGATTTGTGGTCGTTTCGAGTGAAGTTGAAGAGTGGAAATACGCTGAAAGGTATGCGTAAATTCTCGCTGCATCATCCAAAAACACGTAATTATGCTGGCGAATGGCTGTTTCATCAATTGTTGGAAGAGGCAGGAATTTTGAATTTGCAATATCACTTTGTGCATTTCAAATTGACGATAAACGGACGCGAACAAAAGGACTTGGGCGTCTATGCTTTGGAGGAGTCATTTGATAAACATTTGGTAGAACGTGGCGAACGACGAGAAAGTGTTTTATTGAAAATAGATGAAAATTTGATTTGGGAAGAACGCGCAGGCTACATGGAAACTGGTATTGATTTGGCGCATCGTGGGCATTTGGGTTTGTCACAATATGAAAATTTGCCAGTTCGTCCATTCAGTGCCGGAAAAGTGCTAAAAGACTCGGTATTGTTCAATAATTTCAAGGCAGGACGCGCGCTTTTTGAAGGCTATTCGCGAGGCGAAAAATCAGTTTCAGAAGTATTTGATATTGAATTACTAGCCAAATATAATGCAATTTGTAACGTTTTAGGAGCTAATCACGCACTACACGCGCATAATTATCGAGTGTATTATAATCCCGTCACTGCTTTGCTGGAACCCGTTGGTTTTGATGCAAATGCTGGTCATAAACAACATTTTATGATGACTTATCATCATGGCGAAGATGACCCTGAATATATGAAAGTATATGCAGCAGCTTTGGAGGAATATTCGAGCAAAGCGTACTTTGAACACCTGATGAGTTTCCCAGGATTGGAGGAGAAAGTAGATTTGATGAAGAGTATTTTTCCTGATTTTAAATGGGAATACAAAAGATTGCAACATAATCGCTTTGTTATGATGAATACCGTTTTTCCAAAGCAAGGAATTAACGTTTTTTTTGAAGAAATAACGGACGATTATATGCGTCTGACGATAGAGAATTTTACAAAGTTTCCTATCAAAGTTAAAGACTTGGAGACGGAGACTAACCGCCCTTTTGCGCTTGCGCCTGATGAGGCAAGCGTGCCGGCGAAGAGTAGGGAAGTGTTGTCGTTCAAATTTGTGAAAAACTACCAACGCTTATTTATTAATAAGAAAAAAAGAAAAGCGGGCTTTGATATTGGAAAAGATTTGGAGACCATACAAGTGCCCTATCAATTGGAAAATGCGACTAAAATACACAAAGAACAAATATTGGCTTGGCAATTTAAAGACGAGCGTTTAGCGAAGCAAGAAATCTTCAAAAAGAAGTCTGATCTCGATTTTAAATTTCTACATATAGACGAAAAAAACAAGACGATTACTTGCAAAACGGGCGATTGGGAATTGGATAAAACGCTGATTATTCCGAAAGGTTACCGCTTTGTTTTTGAGCCGGGTTGTAGCTTAGATATGGTGACCGGTAAGTCCAAAATTATTTCCTATTCGCCCATAGATATGCAAGGTACGACGGACAATCCTGTTCGATTGTTTTCGAGTACTTTGAGTGGACAAGGCTTCTTGGTTTTGAATACAAAAGACACCTCGATTATCAATAATGCGAAGTTTTTAAATTTGAAAAATCCGAGCACCAATGGTTGGTTAGTCACAGGCGCACTCAACTTCTATGAAGCGCCTTTGAAAATGTCTAATTCGACGATAGAAAGCAATCAAAGCGAAGATGCCTTAAACTGTATTCGCGGTCATTTTGCTTTGAATAATGTCCGTTTTTTCGATACTAAATCAGATGCTTTTGATGGTGATTTTGTAGAAGGAACTATCTCCAATTGCGTCTTTAAAAAAATTGGAAATGACGCGATTGACGTCTCGGGTTCATATCTTACAGTAGATAATGTTTACATTTCTGAGGCGGGAGATAAAGGCTTAAGTGCGGGAGAAAGTAGTACGATGATAGTGGATAAAACGACGGTCGAAAATTGCGAAATAGCAGTGGCAAGTAAGGACAAGTCGATGTTGAAAATAAGTGATAGTTCCTTGATAGCCAATAAGTTAGGTTTTACAGCATTTCAGAAAAAGCCAGAATTTGGAGTGGCAGAAATTTTTGCTTTTGATGTAAAATTGGAAGATATTGAGTTAATGTATTTGATAGAAACAGGGTCTAAATTACAGTTGAATGGAACAACTGCCGAAACGGTAGATGCGGTGAAAAATCGTATGTATGGTGTTGATTTTGGAAAAAGCTCAAAATGATAATTAAACTCGACATAGCGCAGCAATTACGCCACGAACGCAAGTTCACCCTGTCCGATTTTCCTCGGCAGGAAGTCGTGCGTTTGATTAAGCATCATCCAGCTTTTTTTCGACCTATTTTTCATCCTCGCCAAATCAATAATATCTACCTTGATACACCTGATTTTAAGTTTTATGAGGACAATGTAAAAGGTATTTCTCAACGAAAAAAAGTGCGTATTCGTTGGTATGGCGAAACCTTTGGAGAGGCGCAGCGACCACGTTTAGAATACAAACTAAAAGAAGGATTATTAGGCGATAAATGGGTCTTTCCTTTGCCCAATTTTGATATTCAACAAGGTTTTTCGATTGCCGATTTACAAGCTCTATTTAAGCGAGCTAACTTGCCGCCTGCCGTCCGAAAAGATGTAGAATTATTGTCTCCTTCTTTGTTAAATACTTATCAAAGAACCTATTTTCAGAGTGCGGATAAAGATTTTCGTTTAACTTTGGATGAAGATTTGAATTACTATCGTATTCACCATCGGGCGAATTTATTTTTGACTAAACGAACAGACAAAAACGCGCTCATTGTTGAGTTGAAATACGCTCCAGAAGTGGATAATGCCGCCAATAAAATCTCTAAATTATTTCCGTATCGCTTAGATAAAAGTTCCAAATATGTGAACGGAATTGAGGCGTTTAGATAAAATATCAATCAACGTATGCAACGTCTAATTTTCCTCCTTTTACTACTTAGTATTGCCGCTTGTAAAGAGCCTCCAATAGTTGAACCAGTGGATACTAGCCCTAAAGGAACGCCCAAAATTATTCATATTGCACACACGCGCGATGCAAATATAGACGGCAAAGTAAGCGAAGAAGTCATTGATATTCCTTTTGAAAACTATGAAATTATTATGCATGGCGGTGATGTGGATAGACGCACAACGCTAGAAGAAGACTATATTGCTGCTTGGGACACGATTTTTCATTTCAGCAAATCAACTACACTTTGGACGATTGGAAACCATGACACCAACAACCGCGATTTAATCGAACAATATACCAACCGACCGTCTTTTTATTCCTATACACAAGATAATATTACCATTATAGTACTCGATTCGCAGTTGGACAAAAGCAATATATCTGGCGAACAGTTGGCTTGGTTAGAGACGGAAATAGCTAATCTTCCTGCTACTAAATATCTATTCATATTGACGCATAAATTGATTTGGATGCCGGGCAATTCCGACCTAGAGCCACAAATAAATATGGTAGCAAATGGCGGTTTCGGTGATTGTGATTTTTGTACCAATCCCAATAATTTTTACGATGATATTTACCCAAAACTACAAGACTTGCAAGCAGACGGCATAGAAGTGATTTGTATCGGCGGAGATATTGGCGATGAGGTCAAATCTTTTGAATATCTGACCATGGATGGCATTCAATATTTGGCTTCTGGGGTGACCGTAGATACGCCGGGTAATAAAGTATTGGTCTTT
>CANNZV010000918.1:21947-223469 GCA_947561585.1 Caprella mutica | reverse complement strand
CTTTTGTTGTATATATATCTTTTGTTATAGATTGATCCTCTGCTGTTGATAGATCCTGTGCTGTAAAAAATCCTTTGGTGTAGACAGATTCTTTGCTGTAGATAGATCTCTTACTGAAGATAGATATCTAACTGTAGATTGATTCTTTGCTGTAGAGAGATCCTTTGCAGTAGATAAATCCTTGACTGTAGATAGATCCTTTGCTGTAGATAGATCCTTTGCTGTAGATAGATCCTTTGCAGTAGATGTATCCTATGCAGAAGATAGATCCATTACTGTACATAGATCCTATGCTGTATAAAGATCTTTTGCTGAAGATAGATCCTTTGCTGTAGATAGATCCTTTGCTGCAGATAGATCCCTCATTGTTGATAGATCTTTTGCTGTAGATAGCTCCTTTGCTGTAGATAGATCCTTTGCTGCAGATAGATCCCTCATTGTTGATAGATCTTTTGCGGTAGATAGCTCCTTTACTGTAAATAGATACTTTGCTGTAGAGAGATCCTTTCCTGTAGATAGATCCTTTGCTGTATTTAGATCCTTTGCTGTAGATAGAACTTTTGTTGTGAATAGATCGTTTGTTATAGATTGATCCTTTGCTGTTGATAGATACTTAACTGTAGATGGATCCTTATCTGTATATAGTCCCGTTACTTAAGATTGATCATTTGCTGTAGATTGATCCATTGCTGTAGGTATATCATTTGCTGTAGATAGATTATTTGCTGAACATAGATTCTTTGCTGTAGATAGATCCTTTGTAGTAAATAGATCTTTTACTGTAGATAGATCCTTAGCTGTAGATAGATCTAAGATCCTTTGCTGTAAATAAATAAATAAATCCTTTGCCGTAGATAGATCCCTTGCCGTAGATAGATCTTTTGTTGTAGATAGATCCTTTGCTGTAGATAGATTTTTTGCTGTAGATTGATCCTTTTCTGTAGATAGATCCTTTTCTGTAGATAGATCCTTTTCTGTAGATAGATCTTTTATTGTAGATAAAACCGTTGCTGTAGATAGATCCTTTGCTGTAGATAGATCCTTTGCTGTAGAAAAATCCTCTGCTGTAGAAAGATCTCCTGCTGTAAATAGATCCTTTGCTGTAGATAGATCCTTTATTGTTGACAGATCTTTCGTGGGAGGAAGATCCTTTGGTGTAGATAGATCCCTTACTGTAGATAGATATCTTTGCTGTAGATAGATCATTTGCTGTAGATAGATCCCTTACTGTAGATAGATCACTTTGCTGTAGATAGATCCTTTGTTGAAGATAGATCCTTTGTTGTAGATAGATCCTTTGCTGCTGATAGATCCCTTATTTTTGATAGATCCTTTGCTGTAGATAGATCCTTTGCTGAAGATAGAACTTTTGTTGTAAATAGATCTTTTGCTAAAGATTGATCCTTTGCTGTTGACAGATCCTGCGCTGTAGATAGATCTTTTGGTGTAGACAGATTCTTTTCTGTAGATAGATCCCTTACTGAAAATAGATCACTTTGCTGTAGATAGATCCTTTGCTGTAGATAGATCCTTTGCTGTATAAATTTCTGCTGTTGCAAATAGATCCTTTTTTGTAGATAGATCATTGGTTTTAGATAGATCCTTTGCTGTAGATGGATCCTATGCTTAAGATAGATCCTTAAATGTAGATTGATCCTTTGCTGTAGAGAGATCCTTTGCAGTAGATAAATCCTTGACTGTAAACAGATCCCTTGCTGTAGATAGATCCTTTGCAGTAGATAGATCCTTAGCTGTAGATAGATCTAAGATCCTTTGCTGTAAATAAATAAATATATCCATCGCCGTAGATAGATCCCTTGCCGTAGGTAGATCCTTTGCTGTAGATAGATCCTTTGCTGTAGATAGATTGTTCGCTGTAGATAAATCCTTTTCTGTAGATAGATCCTTTTCTGTAGATAGATCTTTCATTGTAGATAAAACCGTTGATGTAGAGATCCCATACTGTAAATAGATCCTTTGCTGTTGATAGATCCTTTGCTGTAGAAAAATCCTCAGCTGTAGAAAGATCTCCTGTTGTAAATAGATCCTTTGCTGTAGATAGATCCTTTGCTGTTGACAGATCTTTCGCTGTAGATAGATCCCTTACTGTAGATAGATCACTCTGCTGTAGATAGATCATTTACTGTAGATAGATCCCTTACTGTAGATAGATCACTTTGCTGTAGATAGATCCTTTGCTGAAGATAGATCTTTTGGTGTAGACAGATTCTTTTCTGTAGATAGATACCTTACTGAAGATAGATCATTTTGCTGTAGGTAGATCCTTTGCTGTAGATAGATCCTTTGCTGTATAAAGTTCTGCTGTTGTAAATAGATCCTTTTTTGAAGATAGATCATTGGCTTTAGATAGATCCTTTGCTGTAGATAGATACTTTGCTCAAGATAGATCCTTAAATGTGGATTGATCCTTTGCTGTAGAGAGATCCTTTGCCGTAGATAAATCCTTGACTGTAACCAGATCCTTTGCTGTAGATAGATCCTTTGCAGTAGATAGATCCTTTGCTAAAGATAGATCCATTGCTGTAGATAGATCCTATGCTGTAGAAATATCCATTGCTGTAGATAGATCATTTGCTGTTGATTGATCCTTCGCTGTAAATAGATCCCTTACTGTAGATAGGTCCTTTGCTGTAGATAGATCCTTTGCTGTAGATAGATCCTTTGCTGCAGATGGATCCCTCATTGTTGATAGATCTTTTGCGGTAGATAGCTCCTTTACTGTAAATAGATCTTTTGCTGTAGATAGATCCTTTCCTGTAGATAAATCCTTTGCTGTAGATAGATCCTTTGCTGTAGATAGAACTTTTGTTGTAAATAGATCTTTTGTTATAGATTGATCCTTTGCTGTTGATAGATACTTAACTGTAGATGGATCCTTTGCTGTATATAGTCCCGTTACTTTAGATAGATCATTTGCTGTAGATTGATCCATTGCTGTAGGTAGATCATTCGCTGTAGATAGATTATTTGCTGAACATAGATTCTTTGCTGTAGATAGATTCTTTGTTGTATATAGATCCTTTGCAGTAGATAGATCCTTTGCAGTAGATAGATCCTTTACTGTAGATAGATCCTTTGCTGTAGATAGATTCTTAGCTGTACATAGATTCTTTGTTGTAGATAGATCCTTTGCTTTAGATAGATCCTTTGTAGTAGATAGATCTTTTACTGTAGATAGATCCTTAGCTGTAGATAGATCTAAGATCCTTTGCTGTAAATAAATTAATAAATCCTTTGCCGTAGTTAGATCCCTTGCCGTAGATAGATCCTTTGTTGTAGATAGATCCTTTGCTGTGGATAGATTTTTTGCTGTAGATAGATCCTTTTCTGTCGATAGATCCTTTTCTGTCGATAGATCCTTTTCTGTAGATAGATCTTTTATTGTAGATAAAACCGTTGCTGTAGATAGATCCCATACTGTAAATAGATCCTTTGCTGTAGATAGATCCTTTGCTGTAGAAAAATCCTCTGCTGTAGAAAGATCTCCTGCTGTAAATAGATCCTTTGCTGTAGATAGATCCTTTGGTGTTGACAGATCTTTCGTGGTGGAAAGATCCTTTGGTGTAGATAGATTCTTTGCTTTAGATAGATCCCTTACTGTAGATTGATCACTTTGCTGTAGATAGATCCTTTGCTGAAGATCGATCCTTTGTTTTAGATAGATCCTTTGCTGCAGATAGATCCCTTATTGTTGATAGATCCTTTGCAGTAGATAGATCCTTTGCAGTAGATAGAACTTTTGTTGTAAATAGAATTTTTGCTAAAGATTGATCCTTTGCTGTTGACAGATCCTGCGCTGTAGATAGATCTTTTGGTGTAGACAGATTCTTTTCTGTAGATAGATCCCTTACTGTAAATAGATCACTTTGCTGTAGATAGATCCTTTGTTGTAGATATATTCTTTGCTGTATAAAGTTCTGCTGTTGTAAATAGATCCTTTTTTGTAGATAGATCATTGGTTGTAGATAGATCCTTTGCTGTAGACAGATCCTTTGCTTAAGATAGATCCTTAAATATAGATTGATACTTTGCTGTAGAGAGATCTATTGCAGTAGATAAATCCTTGACTGTAAACAGATCCTCTGCTGTAGATAGATCCTTTGCGGTAGATAGATCCTTAGCTGTAGATAGATCTAAGATCCTTTGCTGTAAATAAATAAATAAATCCATTGCCGTAGATAGATCCCTTGCCGTAGATAAATCCTTTGCTGTAGATAGATCCTTTGCTGTAGATAGATTCTTCGCTGTAGATAGATCCTTTTCTGTAGATAGATCCTTTTCTGTAGATAGATCTTTCATTGTGGATAAAACCGTTGATGTAGATAGATCCCATATTGTAAATAGATCCTTTGCTGTAGATAGATCGTTTGCTGTTGACAGATCTTTCGCTGTAGAAAGATCCTTTGGTGTAGATAGATTCTTTGCTGTAGATAGATCCCTTACTGTAGATAGATCACTCTGCTGTAGATAGATCATTTACTGTAGATAGATCCATTACTGTAGATAGATCACTTTGCTGTAGATAGATCCTTTGCTGAAGATAGATCCTTTGTTGTAGATAGATCCTTTGCTGCAGATAGATCCCTTATTGTTGATAGATCCTTTGCTGTGGATAGATCCTTTGCTGTAGATAGAACTTTTGTTGTAATTAAATCTTTTGCTATAGATTGATCCTTCGCTGTTGACATATCCTGCGCTGTAGAAAGATCTTTTGGTGTAGACAGATTCTTTTCTGTAGATAGATACCTTACTGAAGATAGATCATTTTGCTGTAGATAGATCCTTTGCTGTAGATAGATCTTTTGCTGTATAAAGTTCTGCTGCTGTAAATAGAACCTTTTTTGAAGATAGATCATTGGCTTTAGATAGATCCTTTGCTGTAGATAGATACTTTGCTCAAGATAGATCCTTAAATGTAGATTGATCCTTTGCTGTAGAGAGATCCTTTGCAGTAGATAAATCCTTGACTGTAAACAGATCCTTTGCTGTAGATAGATCCTTTGCAGTAGATAGATCCTTTGCTATAGATAGATCCATTGCTGTAGATAGATCCTATGCTGTAGAAATATCCTTTGCTGTAGATAGATCATTTGCTGTTGATTGATCCTTCGCTGTAAATAGATCCCTTACTGTAGATAGGTCCTTTGCTGTAGATAGATCCTTTGCTGTAGATAGATCCTCTGCTGCAGAGAGATCCCTCATTGTTGATAGATCTTGTGCGGTAGATAGCTCCTTTACTGTAAATAGATCCTTTGCTGTAGATAGATCCTTTCCTGTAGATAAATCCTTTGCTGTAGATAGATCCTTTGCTGTAGATAGAACTTTTGTTGTAAATAGATCTTTTGTTATAGATTGATCCTTTGCTGTTGATAGATACTTAACTGTAGATGGATCCTTTGCTGTATATAGTCCCGTTATTCTAGATAGATCATTTGCTGCAGATTGATCCATTGCTGTAGGTAGATCATTTGCTGTAGATAGATTATTTGCTGAACATAGATTCTTTGCTGTAGATAGATTCTTTGTTGTATATAGATCCTTTGCAGTAGATAGATCCTTTGCAGTAGATAGATCCTTTACTGTAGATAGATCCTTAGCTGTAGATAGATTATTAGCTGTACATAGATTCTTTGTTGTAGATAGATCCTTTGCTGTGGATAGATCCTTTGTAGTAGATAGATCTTTTACTGTAGATAGATCCTTAGCTGTAGATAGATCTAAGATCCTTTGCTGTAAATAAATAAATAAATCCTTTGCCGTAGATAGATCCCTTGCCGTAGATAGATCCTTTGTTGTAGATAGATCCTTTGCTGTTGATAGATTTTTTGCTGTAGATAGATCCTTTTCTGTCTATAGATCCTTTTCTGTAGATAGATCTTTTATTGTAGATAAAACCGTTGCTGCAGATAGATCCCATACTGTAAATAGATCCTTTGCTGTAGATAGCTCCTTTGCTGTAGAAAAATCCTCTGCTGTAGAAAGATCTCCTGCTGTAAATAGATCCTTTGCTGTAGATAGATCCTTTGGTGTTGACAGATCTTTCGTGGTAGAAAGATCCTTTGGTGTAGATAGATTCTTTGCTGTAGATAGATCCCTTACTGTAGATATATATCTTTGCTGTAGAGAGATCATTTGCTGTAGATAGATCCCTTACTGTAGATTGATCACCTTGCTGTAGATAGATCCTTTGCTGAAGATTGATCCTTTGTTGTAGATAGATCCTTTGCTGCAGATAGATCCCTTATTGTTGATAGATCCTTTGCAGTAGATAGATCCTTTGCTGTAGATAGAACTTTTGTTGTAAATAGAATTTTGCTGAAGATTGATCCTTTGCTGTTGACAGATCCTGCGCTGTAGATAGATCTTTTGGTGTAGACAGATTCTTTTCTGTAGATAGATCCCTTACTGTAAATAGATCACTTTGCTGTAGATAGATCCTTTGTTGTAGATATATCATTTGCTGTATAAAGTTCTGCTGTTGTAAATAGATCCTTTTTTGTAGATAGATCATTGGTTTTAGATAGATCCTTTGCTGAAGACAGATCCTTTGCTTAAGATAGATCCTTAAATGTAGATTGATCCTTTGCTGTAGAGAGATCCTTTGCAGTAGATAAATCCTTGACTGTAAACAGATCCTTTGATGTATATAGATCCTTTACTGTAGATAGATCCTTTGCTGTAGATAGATTCTTAGCTGTACATAGATTCTTTGTTGTAGATAGATCCTTTGCTGTAGATAGATCCTTTGTAGTAGATAGATCTTTTACTGTAGATAGATCCTTAGCTGTAGATAGATCTAAGATCCTTTGCTGTAAATAAATAAATAAATCCTTTGCCGTAGATAGATCCCTTGCCGTAGATAGATCCTTTGTTGTAGATAGATCCTTTGCTGTAGATAGATTTTATGCTGTAGATAGATCCTTTTCTGTAGATAGATCCTTTTCTGTAGATAGATCTTTTATTGTAGATAAAACCGTTGCTGTAGATAGATCCCATACTGTAAATAGATCCTTTGCTGAAGAGAGATCCTTTGCTGTAGAAAAATCCTCTGCTGTAGAAATATCTCCTGCTGTAAATAGATCCTTTGCTGTAGATAGATCCTTTGGTGTTGACAGATCTTTCGTGGTAGAAAGATCCTTTGGTGTAGATAGATTCTTTGCTGTAGATAGATCCCTTACTGTAGATATATATCTTTGCTGTAGATAGATCATTTGCTGTAGATAGAGCCCTTACTGTAGATTGATCACTTTGCTGTAGATAGATCCTTTGCTGAAGATTGATCCTTTGTTGTAGATAGATCCTTTGCTGCAGATAGATCCCTTATTGTTGATAGATCCTTTGCAGTAGATAAATCCTTTGCTGTAGATAGAACTTCTGTTGTAAATAGAATTTTTGCTAAAGATTGATCCTTTGCTGTTGACAGATCCTGCGCTGTAGATAGATCTTTTGGTGTAGACAGATTCTTTTCTGTAGATAGATCCCTTACTGTAAATAGATCACTTTGCTGTAGATAGATCCTTTGCTGTTGACAGATCTTTCGCTGTAGAAAGATCCTTTGGTGTAGATAGATTCTTTGCTGTAGATAGATCCCTTACTGTAGATAGATCATTCTGCTGTAGATAAATCATTTACTGTAGATAGATCCCTTACTGTAGATAGATCACTTTGCTGTTGATAGATCCTTTGCTGAAGATAGATCCCATACTGTAAATAGATCCTTTGCTTTAGAGAGATCCTTTGCTGTAGAAAGATATTCTGCCGTAGAAATATTTTTTGCTGTAAATAGATCCTTTGCAGTAGAAAGGTCCTTTGCTGTAGACAGATCTTTCGCTGTATAAAGATCCTTCGGTATGGATAGATTCTTTGCTGTAGATAGATTCTTTGCTGTTGACAGATTCTGCACTGTAGAAAGATCCTTTGGTGTAGATTGATTCTTTGCTGTAGATAAATCCCTTACTGTGGATAGATCACTTTGCTGTAGATAGATCCCTTGCTGTAGATAGATCCTTCGCTGTAGATAGATCCGTTCCTGTAGATAGATCCCTTCCTGTAGATAGATCCTTTGCTGTAGATAGAACTTTTGCTGTATATAGATCTTTTGCTGTAGATAGATCCTTTGCTGTCTGTAGATCCTTTCCTGTAGATGGATCCTTTGCTGTATATAGCTACTTTACTGTAGATAAATCCTTTGCTGTGGATTGATTTTTTGCTGTAGATTGATCCTTTGCTGTAGATAGATCCTTTGCTCTTGATAGATTCTTTGCTGAACATAGATTCTTTGCTGTAGATAGATTCTTTGTTGTAGATAGATCCTTTGCTGTGGACAGATCCTTTGCAGTAAATAGATCCTTTACTGTAGATAGATCCTTTGCTGTAGATGGATCCTTTGCTGTAGATAGATCCTTCGCTGTAGATATATCGTTTATTGTAGATAAATCCTTTGCTGTAGATAGATCCTATACTGTAGATAGATCCCTTGCTGTAGATAGATCCTTTGCTGTTATTAACAATAGAAAGATTGTTAATACGCTGAACTTGTATCTTTACTTAATCTTTCAATTTCTATAATTTGATAATCATTTAATCAGACATAATCTTTTTAATCTTGTACACTGTTCATTAGAAGGAAATGCTATTTAAATTTATGGTCATGTTATTCTCGCTAGGAGCTCGAATATAATTATAAACGAATAGCTTTGATTTAAGCCGCTAATATAACTTGTAACTTCAGAACATAACTTTATAACTTGTAACCCAGAGCTATAACTTGTAACTCAGAATATAACTTTATAATTTGTACTAAGTTATATAACTTCATGAACTTTGTAAATCAGTTATACAACTTAGAATATTGAGTTCTTTTTCTATAGATAGAAATGAAATTAATACTTAATTAATTTAAAAAGAATTAAGTAAGTACTTCAATTATCCTAATTGAAATACTTAATTAATAGTTAGGAACTTGTAACATTTCTGATCATGTAATAGGTTAAACAGGACTCTGAAATAGTATGCTTAAATTTGGATGTTTATTAGTAAATCAGGTTTCACTAAAATGAACTATTAGTAAATCTGATCGATCTATATGTTAATCGTATAGAAAGCCATTACCACTAGCGTGTTAAATTTGAATAATGCATTGTGTGTTATTTCTATCTGCAGTGAGTAGAAAAACATCTTTGAAAAGTACTATCAGTACCTTAACAGAAGTTTATTCACTCACTGGAAGGTTGGACTCTCCAGTTCACTCTTTAAATACCATTGGCACCTAACTAAAGTGTTCATAGTTCGCGATGGTCTCTTGAAGACTGGTTGGTCGGACCAAGTCTGGTCGGACTTGTCCATCCACGGGTGTCGTGAGTTGGCAACTCAGACCCTTGTTAATTTAAAACCCTTAAGTTTACTCAACCGCTAGTTTATTTAAAACTTGTGTTGTGTTATTTAAAGACTTGTGCGTAAGTCTCAGAACTCTGTACTATTCGAACTTTAATATAAGTACACCCATTTAAAACTTCCTTGTGTTTAATTTACTTCCTAAAAACTTTTACCGTTTAGTCATTTGTCAGTTTAATAGAATTCAATCAATTACCTCCAAGTCTCTTCAAGTTAAGAAATACAAATAATTGTTAAAGAACCCGGAGACTTATTTTGCCCTATGGGATAAGTTTATTAACAAGCCTCATCTACTTAGAAAATAGGTGATAATTTACTATCAATCCCATAGGAAAAGGGCAATTTAATATTGGCATCTTCAAACGGTCTTGAAGAAAAGAGGGAGGAAAAAAGAGGTTAGAATCTATTAACGAAAAGAACTGACTTAATATAAATGGTTTAAAGATTTTAGAGAAGTAAAAGGAAAGTTGGAAAGACAGTGTATCCAGTGATAAAGAGGATACAAAACCAGAACTATGAAACCCTAGTGTTATACAGTGTTAATCACTAGGTAAGCATTGAATGTAATGCGAGTGAACTAGCCAATCACACTCCTTCCGATAAAAGGACATTACGGGAGCAACTCTACAATGCCGATGGGAGAACACACTCTTCCATCACATATGGGAGAACACACCCTTTCAACTCACATACGGAAGTCCTGCAGCACTTCATAAAAAAGGAAGGAAAAGCAACAGAAAAGATTCACATGACATGTGAAAGGATACTTTTCAAGTTAAAAGCAGTTAACTATAAAAACTGTTCTAGAATACCATTAATATTCTAAAGACCGGTGAGAAAATTCGAGCTGAGTATAAAACGAGCGGTGCGTATAAATAAACTCAATCATCCAAGCTGCAACACAAACTTCGAGCTGAGCATGGATACGCCAAATTAAGTGAAGGTGGCTAGGCGCTAGCGTCAAAGTACTAACAGCGACAAAGTACTAACAGCGACAAAAATACATCGCGACAGAAACTCACTTTATCTGGCGGTAATCACCCAAGGGATTACGAAGGAAAGGCAGTAAGAAGAGGACAAGAAACAGCGCAAGTAGAAAAAAGGAGAGCTACGAGGCAATACTTCATGAAATCTACAATCTAAACGGGAGAACAGAAGAAATCGAATGACTCCAGAAAAAAGGAAAGCTATGAGGCAACCCTACATGAGATTTATAATCTACACTACCATCTGGTAAACAGGCAGCTAAACAACGAGAGGCAAATTAGGTGATGCTATTTAACTATTTAACCTAAAGTTAATATATTGTAATGAATTTTGTGTCTGGAATATAATAATGTCTACTTATATTTTTGTATTGTGAATTTTATATTGTCTTTATTAATCTTTACTAATTATTAATCTTTACAGTGTATATTGAAGGGTTTTGTTAGATAAGGTAGTATGTAATGAAGAATGGCTTTACCAAAATACGACACAAATAGTTACAACTTGCCGCGAATGTTCCTATAGTAATATAAAGTGTAGTTATGACACTACATTCCTGGGGGAATGATAGATTTATATCATAGTCTCAAATAGTGGAGTAAAAAGTAGTGTCAAAGACCAGTAGCCTCAAATAGCGCAGTTAGTAAAAAGTAAGATGATATGACAATTTTAGTCAATGTGTATCATTTAAAGGTAATAAACTTTTAACAGATATAATTGAATCTGGGAATATATTAATTGCATAGAATATTTTAGATGTGTCGGGATAGTGAAAACTATTTACATTTTGATAGGCTAAAAATACCATGTATTTCAGTACTTTTATAATCATCTGACTGAGAACGACATTTAAATCTAATTTATTTTGCATATTTATTCTATAAGTAAAATCATTGAAAACTAATGAAACGTATGTTTCAGAAAGTGAAAGTTGCATAAATGCGCGAAGATTGCAAATACTCGTAGAAAGCACGTTATATAACAAGATAACTGTTGTTGTCCTATAAAAGGCGAAGTATAATTATAATAAATAATTATAAAGGAATTCAGAAAATCGTATATAAGAATTTCGAAGAAGCTTAGAGAGAAAGTTCAAATGATGAGAACGAACTTAAAATACTATTTTGAAAGTATGAATTTTTAAAGTATTAAGTAAAAAACATTAGAACAATGTTTAAATGAGCTAATATACATAGTTGCAAATATATTAGTAGTAACCTGTGTACTCATAAATAGAGATACAGATGGAATATGTAACTGTATATTCACAGATAAGGAGAATAAAAATATTCCAAGTTGATGATAAATTAAATGGGTCTTATAACCTGTGAATTTGTCATGTAAATAACCAAAGGTGAATTTGGTAAAGTAACGATATTCCTATTTTATATTAACGAGGTAATTTTCCATATTTTTAGTACTGGAATGGAAGTAATTAACCCATTCTCGTATTTCATTAATTTTGCATATTTTAATGAAATGATATTTATTGTTTGTGGCTTAAAAAGCAATAACGTCGATAAAAATCTTTGGAAATTATAAATTACGCTGTTTTGTTTAGTAGGTAATATCAAGAGAAAGTGATATCGAGAGAAGTTGATATCATAGAAACGGTTATATCATATAGAAATATACCGAAAGTACAGTCACGGATGTGAATATCTGACTATAGGGTCAAAACATCCTTTAAGTCAGTGAAAGTTAAATGAGTTGCCATATTATAAAATATAGACGAGGTTTCAGGTAAAACCGTAAATACCTAAGATACAACATTGAGTTGTGATATTATAAGATATAAAAAGGGTTTCAGGTAAAACCGTAAATACCTAAGATACAACATTGAGTTGTGATATTATAAGATATAAAAAGGGTTTCAGGTAAAACCGTAAATACCTAAGATACAACATTGAGTTGTGATATTATAAAATATAAAAAGGGTTTCAGGTAAAACCGCAAATACCTAAGATACAACATTGAGTTGTGATATTATAAAATATAAAAAGGGTTTCAGGTAAAACCGCAAATACCTAAGATGTGCACGTATTGTACATATATGACGAAATCATACCTAATTTTCAGGGATGAAGTCAATAGATAATTATAATGTCAATTTATATTTATAAAAATAAACAAGGTTTCAGGTAAACCGGAAATACCTAAGATGTGTATGTATTGTACATATATGACGAAATCATACCTAATTTTCAGGGATGAAGTCAATAGATAATTATAATGTCAATTTATATTTATAAAAATAAACAAGGTTTCAGGTAAACCGGAAATACCTATGATATGAATGTAACGTACATATGTAACGAATCATACCTAATTTTCAGGGATGAAGTCAATTGATAATTATGATGTATTCCTATTCAAATAGTAATAATCGCAGTGTTTGAAAAAAAGAACCTGTCAATCGTTTCAGTGATTTAAGACAATCAAGTCAGATAATGAGTTAACGTAAATATGATGAAACGTAAATATTAAACTCAGAGGTATGACTCAGTATAAAAAGAGTGAAACATTTTAAAGGATTGACAATGAATGATATAGATATATATATATATCTTTGAATATTTAAATGACTATTTTGATATTAATATTGTATACTAAATATTTTTGAAGAGATTTAAAGTTACCTAGAGGTTAATACTGCTTAACCATAATTAATGTAATATCGGATAATATGTGGTAACATAGAGGGGAAAAGTAGGTTTGATACTAAATAATCAATATGTGATCTAGTTTCAAACTATATTCCTGTAATAATTAAAAGTAAGAAATAATTGATTTGATTAAAGGTTACTGTTTAACGTAATTAAATAATTATATTCTTTAACGTAAAATCTCCAGTAACTCAATAATGAACGAAACAACGATATAAGAAAGATTCAACGCAGTTTACGTATATTGAGTATATATTGAATATAAATAATTATCCGTTAAATAAGAAGTTGTTGTAATTATTCCAGTGACGAATAATAACTTAAAATAATCACATAGGTGATTAGTTCATATGAACGAAATAATCGTATAAAAAACGATATGAATTCAGACAATTGTATTTGTCAGACGATAATTCTGAGAAAGAAAATACTATAAGAGCAAAGATTTGCTGAATTTTATAATTAAATTGCAAGACTTGATTTGAATAGTGAATTAAATGCAAGCAATCGAACATAAATGTATAAGAGATAAAACAATTATCTTAAGACTCTTTTTCTATTAATAAAGTATAAAATATAGCAAACGTTATATATATAAAAATATAACTTAACGTAAATATATAACGAAACTTGATTTTATAATAGTTGACTAGTAAAAAGTCAAGACTAAACGTAATCTTGAAGGAGGCGATGTAAATTTTCAAGTGGGAAGTTATTGTCAACAGAGCTATTAAAATTAGTCGAGGTGGTACAGTCAGTAACACTATAGTTGACGATAGCAAGGATATAATATGAATAAAATAATGAGTATTATATGGAGAATAAAAGATATAGGAATTAATGTGATTATTCCAGTAGGTTACTCAGAAATAATAATTAATTATTTAATTAATTATTTGATAAATAAATGAGTTTGAAAGAGAGCTCTTGATGATTCCTTTTAATGATAACTGTAATGTTTGATAAATAAATGAGTTACAGGTTCTTCGTCGAAATAAAATCATGGAATTAATGTCATGAAATAAGTGTAATATCATAATTTAATAATATGATAAATTTGAGGAACTGAAAGTAATATAAGTTATTACTTGTGTGGGAATAAGAACCTGTAAGAACAATGTATGAATAAGAATTAATAGTTATTTATAATTAAATGACATGCAGTAATTCAATCTACTGTTCTCTATGAACTGTATTGTAATACAATTCAAGATGTAGCAGGAACTAATATTTGAAACACCATAACAAATGGAGAGTTTAACGAATGATTTGAATGATAACAAGATACGAAGCAAATATTTCAATTAATATTATCTCACATTTAATTTGAATTCTTTTATTTATGATAAAAGTGTAATATTTTATGTTGAATTTTTTGATTTTCAAGATGATAAATAAAAATGTTTGTACTTGTTAATTAAAATAAAGATACTGAATTCTTGATATATAAATTTAGAAATGAATTCTAAATAAATTGTCGAATATTATTGAATGTATAATGAACAATGAAAACATGCAATATAATATACATGTACTTAAATTCTAATGTTTATGTACAATGATATATAAAATAATTGCTGAAAAATATAGTTCGTTAAAACTTTTATATATGATAATATATAAATATATAACCATTCTGTTATGAAGGAAATGTTTGAATCAATCTTAAGGGGAACATTCTATTTATTCCTCTCAGAATGAAGAATAAAATAGACCCTAAAGAATTTCCAAACATAAGTTAGGCGAACATTTCTATTTATTCCTCTCAGAACGAAGAATAAAATAGACTCTAAAGAATTTCAGAATAATCTCAGGGGAACATTCTATTTATTCCTCTCGGAGTGAAGAATAAAATTAGACCCCAAAAAGATTACAATAATGGATTGAAGTGTAATTAAGTGTGATTATACATGGAATTGTGAGATAAATATACTAGAAAGATATGAGTCAAGATGTATAATTAATTATATTTTGATATTTGAAAAAAAAGGGATATTCCTAATACATAAATAATATTCATTCTAAACTGTAAGGGTAAATATTACTAAGAGAAAACAGTAATTGCAGGTTCAAAGGTCAACCAGAGTACAAAAATACCCTGAGAAAAAAATCTTCTTCTAAAGAAAAATTTCAAGGGGGAACCGTAATATTTCCAGATTTATAAAAGAATGAATGTAGTTGATTTTACATGAGTATAAAAAGGATTAAAATGAAATCGTAAATAATAAAAGCGATCGAATAGAACGGATTTATTTCATAAAAATAAATGTAACGAGAATTGTAAAATACGTTCATGTTACGTATATGAATTTATTAATTAAACTCAGTATAGCAGTTTAAATGTAATTAAAAAGTTTGAGTTTAAAAGGGACAGTTATATAATTTAATAATGGATGTATGTTTCTGAATATGAGTAGAATAACTTATAAATTTTTACTCTATTTTGATTTAATATCTTGACCAGAGGTAGAATTCATGATTACATATATGATAGGAATTGTCTTGTCATCATATTTTTGTACACACAAATTTTATGATGAAAAGACTGATCTATTTAGCAGATCAAATTTTAATCTGAAATTCATAATACATGAATCGAGTGATTAAATTTCTTTTGTTTTAATAGATATAATTTGTGTTTCGGACTTAGAAATTTTAAGAAATCTCATAGGATGTTTTCCGAGTGTTGTTCGAAATTTCTTAGGATATTTTTCGATTGGATTTCGATAATAAGGGTTTAGAAATTGAAATTCAACCGACAAGTCGGTTGAAACATGAAGGGGGGAGTGATATTAACAATAGAAAGATTGTTAATACGCTGAACTTGTATCTTTACTTAATCTTTCAATTTCTATAATTTGATAATCATTTAATCAGACATAATCTTTTTAATCTTGTACACTGTTCATTAGAAGGAAATGCTATTTAAATTTATGGTCATGTTATTCTCGCTAGGAGCTCGAATATAATTATAAACGAATAGCTTTGATTTAAGCCGCTAATATAACTTGTAACTTCAGAACATAACTTTATAACTTGTAACCCAGAGCTATAACTTGTAACTCAGAATATAACTTTATAATTTGTACTAAGTTATATAACTTCATGAACTTTGTAAATCAGTTATACAACTTAGAATATTGAGTTCTTTTTCTATAGATAGAAATGAAATTAATACTTAATTAATTTAAAAAGAATTAAGTAAGTACTTCAATTATCCTAATTGAAATACTTAATTAATAGTTAGGAACTTGTAACATTTCTGATCATGTAATAGGTTAAACAGGACTCTGAAATAGTATGCTTAAATTTGGATGTTTATTAGTAAATCAGGTTTCACTAAAATGAACTATTAGTAAATCTGATCGATCTATATGTTAATCGTATAGAAAGCCATTACCACTAGCGTGTTAAATTTGAATAATGCATTGTGTGTTATTTCTATCTGCAGTGAGTAGAAAAACATCTTTGAAAAGTACTATCAGTACCTTAACAGAAGTTTATTCACTCACTGGAAGGTTGGACTCTCCAGTTCACTCTTTAAATACCATTGGCACCTAACTAAAGTGTTCATAGTTCGCGATGGTCTCTTGAAGACTGGTTGGTCGGACCAAGTCTGGTCGGACTTGTCCATCCACGGGTGTCGTGAGTTGGCAACTCAGACCCTTGTTAATTTAAAACCCTTAAGTTTACTCAACCGCTAGTTTATTTAAAACTTGTGTTGTGTTATTTAAAGACTTGTGCGTAAGTCTCAGAACTCTGTACTATTCGAACTTTAATATAAGTACACCCATTTAAAACTTCCTTGTGTTTAATTTACTTCCTAAAAACTTTTACCGTTTAGTCATTTGTCAGTTTAATAGAATTCAATCAATTACCTCCAAGTCTCTTCAAGTTAAGAAATACAAATAATTGTTAAAGAACCCGGAGACTTATTTTGCCCTATGGGATAAGTTTATTAACAAGCCTCATCTACTTAGAAAATAGGTGATAATTTACTATCAATCCCATAGGAAAAGGGCAATTTAATAGCTGTAGATAGATCCTTTGCTGTAGATAGATCTTTACTGTAGATAGATTTTTTTGATGTATTTAGATTATTTGTTGTAGATAGATCCTTTGCTGTAGATAGATCTTTTGTAGTAGATAGATCCCTTACTGTAGATAGATTACTTTACTGTAGATAGATCCTCTGCTGTTAATAAATCCTTTGATGTAAATAGATCATCGGCTTTAGATTGATCCTTTGCTAAAGATAGATCCTTTGCTTAAGATAGATCCTTAACTGTAGATTGATCCTTTGCTGTAGATAGATCCTTTGCAGTAGATAAATCCTTGACTGTAGATAGATCCTTTGCTGTAGATAGATCCTTTGCTGTAGATAGATTCTTTGCTGTAGATAGATTCTATGCTGTAGATAGATCCTTTGCTGTAGATAAATGCTTTGCTGTAGATTGATCCTTCGCTGTAAATAGATCCCTTACTGTTGATTGGTCCTTTGCTGTAGATAGATCCTTTGCTGTAGATAGATCCTTTGCTGAAGATAGATCTTTTGCTGTAGTAGATCCTTTGCTGTAGAAAGATTCTCCGCTTTAAATAGATCCTTTGCTGTAGATAGATCCTTTGATGTAGATAGATCCTTTGCTGTAAATGGATCCTTTGGCTGTATAGAGTTCCTTTACTGTAGATATATCCTTAGCTATAGATTGATCATTTGCTGTAGATACATCCTTCGCTATAGATAGATCCTTTAATGTAAATAGATCACATATTGTAGATAGATCCTTTGCTGTAGATAGATCCTATTCTGTAGAAAGATCCATTGCTGAAGATAGATCCTTTGCTGTAGATGGATCATTTGCTGTAGATAAATCCTTTGCTGTAGATGGATCCTTTGCTGTAGATAGTTCTTTTACTGTAGAAAAATACTTTGCTGTAGATTGATCCATTGCTGTAGATAGATCCTTTACTGTAGATAGATTTTTTGCTGTATTTAGATTCTTTGTTGTAGATAGATCCTTTGCTGAAGATAGATCTTTTGTAGTAGATAGATCATTTATTGTAGATAGATCCACTGATGTAAATAGATCTAAGATCCTTTGCTATAAATAAATATATAAATCCTTTGCCGTAGATAGATTCTTTGCTGTAGATAGATCCTTTGCTGTAGATAGATCCTTCGCTGTAGATAAATCCTCTTCTGTAGATAGATCCTTTTCTGTAGATAGATCATTTACTGTAGATAAAAGATTTGCTGTAGATAGATCCCATACTGTAAATAGATCCTTTGCTTTGGATAGATCCCATACTGTAAATATATCCTTTGCTTTAGAGAGATCCTTTGCTGTAGAAAGATATTCTGCTGTAGAAAGATCTTCTGCTGTAAATAGATCCTTTGCAGTAGAAAGATCCTTTGCTGTTGACAGATCCCTTACTGTAGATAGATTACTTTGCTGTAGACAGATCCTTTGCTGTAGATAGATCCCTTACTGTAGATAGATTACTTTGCTGTAGATAGATCCTTTGTTGTAGATGGATACTTTGCTGTAGATAGATCCTTTGCTGTATAAAGTTCCTCTGCTGTTAATAAATCCTTTGATGTAAATTGATCATTGGCTTTAGATTGATCCTTTGCTGTAGATAGATCCTTTGCTTAAGATAGATCCTTAACTGTAGATTGATCCTTTGCTGTAGATAGATCCTTTGCAGTAGATAAATCCTTGACTGTAGATAGATCCTTTGCTGTAGATAGATCCTTTGCTGTAGATAGATTCTTCGCTATAAATAGATCCCTTACTGTAGATAGGTCCTTTGCTGTAGATAGATCCTTTGCTGTAGATAGATCCTTTGCTGAAGATAGATCCTTTGCTGTAGTAGATCCTTTGCTGTAGAAAGATTCTCCGCTTTAAATAGATCCTTTGCTGTAGATAGATCCTTTGATGTAGATAGATCCTTTGCTGTAAATGGATCCTTTGGCTGTATAGAGTTCCTTTACTGTAGATATATCCTTAGCTATAGATTGATCATTTGCTGTAGATACATCCTTCGCTATAGATAGATCCTTTAATGTAAATAGATCACATATTGCACATAGATCCTTTGCTGTAGATAGATCCTATTATGTAGAAAGATCCATTGCTGAAGATAGATCCTTTGCTGTAGATGGATCATTTGCTGTAGATAAATCCTTTGCTGTAGATGGATCCTTTGCTGCAGATAGTTCTTTTACTGTAGAACAATACTTTGCTGTAGATTGATCCATTGCTGTAGATAGATCCTTTGTTGTAGATAGATCATTTATCGTAGATAGATCTTTTGATGTAAATGAATCTAAGATCCTTTGCTATAAATAAAAGAATAAATTCTTCGCCGTAGATAGATCCTTTGCTGTAGATAGATCCTTTGCTGTAGATAGATCCTTTGCTGTAGATAAATCCTTTTCTGTAGATAAAATCCTTTGCTGTATATAGATCCTCTGCTGTTGATATATACTTTTCTGTAGATAGATCCTTTGCTGTAGATAGATCCTTTGCAGAATATAGAACTTTTGCTGTTACCAGATCTTTTGCTGCATATAGATCCTTTGCTCTTGATAGATCCTTGACTGTAGATAGATCATTTGCTGTAGATGGATCCTTTGCTGTAGACAGATCCTTTACTGTCGATAGATCCCTTGCTGTAGATAGATCCTTTGCTGTAGATAGATGCTTTGCTGTAGATAGATGCCTTGCTGTGGATAGAGCTTTTACTGTAGATATATTTTTTGCTGTAGATAGATTCTTTGTTGTTGATAGATCGTTTGCTGTAGATAGATCCTTTGTAGTAGATAGATCTTTTACTGTAGATATATCCCATATTGTAGATAGATCTTTTGCTGTTGATAGATCCTTAACTGTAAACTGCTGTAGATTGATCATATGATGTAGATAGATCCTTTACTGTAGATAGATCCTTTGCTGTAGATAGATCCTTTCCTGTATATAGATCCTTTCCTGTAGAGAGATCATTTGCTGTAGATAGAACTTTTGCTGTTAATAGATCTTTTGCTGTAGATAGATCCTTTGCTGTCTATAGATCCTTTCCTGTAGATGGATCCTTCGCTGTATATAGCTACTTTACTGTAGATAGATCCTTTGCTGTGGATTGATTTTTTGCTGTAGATTGATCCTTTGCTGTAGATAGATCCTTTACTGTTGATAGATTATTTGCTGAACATTGATTCTTTGCTGTAAATAGATCCTTTGCTGTGGACAGATCCTTTGCAGTAAATAGATCCTTCACTGTAGATAGATCCTTTGCTGTAGATGGATCCTTTGCTGTAGAGAGATCCTTCGCTGTAGATATATCGTTTATTGTAGATAGATCCTTTGCTGTAGATAGATCCTATACTGTAGATAGATCCCTTGCTGTAGATAGATCCTTTGCTGTAGATAGATCCATTGCTGTAGATAGATCCTTTGCTGTATATAGATCCTTTACTGTAGATAGATTTTTTGCTGTAGATAGATTCTTTGTTGTAGATAGATCCTTTGCTGTAGATAGATCTTTTGTAGTAGATAGATCATTTATTGTAGATAGATCCACTGATGTAAATAGATCTAAGATCCTTTGCTATAAATATATATATATATCCTTTTCCGTAGATAGATCCTTTGCTGTAGATAGATCCTTTGCTGTAGATAGATCCTTCGCTGTAGATAAATCCTCTTCTGTAGATAGATCCATTTCTGTAGATAGATCATTTACTGTAGATAAAAGCTTTGCTGTAGATAGATCCCATACTGTAAATAGATCCTTTGCTTTAGAGAGATCCTTTGCTGTAGAAAGATATTCTGCCGTAGAAATATTTTTTGCTGTAAATAGATCCTTTGCAGTAGAAAGGTCCTTTGCTGTAGACAGATCTTTCGCTGTATAAAGATCCTTCGGTATAGATAGATTCTTTGCTGTAGATAGATCCCTTACTGTAGATAGATCACTTTGCTGTAGTTAGATCTTTTGCTGTAGATAGATCCTTTAAGGTAGAAAGATTCTCTGTTGTAGAATGATCTTTTGCTGTAAATAGATCATTTGCTGTAGATAGATCCTTTGCTGTTGACAGATCCTGCACTGTAGAAAGATCCTTCGGTGTAGATTGATTCTTTGCTGTAGATAAATCCCTTACTGTGGATAGATCACTTTGCTGTAGATAGATCCCTTGCTGTAGATAGATCCTTCGCTGTAGATAGATCCGTTCCTGTAGATAGATCCCTTCCTGTAGATAGATCCTTTGCTGTAGATAGAACTTTTGCTGTATATAGATCTTTTGCTGTAGATAGATCCTTTGCTGTCTGTAGATCCTTTCCTGTAGATGGATCCTTTGCTGTATATAGCTACTTTACTGTAGATAAATCCTTTGCTGTGGATTGATTTTTTGCTGTAGATTGATCCTTTGCTGTAGATAGATCCTTTGCTCTTGATAGATTCTTTGCTGAACATAGATTCTTTGCTGTAGATAGATTCTTTGTTGTAGATAGATCCTTTGCTGTGGACAGATCCTTTGCAGTAAATAGATCCTTTACTGTAGATAGATCCTTTGCTGTAGATGGATCCTTTGCTGTAGATAGATCCTTCGCTGTAGATATATCGTTTATTGTAGATAAATCCTTTGCTGTAGATAGATCCTATACTGTAGATAGATCCCTTGCTGTAGATAGATCCTTTGCTGTAGATAGATCCTTTGCTGTAGATAGATCCTTTGCTGTAGATAGATCTTTACTGTAGATAAATTTTTTTGATGTATTTAGATTATTTGTTGTACATAGATCCTTTGCTGTTGATAGATCTTTTGTAGTAGATAGATCCCTTACTGTAGATAGATTACTTTACTGTAGATAGATCCTCTGCTGTTAATAAATCCTTTGATGTAAGTAGATCATTGGCTTTAGATTGATCCTTTGCTAAAGATAGATCCTTTGCTTAAGATAGATCCTTAACTGTAGATTGATCCTTTGCTGTAGATAGATCCTTTGCAGTAGATAAATCCTTGACTGTAGATAGATCCTTTGCTGTAGATAGATCCTTTGCTGTAGATAGATTCTTTGCTGTTGATAGATTCTATGCTGTAGATAGATCATTTGCTGTAGATAAATGCTTTGCTGTAGATTGATCCTTCGCTGTAAATAGATCCCTTACTGTTGATAGGTCCTTTGCTGTAGATAGATCCTTTGCTGTAGAAAGATCCTTTGCTGAAGATAGATCCTTTGCTGTAGTAGATCCTTTGCTGTAGAAAGATTCTCCGCTTTAAATAGATCCTTTGCTGTAGATAGATCCTTTGATGTAGATAGATCCTTTGCTGTAAATGGATCCTTTGGCTGTATAGAGTTCCTTTACTGTAGATATATCCTTAGCTATATATTGATCATTTGCTGTAGATACATCCTTCGCTATAGATAGATCCTTTAATGTAAATAGATCACATATTGTAGATAGATCCTTTGCTGTAGATAGATCCTATTCTGTAGAAAGATCCATTGCTGAAGATAGATCCTTTGCTGTAGATGGATCATTTGCTGTAGATAAATCCTTTGCTGTAGATGGATCCTTTGCTGTAGATAGTTCTTTTACTGTAGAAAAATACTTTGCTGTAGATTGATCCATTGCTGTAGATAGATCCTTTGTTGTAGATAGATCATTTATCGTAGATAGATCTTTTGATGAAAATAAATCTAAGATCCTTTGCTATAAATAAAAGAATAAATCCTTTGCCGTAGATAGATCCTTTGCTGTAGATAGATCCTTTGCTGTAGATAGATCCTTCGCTGTAGATAAATCCTTTTCTGTAGATAGATCCTTTTCTGTAGATAGATCCTTTTCTGTAGATAGATCCATTACTGTAGATAAAACCTTTGCTGTAGATAGATACCATAAAGTGAATAGATCCTTTGCTGTTGAGAGATCCTTTGCTATAGAAAGAACCTCTGCTGTAGATAGATCTTCTGCTGTAAATAGATCCTTTGCAGTAGAAAGATACTTTGCTGTTGACAGATCTTTCGCTGTATAAAGATCCTTCAGTATAGATAAATTCTTTGCTGTAGATAGATCCCTTACTGTAGATAGATCACTTTGCTGTAGTTAGATCTTTTGCTGTAGATAGATCCTTTAAGGTAGAAAGATTCTCTGTTGTAGAATGATCTTTTGCTGTAAATAGATCATTTGCTGTAGATAGATCCTTTGCTGTTGACAGATTCTGCACTGTAGAAAGATCCTTTAGTGTAGATTGATTCTTTGCTGTAGATAAATCCCTTACTGTGGATAGATCACTTTGCTGTAGATAGATCCCTTGCTGTAGATAGATCCTTCGCTGTAGATAGATCCGTTCCTGTAGATAGATCCTTTCCTGTAGATAGATCCTTTGCTGTAGATAGAACTTTTGCTGTATATAGATCTTTTGCTGTAGATAGATCCTTTGCTGTCTGTAGATCCTTTCCTGTAGATGGATCCTTTGCTGTATATAGCTACTTTACTGTAGATAAATCCTTTGCTGTGGATTGATTTTTTGCTGTAGATTGATCCTTTGCTGTAGATAGATCCTTTGCTCTTGATAGATTCTTTGCTGAACATAGATTCTTCGCTGTAGATAGATTCTTTGTTGTAGATAGATCCTTTGCTGTGGACAGATCCTTTGCAGTAAATAAATCCTTTACTGTAGATAGATCCTTTGCTGTAGATGGATCCTTTGCTGTAGATAGATCCTTCGCTGTAGATATATCGTTTATTGTAGATAAATCCTTTGCTGTAGATAGATCCTATACTGTAGATAGATCCCTTGCTGTAGATAGATCCTTTGCTGTAGATAGATCCTTTGGTGTAGATAGATCCTTTGCTGTAGATAGATCTTTACTGTAGATAGATTTTTTTGATGTATTTAGATTATTTGTTGTAGATAGATCCTTTGCTGTAGATAGATCTTTTGTAGTAGATAGATCCCTTACTGTAGATAGATTACTTTGCTGTAGATAGATCCTCTGCTGTTAATAAATCCTTTGATGTAAATAGATCCTTTGCTTAAGATAGATCCTTAACTGTAGATTGATCCTTTGCTGTAGATAGATCCTTTGCAGTAGATAAATCCTTGACTGTAGATAGATCCTTTGCTGTAGATAGATCTTTTGCTGTAGATAGATTCTTTGCTGTAGATAGATTCTATGCTGTAGATAGATCCTTTGCTGTAGATAAATGCTTTGCTGTAGATTGATCCTTCGCTGTAAATAGATCCCTTACTGCAGATAGGTCCTTTGCTGTAGATAGATCCTTTGCGGTAGATAGATCCTTTGCTGAAGATAGATCCTTTGCTGTAGTAGATCCTTTGCTGTAGAAAGATTCTCCGCTTTAAATAGATCCTTTGCTGTAGATAGATCCTTTGATGTAGATAGATCCTTTGCTGTAAATGGATCCTTTGGCTGTATAGAGTTCCTTTACTGTAGATATATCCTTAGCTATAGATTGATCATTTGCTGTTGATACATCCTTCGCTATAGATAGATCCTTTAATGTAAATAGATCACATATTGTAGATAGATCCTTTGCTGTAGATAGATCCTATTCTGTAGAAAGATCCATTGCTGAAGATAGATCCTTTGCTGTAGATGGATCATTTGCTGTAGATAAATCCTTTGCTGTAGATGGATCCTTTGCTGTAGATAGTTCTTTTACTGTAGAAAAATACTTTGCTGTAGATTGATCCATTGCTGTAGATAGATCCTTTGTTGTAGATAGATCATTTATCGTAGATAGATCTTTTGATGTAAATAAATCTAAGATCCTTTGCTATAAATAAAAGAATAAATCCTTTGCCGTAGATAGATCCTTTGCTGTAGATAGATCCTTTGCTGTAGATAGATCCTTCGCTGTAGATAAATCCTTTTCTGTAGATAGATCCTTTTCTGTAGATAGATCCTTTTCTGTAGATAGATCCATTACTGTAGATAAAACCTTTGCTGTAGATAGATACCATAAAGTGAATAGATCCTTTGCTGTTGAGAGATCCTTTGCTGTAGAAAGAACCTCTGCTGTAGATAGATCTTCTGCTGTAAATAGATCCTTTGCAGTAGAAAGATACTTTGCTGTTGACAGATCTTTCGCTGTAGAAAGATCCTTTGGTGTAGATAGATTCTTTGCTGTAGATAGATCCCTTACTGTAGATAGATCACTTTGCTGTAGATAGATCATTTGCTGTAGATAGATCCTTTAATCACTATCCTGTTTTCATAATTTGCAAGGATATGTTTTGTAGTTCAATTGTTAGTAATTTGAATAGTAGGAAAATTGAATACAGATTGATTAACGAAGAAAATATTTATGCCTTCCAGGTGGCCTTGAATAGCGTTGATTTTTCATTTGTAGATTCGTGTAATAATCTAAATGAATGCCTAACTAGATTTAATGATGTAGTAATGACTAATTATGACTTATATTTTCCTATTCGATCGAAGGTAATTTCATACAAAGATTTTCTCAAACCATGGATTAATTTAGAAGTAAAAGAAGAAATTAGAAAGAGAAATAGGGCATTGAAGCTTTATAGACTAGGACTAATTGAAAGAGGTGTTTTTAATAGATTAAGAAATAAAGTAACCAAACTAATTAGAGATCAACGAAAATTATATTTTGATAGAAAGTTTAATGAAATGAAAAATGATATGAATAGAACTTGGTCTCTCATAAATACACTCATAAGACCTTCATTTAAGGACGGGCAAGGTAAAATTGAAAAGTTAGTCATATCTGGTGAAAGGATAGATAATGCGAATAGAATAGCTGATGAATTAAATAATTACTTTGTTTCGGTAGGGAGGAACATTGCAGAATCATTCGTAAATGTACCAGATTACAGAAATTATTTGGTGGGAAATTATAATCAATCTTTTTTCTTCTCACCAGTTATTGATAGTGATGTTTGTAAGATTATTATGTCCTTAAAAAATAAAAAATGTTCTGTAAATTCATTACCTGCATATGTTTTGAAAAAGATTTCTCATGTTGTTTCTCCTGTTCTGACTGTAATAATTAATATGTCTTTGTCTAGTGGAATATTCCCTGATATGCTTAAGGTGGCTAGGGTGGTTCCTCTATCAAAAGGTAATGATAAGAAAAGCGTAAGTAATTATAGACCAATTTCGATATTGCATTTGTATTCCAAAATATTTGAAAAAATAGTTCATAGTCAGATGTACAATTACTTGGAATCTAAAAAAATATTAAATGAAAATCAATTTGGTTTTAGAAAGAATAGAGGAACCACCCAGGCAATTTTGAACCACACTAGATACTTGTATGGTAGACTTGATGATAATAACGTCGTATTTTCTTTGTATTTAGATTTTAAGAAAGCTTTTGACTCTGTAGATCATTGTATTTTGTTAGGTAAGTTGGAATTCTATGGCTTCAGGGGAGTGGTTTTGGAATGGTTTAAGTCTTACTTGATGAACAGGAAGCAGTTTGTATGCACTGGTGGTATTAGTTCAGACATTCGTAACGTTACTCATTCAGTTCCCCAGGGCAGCAATTTGGGCCCTCTTTTGTTTCTTATCTATATTAATGATTTGCCATCAAGTACAGACTTCTTTAATTTCATAATGTTTGCAGACGACTGTACATTGACGTGTAGTGAAACTAAAGATAATATAAATGCCCTACCTGTTGATATTAATGATAATTTGAATAGAGTTTATGATTGGTTATGCGCTAATAAGATTAAAATAAATAGTGAAAAAACAAAATATATAATATATTGTTATAGAGGTGAATATCTGTTTGACACACCCATTTTGATTGGTGGGAGTGTGATTGGAAGAACGAATGTTGTAAGGTTTTTAGGTGTTGTCTTGGATAGTAATTTGTCGTATAAAAATCATGTTGATCATATTAGTATAAAAATATCTAGATGCATTGGAGTCTTGCGTAAAATTCATGATTTTGTTCCTATACCCATATTGCATTCATTGTATTTTTCATTGATACACCCTTATATTACTTACGCATTAGAAGCTTGGTTTACTGCTCCCATGTACATTTCCAATAAAGTTAAAATTTTGCAGAAAAGAGCTGTTAGACTTGTTAATAGGTTGCAGTATGGAGATCATACTGTGGCAGTTTTTGTATTAAATAATACCTCATTAAATAATGAGGTATGGGACATAACGGTAATAGATTTTTCCTCATATATTGTTAACCGATCATATTACAATAATATTTCACTACGCAATACCCCCTTCATTTGTTTATGACCTTTACTTCTGAGATTTTCAGCGCTGTAGGAGGCAGTCTAAATTTAGCCACCACTGAATCAACAACTAAAACTTGTATCTCTCCTGGAAAAAATCTCCCTTTCTACACTGGAAGTTGAACGCAGGGATATGTTTTACTGCGAGGATTTCCAACTCTAGTATGACTGACTAATCCTTAAAAGGTGGTACCGGGCGGTACGGGGCGAAGTGGTACTAAGATGGTGGATGGACAGTGACTCTAAGGAATGAAAGTCCTCTTCAATAATGACGGTAAGCAGTATATGAGAGGTTGTTCTGTTACCGTTATTTGAGGTACTTATCCTAGTGATAAGTATTCCCCTTCATAGTTCCCCAATAAAACAAAACTGAATTTGCATAAAATATAATTAACATTTTTTCTTAAATATTAAAATCATACTAAATTATAAATACCTATGTAAGATTTAATATTACATTTTAGGTTTAACCGTAATTGATAGACTTCTTTTTTCTTATTAAAATTAATAAATAGTAATCTCATACTTATTTAGAGTTTATCGTTATTTAGAGTTTATCGTTATTTAGAGTTTATCGTTATTTAGAGTTTATCGTTATTTAGAGTTTATCGTTATTTAGAGTTTATCGTTATTTAGAGTTTATCGTTATTTAGAGTTTATCGTTATTTAGAGTTTATCGTTATTTAGAGTTTATCGTTATTTAGAGTTTATCGTTATTTAGAGTTTATCGTTATTTAGAGTTTATCGTTATTTAGAGTTTATCGTTATTTAGAGTTTATCGTTATTTAGAGTTTATCGTTATTTGTTCTTCAGTTTATTATTGCAAAATAAAAAATCATAATAGTTACCCTTATTAAAATCTATTTTAAAATTTATCAACCCTTTAATTAATTATAATCTTTGAACCTATAATTATATATTTCATGGTTTCTTTTCATTTTTGCAGTTCAGTACAATCGGAGGTGCGGCGTGGAAGTGGTTGGCTTGCACTCTCTCGGCTGACAAAAGACTCCTTATTCTAGAGTTTCAAAATGAGTTTCAGACTCGTAGTTGTCAAATATCTGCTACGAATAAAAAACTTTTAAACTTTTCATCTATATTTCTCCACATCGTACTATATTTTCGAAATGGCGCCCAAACAGGGACTAAATTAGGAGAGTCACTGCTACCACTTCCACTTCGCTCCTCCTCCTATGCTGTGCCACTATTTGTAAGTATAACCATTATTATGTCTGCTACTGCTGTAAATTCTCGAAGATATGTTAGAGGTAGAGTTACTGCTCTTCATAATTCTTGGGAAACGTTTAACGATATGAACGATGGAGATCGTAAGTTGAATATTGCTAAGCTTCGTAAATATGGCGAACAATTGTCTGAATATGATAAGATAATTTTAGAAATTAAAGATGCCAAAGCTGAAACTGAGGAAGCTAAGTTAGCAGTAGTAAATGAGGAGATGAAACATGCAGAGGAATATCAAGATAGAATTAACGTATGTTTAAGTTTTCTAACTACTTCTCCCAATTCTCGTGAACATGGCCAGGAACTTAAAAGTTTCCTTAAGAGCCCTACCGCACCATTACCATTTTTTCGTAGCTCAGATGGGGAAAATATTAATATATTCTTCACTAATTTTGAGTCTACTTTATCCAAATTTAGTTACACTGATTACGATAAATTCCTGTTGCTTAAGCAGCAGATTGATGGTAAAGCTAGTTTTTTGTTAGAATCTCTTAGCCCAATTAATAGGACATATTGTGAAGCAAAGAAGTTATTGGAATCTGCCCTTGCTAACACTGATGTTCAGAAGTTCAATGTAATTAAGCAGTTGACTAGATTAAATTTGAGGTTGGGCGATGAGCCATTTAAGTATATCGGGGAGATGAGACAAATTCAACAAGCTGTAGAAGATTTGAGTGTTGATGTTAGCGATGTTTTGCAGTTCTTTTTCTTTGGTGGTTTAAATGAGCTATTTAGGTCTCAATTAGTTCAATTGACAAACAATATGAGACCATCATTGACAGAAATAACTGATAACTTTTTCAAGGCTAATGAAATGTATAGTGTTGCTATGCAACTTAAAGATAGCGTTAAGACGAGAGAGACTAATACTAAGTCTATTGCTTATGCTGTTAACATAGAGTCAAATTCTAATTCGGTCGCCAACCCATTTCTTAATTGTTCACTATGTCAAAAAGAGGGTCCTGTAGACCATGGCATTAATCGTTGTATTAAATATCCTTCTTCCAAGGATAAACTAGAAAGACTTAAACAGTTGAATGGCTGTGATAAATGTGGCAATATTGGACATGTTTATAGCCAGTGTAAATTTAGGTTCAGGAAGGCGTGTACCAATTGCCAGAAATGGCACTTTTCATTTCTTTGTTCTAAACCCTTAGAAGATGGTAAATCATCTCCATTTAAATCTTCTAATATGAAGCCTTCATTCGATAAGAAGTTTAAAACTAAGGCTCAGAATAATGTCGCAGTGGTGACTAATGCATTTGAGAATTTTGGTAGTGAAGGTATTATTTTACCTACTTTTTCTTGTGTTCTCGCTAATTGTTCTAACATTCGCGCTCTAAAAGACACTGGTAGTCAGAGTAATTTAATTTCAGAGAAAGCTTTGAAGGGTCTGAATTATAAAGTAATACAAGATGACTTGAATTTAAGTATGAATGGAATAAATTGTTCTAAAACTTACAAATCTACATTGGTAGAATTTGATATAAGACTAGGTTCTAGGCATTTTTTGATTAGGGCCTTGACTATGCCTTCAATAGATATTTCCGTTGAAACTCCTAAGTTAGATATTATAGTTAGTGAGATAAAGTCTAAGGGATATTGTTTGGCAGATGAATTTTTGGATGACAGAAAGAATAGGATTAACGAGGTAGACTTGATTTTAGGTGTTGGGTCTGCTTATGTTTTCAGGGATTATTCGTTCAACTTTGGTGCTCATAAAACTTCTTCATTTTCTGTAACTCCATTTGGAGTTATGTTAATGGGAAGTGTGGATCAGTTGTTGAACGATATAAAGACTTTGCCTAGTATATCCGATAACCAGTCTGTTTCAGAGTCTTATTTTGATTCTCATCGAACTGCTTTGCAGTCTAGTACTTTCATATCTTCGCATTGTAGAGTTAGCTCTGTAACTATTTCACCCAGTGCTAATTTACCATTGCTAGGTGATGCAGGTAAAATTGACAATTTATCACGTGAAGTTTTGGAACACGAGTGTGATGTGCAGTTGCGTAAAGATGACATTATTGTAGACAGTAAATCTTCTGATCTTGATGTAGAATTAGTTGACTATTTGTTAAGTAATGCGAGACGTAAAGACGATGGTAGACTCGTTATGCCATTATTATGGAATGGTAAGGTTTCGCATCTTCTTAGCAAAAATTTTAATTTGGCTAAATCTGTTTTGCATTCAGAAAAGAAAAAATACTTGAAAGACGATAAAACCGCTAAATTGATGAATGACACGATAAATGACTTAGAGACTATTGGCGCTATTGAAAAGATAAGAGATTTAGATGCATTTATGATTGAAAATCCATCTTGCAGTTTTCTCGCACATATGCCGGTACTAAGGTTACAGCATGAAAGTACTAAATGTAGAATGGTATATCTTTCAAATTTATCGCAAAAGGAAAATCATCGCTCTAGTATTTCTCATAATCAGGCCATGTATAGTGGTCCTTGTCTCAATCAGAAATTAACGTCTGCACTTATATTGTTAAGATTTGATTCAATGTTGCTGTGCTTTGATCTTAAGAAGGCATTTTTGCAAATCGAACTTAACGAAAGTGACCAGAATAGATTACTTATTCTATGGTATCGAAATTTATTGAATAAAGATTTCACCTTACAAGCCTATAAGAATGTTAGGTTGAGCTTTGGTTTAAGATGTAGTCCTACGATTCTTATGGTAGCTCTATATATAATTTTGATTGTAGATACTGATAATGATTCCAAATTTAGGAAGGATTTAAAACTCCTCATTTATTCCTTGATTTACATGGACAACGGAAGTATAAGTGCTAATAGTTCAGTCGAACTTTTAAGTTACTTTAAGGAATTGAACTCCATTTTCAATCCTTATAAATTTGAACTACAACAATTTTGTACAAACGATGAGGTAGTACAAAAGGAGATTCCTCCTTCTGAGGGCAGTCAGAGGGAGCTTTTCGGTTTATTATGGGATACCACTAATGATACTTTGTCCACTAAACCGCATCATTTGGATGAAAAAGCTAATACAAAGCGAAAAATCCTCAAAACCATAGCGGAAAATTTTGATCCCTTTAATTTTGATGGACCCATACTGAACCGAGCTCGAATTTTCCTTCATGATTTGCAGATGAATGAGGATTATTCCTGGGACGAACCGCTCACTAGAGATTTGCAGCGTGAATGGATTAATATTTCCAAACAAGTAAATAATTCTAGTAGTGTTACCTTACCTAGATTTGTAGGTAAACGGAATGGAACTTACCGATTGATAGCATTTTGTGATAGCAGTAATATATTGTATGGTACTGTTATTTATATCCAATGTTTAGAAACTCTTGAAGTGAATTTCCTCTTGTCAAAGAATCGTATGATAGGAAAGAATTTGGAAGGGAAAACTATTCCGTCACTAGAACTTCTTTCAATAGTACTTGGAGTTGAGACTTTAGTTGACTTGAGGGGAGATTTGTCGGGAGAAACTATTTTGTCTCCAATAGAGATTACCGAAATGTTGATTTATTCAGACAGTCTGGTGGCTCTGAACTGGATAAAGTCTCACCAGGTGAAGTTAGACAAAATGAATAAGAAAGCTGTGTTTGTTGTCAATAGATTGGAGAAAATTAAAAAAATGGCCAATTATTTCCCAATTCATTTCAACTATGTTGAAGGGTGTCAAAACCCCGCTGATTTCATTACTCGACCCTTTTCAACGAAGTTACTTCGAAAAAGTAACTACATTAGCGGTCCCAATTTTTTACGTTCTTCTGATAGATCTGTTAGTAATTCGGAAGTAATGAATTTTGTTGTACCATTTGAGGAATTCAACAGTTCTCATAATTATTCGATATCTTACCAGGCGAATAAGGCGTCTTTGTTTCCTCATGAACTATATTCAAGTTTTTCGAAGTTAGTTAAAGTGTACGAACATGTGATTACTTTCATAGAGAAACTTAAGCATAAAGTACGTAAAACAGATACATTAGATTCAGGGGCAATTAAAGACAAGGCATTACGTACAATTATTGAGAATGAACAAAGAGAGCATTTTTCCGAAGTTTATGGTTATTTTTCGTCTGATAAGTCTCTTGTTAAAGATGTTCCAAATCTGATCTGTCAGTTGAAAGTTTTCTTAGACTCAGACGGGTTACTTAGAGTGGGAAGCAAATTACTCAAAGACGGGAAATATAAAAATAATTTGTGTCCTATTTTGCTTCCAAAGAACAGTTCAGTTACTAAGATGATCATTCGTGAAACCCACGAACGTTTAAAGCACTGTGGTGTTTATGTTGTGCTGTCTAACTTGAGAAAGAATTATTGGATCCCTAGTCACTTTTCAACAGTTAAAAAAACATTACGTGCATGTGTCCACTGTAAACGATTTAATGCTCGTAGTGTAAAACTCAATCAAAGTCCTTATCGGGAATTTAGGGTGGACCCTCCTAATACCCCCTTTTCGACAGTGTATTTGGATTATTTTGGGCCAAACTTAATTAAAGATTATGCAGAAGAAAACGTGAAAGTTTGGGTGCTCTGTGTCACTTGTGTTTGGACCCGTGCTATAAATTTAAAGGTCGTTAAGGATTTAACTACAGCAGAATTCTTGCGAGCTTTTCAACTTCATTCATTTGAATATGGGTTACCCGTAAAAGTTTTCTCAGATTTAGGAGCACAACTTGTTGCGGGTGGTAACATAATTACGAACTTGTTAAATAATTTTGAATGCAAGAAATACTTCGCAGAGCATAACTTGAAGGTAACTACTTTTGATCATTATTACAAAGGTCAAAGTGAACTTGGTTCTCTTGTAGAAATTTGTGTCAAGATGACCAAAAGATTGTTGTTCGCTTCTATTAAGAAGAATATATTGAAAGTTAGAGAATTCGATTTTTTGATTGCTGAATGTGTAAATTTACTGAACAAAAGGCCAATTTCATTGCAGAGTAGTTTAAGGAGCAACGAGGAAATTCCATATGTTATTACGCCTGAACTCTTGTTAAGAGGCTATGAAACTATTAACATTAATGTAATACCGGAATTGGACCCAGTACCTGGGGACTTGAATTTTGAAATAAGTAGTTCTTCCTCCATAACAGATACCTACAAGAAGCTTAGAAATGTTAGAAGAGCTATGATTGAGATTTACAATAGCGAGTTTTTGGGAACATTGATATCACAAGCTACTGATAAGAAGACAAGATATAAACCTGTTAAGCACGATAAGTTGAATATTGGGGATATTGTGCTTATAAAAGAAGAAAACTATAAGCCATCCAATTACCCATTGGCAATAGTTGAAGACGTTCAGGTAAATGATTTGGGAGAAACTACAGGTGCTATACTATTCAAGGGTAGGACGCAAGAACTCGTGAAGAGACATTCTTCTAACCTCATACCTATGATACAAGAGACTTCAGTCGAGGTCATAGAAAAGGAGAAGACTGATTCAGATGTTCCAAACTTTCGCAAGAAACGTAAAGCCGCTTTAATTAGCAGAGAAAAGTCCAAAGTGATGTTGGGCTGATTTTTTACCATTTTGTGTTTGTGTATATATATATATTAAATAGTTTATTCTTGTTCCTTTCGTAGTTTGTTAGTTCTAATGAGTGTATATATGTTGAAGTTTTCTGTAGTTTGTTGTTAGTTACTATTTCGTTATAGCTTTTTTGTGGTTTTCTGTACATTTAGATAGATATATTTAGTGGTTTTAATGAATCCCTAATCAGATTGTAGGTGTTCCATTTACATAATTGCTTGGATATTTAGATGTTCAAAATTTATAATTTTGGATTCTAAAACATATATTCTGTTTATACCATGATAAGTATATTCAATAAATTTATTATGAATTCAAATTGCTATACTCAATTTGAATCCTTTTCTTGGGAGTGTATTAAATAATGAGGTATGGGACATAACGGTAATAGATTTTTCCTCATATATTGTTAACCGATCATATTACAATAATATTTCACTACGCAATACCCCCTTCATTTGTTTATGACCTTTACTTCTGAGATTTTCAGCGCTGTAGGAGGCAGTCTAAATTTAGCCACCACTGAATCAACAACTAAAACTTGTATCTCTCCTGGAAAAAATCTCCCTTTCTACACTGGAAGTTGAACGCAGGGATATGTTTTACTGCGAGGATTTCCAACTCTAGTATGACTGACTAATCCTTAAAAGGTGGTACCGGGCGGTACGGGGCGAAGTGGTACTAAGATGGTGGATGGACAGTGACTCTAAGGAATGAAAGTCCTCTTCAATAATGACGGTAAGCAGTATATGAGAGGTTGTTCTGTTACCGTTATTTGAGGTACTTATCCTAGTGATAAGTATTCCCCTTCATAGTTCCCCAATAAAACAAAACTGAATTTGCATAAAATATAATTAACATTTTTTCTTAAATATTAAAATCATACTAAATTATAAATACCTATGTAAGATTTAATATTACATTTTAGGTTTAACCGTAATTGATAGACTTCTTTTTTCTTATTAAAATTAATAAATAGTAATCTCATACTTATTTAGAGTTTATCGTTATTTAGAGTTTATCGTTATTTAGAGTTTATCGTTATTTAGAGTTTATCGTTATTTAGAGTTTATCGTTATTTAGAGTTTATCGTTATTTAGAGTTTATCGTTATTTAGAGTTTATCGTTATTTAGAGTTTATCGTTATTTAGAGTTTATCGTTATTTAGAGTTTATCGTTATTTAGAGTTTATCGTTATTTAGAGTTTATCGTTATTTGTTCTTCAGTTTATTATTGCAAAATAAAAAATCATAATAGTTACCCTTATTAAAATCTATTTTAAAATTTATCAACCCTTTAATTAATTATAATCTTTGAACCTATAATTATATATTTCATGGTTTCTTTTCATTTTTGCAGTTCAGTACAATCGGAGGTGCGGCGTGGAAGTGGTTGGCTTGCACTCTCTCGGCTGACAAAAGACTCCTTATTCTAGAGTTTCAAAATGAGTTTCAGACTCGTAGTTGTCAAATATCTGCTACGAATAAAAAACTTTTAAACTTTTCATCTATATTTCTCCACATCGTACTATATTTTCGATACCAGTTATTGATAGTGATGTTTGTAAGATTATTATGTCCTTAAAAAATAAAAAATGTTCTGTAAATTCATTACCTGCATATGTTTTGAAAAAGATTTCTCATGTTGTTTCTCCTGTTCTGACTGTAATAATTAATATGTCTTTGTCTAGTGGAATATTCCCTGATATGCTTAAGGTGGCTATGGTGGTTCCTCTATCAAAAGGTAATGATAAGAAAAGCGTAAGTAATTATAGACCAATTTCGATATTGCATTTGTATTCCAAAATATTTGAAAAAATAGTTCATAGTCAGATGTACAATTACTTGGAATCTAAAAAAATATTAAATGAAAATCAATTTGGTTTTAGAAAGAATAGAGGAACCACCCAGGCAATTTTGAACCACACTAGATACTTGTATGGTAGACTTGATGATAATAACGTCGTATTTTCTTTGTATTTAGATTTTAAGAAAGCTTTTGACTCTGTAGATCATTGTATTTTGTTAGGTAAGTTGGAATTCTATGGCTTCAGGGGAGTGGTTTTGGAATGGTTTAAGTCTTACTTGATGAACAGGAAGCAGTTTGTATGCACTGGTGGTATTAGTTCAGACATTCGTAACGTTACTCATTCAGTTCCCCAGGGCAGCAATTTGGGCCCTCTTTTGTTTCTTATCTATATTAATGATTTGCCATCAAGTACAGACTTCTTTAATTTCATAATGTTTGCAGACGACTGTACATTGACGTGTAGTGAAACTAAAGATAATATAAATGCCCTACCTGTTGATATTAATGATAATTTGAATAGAGTTTATGATTGGTTATGCGCTAATAAGATTAAAATAAATAGTGAAAAAACAAAATATATAATATATTGTTATAGAGGTGAATATCTGTTTGACACACCCATTTTGATTGGTGGGAGTGTGATTGGAAGAACGAATGTTGTAAGGTTTTTAGGTGTTGTCTTGGATAGTAATTTGTCGTATAAAAATCATGTTGATCATATTAGTATAAAAATATCTAGATGCATTGGAGTCTTGCGTAAAATTCATGATTTTGTTCCTATACCCATATTGCATTCATTGTATTTTTCATTGATACACCCTTATATTACTTACGCATTAGAAGCTTGGTTTACTGCTCCCATGTACATTTCCAATAAAGTTAAAATTTTGCAGAAAAGAGCTGTTAGACTTGTTAATAGGTTGCAGTATGGAGATCATACTGTGGCAGTTTTTGGTAGTATGAAACTACTATCATTAGACAAACTTTTCTGTTATGCAGTTGGAGTATATTTATTCAAAACTCATTATATTTTAAATTATGATGCACAATTGTTAGGATCATTAAACAGTTTCAATGATGTACATAACCATAATACTAGATTTAACAATCAATATATTTTGCCACGTTTTAGAAAAGTTAAATCTCAGTCATCGATTATGTTTGTTGGAACTAAAACATGGAACGCTATTCCTTGGAATATAAAAAATTCAAGTTCCATTGGAGTCTTCAAAAGGTGTTACAAGACACATTTATTAAATTCATTGTGAGCTGTACATTCTGGAACCTTTTTTATTCTTTGTTTTCATGTATTTTACGTAATACTTCATTTTTTTTTTAATTTACTATTAGGATGCCCTAGAAGCAACTGCTTTTCCGGGCCTGAGTGTTCCTTTCATTGATTTGTATTCTTATTTTTGGCTGCTATACATCCCGAATAGCAGCTAACATTGTAAGGGAATATTTTGTGTAAATAAATAAATAAATAAATAAAAGATCCTCTATTGTAGAAAGATCTTTTGCTGTAAATAGATCATTTGCTGTAGATAGATCCTTTGTTGTTGACAGATCCTGCACTGTAGAAAGATCCTTTGGTGTAGATAAATTCTTTGCTGTAGATAGATCCTTTGCTGTAGATAGATCCTTTGCTGTATAAAGTTCCTCTGCTGTAAATAGATCCTTTGTTGTAGATAGATCATTGGCTTTAGATAGATCCTTTGCTGTAGATAGATCATTTGCTTAAGATAGATCCTTTGCTGTAGACCGATCCTTCGCTGTAAATAGATCCTTTGCTGTAGATTTATCCTTCGCTGGAAAAAGATCCCTTACTGTAGATAGATCCTTTGCTGTATAAAGTTCCTTTGCTGTAGATAGATCCATTGTTGTAGATAGATCCTTTGCTGTAGACCGATCCACCGCTGTAAATAGATCCTTTGCTGTAGATTGATCCTTCGCTGCAAAAAGATCCCTTACTGTAGATAGATCCTTTTCTGCAGATAGATCCTATGCTGTAGATAGATCCCTTGCTGTTGATAGATTCTTTTCTGAACATAGATTCTTTGCTGTAGATAGATTCTTTGTTTTAGATAGATCCTTTGAAGTGGACAGATCGTTTGCAGTAAATAGATCCTTTACTGTAGATAGATCTTTTGCTGTAGATGGATCCTTTGCTGTAGATAGATTTTTCGCTGTAGATATATCGTTTATTGTAGATAGATCCTTTGCTGTAGATTGATCCTATACTGTAAATAGATCCCTTGCTGTAGATAGATCCTTTGCTGTAGATAGATCCTTTGCTGTAGTTAGATCCTTTACTGTAGATAGATTCTTTGCTGTAAATAGATTCTTTGTTGTAGATAGATCCTTTGCTGTAGATAGATCTTTTGTAGTAGATAGATCATTTATTGTAGATAGATCCTCTGATGTAAATAGATCTAAGATCCTTTGCTATAAATAAATATATAAATCCTATGCCGTAGATAGATCCTTTGCTGTAGATAGATCCTTTGCTGTAGATAGATCCTTCGTTGTAGATAAATTCTTTTCTGTAGATAGATCCTTTTCTGTAGATAGATCCTTTACTGTAGATAAAAGCTTTGCTGTAGATAGATCCCATACAGTAAATAGATCCATTGCTGTAAATAGATCCTTTGCAGTAGAAAAATCCTTTGCTGTTGACAGATCTTCCGCTGTAGAAAGATCCTTTGGTGTAGATAGATTCTTTGCTGTAGATAGATCCCCTACTGTAGATAGATCACTTTGCTGTGGATAGATCTTTTGCTGTAGATAGATCCTTTAATGTGGAAAGATCCACTGTTGCAGAAAGATCTTTTGCTGTAAATAGATCATTTGCTGTAGATAGATCCTTTGCTGTTGACAGATCCTGCACTGTAGAAAGATCCTTTGGTGTAGATAGATTCTTTGCTGTAGATAGATCCCTTACTGTTGATAGATTATTTTGCTGTAGATAGATCCTTTGCTGTAGATAGATCCTTTGCTGTATAAAGTTCATCTGCTGTAAGTAGATCCTTTGTTGTAAATAGATCATTGGCTTTAAATTGATCCTTTGCTGTAGATAGATCCTTTGCTTGAGATAGATCCTTAATTGTAGATTGATCCTTTGCTGTAGATAGATCCTTTGCAGTAGATAAATCCTTGACTGTAGATAGATCCTTTGCTGTAGATAGATCCTTTGCTGTAGATAGATCCTTTGCTGTAGATCGATCCTTCGCTGTAAATAGATCCCTTACTGAAGATAGATCCTTTGCTGTAGATAGATCCTATGCTGTAGATAGATCCTTTGCTGTAGATAGATCCTTTGATGTAGATTGATCCTTCGCTGTAAATAGATCCCTTACTGTAGATAGGTCCTTTGCTGTAGATAGATCCTTTGCTGTAGATAGATCCTTTGCTGAAGATATATTCTTTGCTGTAGTAGATCCTTTGCTGTAGAAAGATTCTCCGCTATAAATAGATCCTTTGCTGTAGATAGATCCTTTGTTGTAGATAGATCCTTCGCTATAAATGGATCCTTTGGCTGTATAGAGTTCCTTTACTGTAGATATAACCTTCGCTATAGATTGATCATTTGCTGTAGATAAATCCTTCGCTGTAGATAGATCCTATGCTGTAAACAGATCACATATTGTAGATAGAACCTTTGCTGTAGATAGATCCTATTCTGTAGGAAGATCCTTTGCTGAAGATAGATCCTTTGCTGTAGATGGATCATTTGCTGTAGATAAATCCATTGCTGTAGATGGATCCTTTGCTGTAGATAGTTCTTTTACTGTATAAAAATACTTTGCTGTAGATTGATCCATTGCTGTAGATAGATCCTTTGTTGTAGATAGATCATTTATCGTAGATAGATCTTTTGATGTAAATAAATCTAAGATCCTTTGCTATAAATAAAAGAATAAATCCTTTGCCGTAGATAGATCCTTTGATGTAGATAGATCCTTTGCTGTAGATAGATCCTTCGCTGTAGATAAATCCTTTTCTGTAGATAGATCCTTTTCTGTAGATAGATCCTTTTCTGTAGATAGATCCATTACTGTAGATAAAACCTTTGCTGTAGATAGATACCATAAAGTGAATATATCCTTTGCTGTTGAGAGATCCTTTGCTGTAGAAAGAACCTCTGCTGTAGATAGATCTTCTGCTGTAAATAGATCCTTTGCAGTAGAAAGATACTTTGCTGTGGATAGATCTTTTGCTGTAGATAGATCCTTTAATGTAGAAAGATCCACTGTTGTAGAAAGATCTTTTGCTGTAAATAGATCATTTGCTGTAGATAGATCCTTTGCTGTTGACAGATCCTGCACTGTAGAAAGATCCTTTGGTGTAGATAGATTCTTTGCTGTAGATAGATCCCTTACTGTTGATAGATTATTTTGCTGTAGATAGATCCTTTGCTGTAGATAGATCCTTTGCTGTATAAAGTTCATCTGCTGTAAGTAGATCCTTTGTTGTAAATAGATCATTGGCTTTAAATTGATCCTTTGCTGTAGATAGATCCTTTGCTTGAGATAGATCCTTAATTGTAGATTGATCCTTTGCTGTAGATAGATCCTTTGCAGTAGATAAATCCTTGACTGTAGATAGATCCTTTGCTGTAGATAGATCCTTTGCTGTAGATAGATCCTTTGCTGTAGATCGATCCTTCGCTGTAAATAGATCCTTTTCTGTAGATAGATCCTTTTCTGTAGATAGATCCATTACTGTAGATAAAACCTTTGCTGTAGATAGATACCATAAAGTGAATATATCCTTTGCTGTTGAGAGATCCTTTGCTGTAGAAAGAACCTCTGCTGTAGATAGATCTTCTGCTGTAAATAGATCCTTTGCAGTAGAAAGATACTTTGCTGTTGACAGATCTTTCGCTGTAGAAAGATCCTTTGGTGTAGATAGATTCTTTGCTGTAGATAGATCCCTTACTGTAGATAGATCACTTTGCTGTAGATAGATCATTTGCTGTAGATAGATCCTTTAATGTAGGAAGATCCTCTATTGTAGAAAGATCTTTTGCTGTAAATAGATCATTTGCTGTAGATAGATCCTTTGTTGTTGACAGATCCTGCACTGTAGAAAGATCCTTTGGTGTAGATAGATTCTTTGCTGTAGATAGATCCTTCGCTGTAGATAGATCCTTTGCTGTATAAAGTTCCTCTGCTGTAAATAGATCCTTTGTTGTAGATAGATCATTGGCTTTAGATAGATCCTTTGCTGTAGATAGATCATTTGCTTAAGATAGATCCTTTGCTGTAGACCGATCCTTCGCTGTAAATAGATCCTTTGCTGTAGATTTATCCTTCGCTGGAAAAAGATCCCTTACTGTAGATAGATCCTTTGCTGTATAAAGTTCCTTTGCTGTAGATAGATCCATTGTTGTAGATAGATCCTTTGCTGTAGACCGATCCTTCGCTGTAAATAGATCCTTTGCTGTAGATTGATCCTTCGCTGCAAAAAGATCCCTTACTGAAGATAGATCCTTTTCTGCAGATAGATCCTATGCTGTAGATAGATCCCTTGCTGTTGATAGATTCTTTTCTGAACATAGATTCTTTGCTGTAGATAGATTCTTTGTTGTAGATAGATCCTTCGAAGTGGACAGATCGTTTGCAGTAAATAGATCCTTTACTGTAGATAGATCTTTTGCTGTAGATAAAAGCTTTGCTGTAGATAGATCCCATACAGTAAATAGATCCATTGCTGTAAATAGATCCTTTGCAGTAGAAAAATCCTTTGCTGTTGACAGATCTTCCGCTGTAGAAAGATCCTTTGGTGTAGATAGATTCTTTGCTGTAGATAGATCCCCTACTGTAGATAGATCACTTTGCTGTGGATAGATCTTTTGCTGTAGATAGATCCTTTAATGTGGAAAGATCCACTGTTGCAGAAAGATCTTTTGCTGTAAATAGATCATTTGCTGTAGATAGATCCTTTGCTGTTGACAGATCCTGCACTGTAGAAAGATCCTTTGGTGTAGATAGATTCTTTGCTGTAGATAGATCCCTTACTGTTGATAGATTATTTTGCTGTAGATAGATCCTTTGCTGTAGATAGATCCTTTGCTGTATAAAGTTCATCTGCTGTAAGTAGATCCTTTGTTGTAAATAGATCATTGGCTTTAAATTGATCCTTTGCTGTAGATAGATCCTTTGCTTGAGATAGATCCTTAATTGTAGATTGATCCTTTGCTGTAGATAGATCCTTTGCAGTAGATAAATCCTTGACTGTAGATAGATCCTTTGCTGTAGATAGATCCTTTGCTGTAGATAGATCCTTTGCTGTAGATCGATCCTTCGCTGTAAATAGATCCCTTACTGAAGATAGATCCTTTGCTGTAGATAGATCCTATGCTGTAGATAGATCCTTTGCTGTAGATAGATCCTTTGATGTAGATTGATCCTTCGCTGTAAATAGATCCCTTACTGTAGATAGGTCCTTTGCTGTAGATAGATCCTTTGCTGTAGATAGATCCTTTGCTGAAGATATATTCTTTGCTGTAGTAGATCCTTTGCTGTAGAAAGATTCTCCGCTATAAATAGATCCTTTGCTGTAGATAGATCCTTTGTTGTAGATAGATCCTTCGCTATAAATGGATCCTTTGGCTGTATAGAGTTCCTTTACTGTAGATATAACCTTCGCTATAGATTGATCATTTGCTGTAGATAAATCCTTCGCTGTAGATAGATCCTATGCTGTAAACAGATCACATATTGTAGATAGAACCTTTGCTGTAGATAGATCCTATTCTGTAGGAAGATCCTTTGCTGAAGATAGATCCTTTGCTGTAGATGGATCATTTGCTGTAGATAAATCCATTGCTGTAGATGGATCCTTTGCTGTAGATAGTTCTTTTACTGTAGAAAAATACTTTGCTGTAGATTGATCCATTGCTGTAGATAGATCCTTTGTTGTAGATAGATCATTTATCGTAGATAGATCTTTTGATGTAAATAAATCTAAGATCCTTTGCTATAAATAAAAGAATAAATCCTTTGCCGTAGATAGATCCTTTGATGTAGATAGATCCTTTGCTGTAGATAGATCCTTCGCTGTAGATAAATCCTTTTCTGTAGATAGATCCTTTTCTGTAGATAGATCCTTTTCTGTAGATAGATCCATTACTGTAGATAAAACCTTTGCTGTAGATAGATACCATAAAGTGAATATATCCTTTGCTGTTGAGAGATCCTTTGCTGTAGAAAGAACCTCTGCTGTAGATAGATCTTCTGCTGTAAATAGATCCTTTGCAGTAGAAAGATACTTTGCTGTGGATAGATCTTTTGCTGTAGATAGATCCTTTAATGTAGAAAGATCCACTGTTGTAGAAAGATCTTTTGCTGTAAATAGATCATTTGCTGTAGATAGATCCTTTGCTGTTGACAGATCCTGCACTATAGGAAGATCCTTTGGTGTAGATAGATTCTTTGCTGTAGATAGATCCCTTACTGTTGATAGATTATTTTGCTGTAGATAGATCCTTTGCTGTAGATAGATCCTTTGCTGTATAAAGTTCATCTGCTGTAAGTAGATCCTTTGTTGTAAATAGATCATTGGCTTTAAATTGATCCTTTGCTGTAGATAGATCCTTTGCTTGAGATAGATCCTTAATTGTAGATTGATCCTTTGCTGTAGATAGATCCTTTGCAGTAGATAAATCCTTGACTGTAGATAGATCCTTTGCTGTAGATAGATCCTTTGCTGTAGATAGATCCTTTGCTGTAGATCGATCCTTCGCTGTAAATAGATCCTTTTCTGTAGATAGATCCTTTTCTGTAGATAGATCCATTACTGTAGATAAAACCTTTGCTGTAGATAGATACCATAAAGTGAATATATCCTTTGCTGTTGAGAGATCCTTTGCTGTAGAAAGAACCTCTGCTGTAGATAGATCTTCTGCTGTAAATAGATCCTTTGCAGTAGAAAGATACTTTGCTGTTGACAGATCTTTCGCTGTAGAAAGATCCTTTGGTGTAGATAGATTCTTTGCTGTAGATAGATCCCTTACTGTAGATAGATCACTTTGCTGTAGATAGATCATTTGCTGTAGATAGATCCTTTAATGTAGGAAGATCCTCTATTGTAGAAAGATCTTTTGCTGTAAATAGATCATTTGCTGTAGATAGATCCTTTGTTGTTGACAGATCCTGCACTGTAGAAAGATCCTTTGGTGTAGATAGATTCTTTGCTGTAATAGATCCTTCGCTGTAGATAGATCCTTTGCTGTATAAAGTTCCTCTGCTGTAAATAGATCCTTTGTTGTAGATAGATCATTGGCTTTAGATAGATCCTTTGCTGTAGATAGATCATTTGCTTAAGATAGATCCTTTGCTGTAGACCGATCCTTCGCTGTAAATAGATCCTTTGCTGTAGATTTATCCTTCGCTGGAAAAAGATCCCTTACTGTAGATAGATCCTTTGCTGTATAAAGTTCCTTTGCTGTAGATAGATCCATTGTTGTAGATAGATCCTTTGCTGTAGACCGATCCTTCGCTGTAAATAGATCCTTTGCTGTAGATTGATCCTTCGCTGCAAAAAGATCCCTTACTGAAGATAGATCCTTTTCTGCAGATAGATCCTATGCTGTAGATAGATCCCTTGCTGTTGATAGATTCTTTTCTGAACATAGATTCTTTGCTGTAGATAGATTCTTTGTTGTAGATAGATCCTTCGAAGTGGACAGATCGTTTGCAGTAAATAGATCCTTTACTGTAGATAGATCTTTTGCTGTAGATGGATCCTTTGCTGTAGATAGATCTTTCGCTGTAGATATATCGTTTATTGTAGATAGATCCTTTGCTGTAGATTGATCCTATACTGTAAATAGATCCCTTGCTGTAGATAGATCCTTTGCTGTAGATAGATCCTTTGCTGTAGATAGATCCTTTACTGTAGATAGATTCTTTGCTGTAAATAGATTCTTTGTTGTAGATAGATCCTTTGCTGTAGATAGATCTTTTGTAGTAGATAGATCATTTATTGTAGATAGATCCTCTGATGTAAATAGATCTAAGATCCTTTGCTATAAATAAATATATAAATCCTTTGCCGTAGATAGATCCTTTGCTGTAGATAGATCCTTTGCTGTAGATAGATCCTTCGTTGTAGATAAATTCTTTTCTGTAGATAGATCCTTTTCTGTAGATAGATCCTTTACTGTAGATAAAAGCTTTGCTGTAGATAGATCCCATACAGTAAATAGATCCATTGCTGTAAATAGATCCTTTGCAGTAGAAAAATCCTTTGCTGTTGACAGATCTTCCGCTGTAGAAAGATCCTTTGGTGTAGATAGATTCTTTGCTGTAGATAGATCCCCTACTGTAGATAGATCACTTTGCTGTGGATAGATCTTTTGCTGTAGATAGATCCTTTAATGTAGAAAGATCCACTGTTGTAGAAAGATCCACTGTTGTAAATAGATCATTTGCTGTAGATAGATCCTTTGCTGTTGACAGATCCTGCACTGTAGAAAGATCCTTTGGTGTAGATAGATTCTTTGCTGTAGATAGATCCCTTACTGTTGATAGATTATTTTGCTGTAGATAGATCCTTTGCTGTAGATAGATCCTTTGCTGTATAAAGTTCATCTGCTGTAAGTAGATCCTTTGTTGTAAATAGATCATTGGCTTTAAATTGATCCTTTGCTGTAGATAGATCCTTTGCTTGAGATAGATCCTTAATTGTAGATTGATCCTTTGCTGTAGATAGATCCTTTGCAGTAGATAAATCCTTGACTGTAGATAGATCCTTTGCTGTAGATAGATCCTTTGCTGTAGATAGATCCTTTGCTGTAGATCGATCCTTCACTGTAAATAGATCCTTCGCTGTAGATTGATCCTTCGCTGCAAAAAGATCCCTTACTGAAGATAGATCCTTTGCTGTAGATAGATCCTATGCTGTAGATAGATCCTTTGCTGTTGATAGATCCTTTGATGTAGATTGATCCTTCGCTGTAAATAGATCCCTTACTGTAGATAGGTCCTTTGCTGTAGATAGATCCTTTGCTGTAGATAGATCCTTTGCTGAAGATATATCCTTTGCTGTAGTAGATCCTTTGCTGTAGAAAGATTCTCCGCTATAAATAGATCCTTTGCTGTAGATAGATCCTTTGTTGTAGATAGATCCTTCGCTATAAATGGATCCTTTGGCTGTATAGAGTTCCTTTACTGTAGATATAACCTTCGTTATAGATTGATCATTTGCTGTAGATAAATCCTTCGCTGTAGATAGATCCTATGCTGTAAACAGATCACATATTGTAGATAGAACCTTTGCTGTAGATAGATCCTATTCTGTAGGAAGATCCTATGCTGAAGATAGATCCTTTGCTGTAAATGGATCATTTGCTGTAGATAAATCCATTGCTGTAGATGGATCCTTTGCTGTAGATAGTTCTTCTACTGTAGAAAAATCCTTTGCTGTAGATTGATCCATTGCTGTAGATAGATCCTTTGTTGTAGATAGATCCATTGCTGTATATAGATCTTTTGTAGTAGATAGATCATTTATCGTAGATAGATCTTTTGCTGTAAATAGATCTAAGATCCTTTGCTATAAATAAAAGAATAAATCCTTGGCCGTAGATAGATCCTTTGCCGTAGATAGATCCTTTGCTGTAGATAGATCCTTCGCTCTAGATAAATCCTTTTCTGTAGATAGATCCTTTGCTGTTGATAGATCCTTTGCTGTAGAAAGATCCTCTGCTGTAGAAAGTTCTTCTGTTGTAAATAGATCCTTTGCAGTAGAAAGATACTTTGCTGTTGACAGATCTTTCGCTGTAGAAAGATCCTTTGGTGTAGATAGATTCTTTGCTGTAGATTTATCCCTTACTGTAGATTGATCACTTTGCTGTAAATAGATCATTTGCTGTAAATAGATCCTTTCTTGTAGATAGATCATTGGCTTTAGATAGATCTTTTGTGTAGATAGATCCTTTGCTTAAGAAAGATCCTTAACTGTAGATTGATCCTTTGCTGTAGATAGATCCTTTGCAGTAGATAAATCGTTGACTCTAGATAGATCCTTTGCTGTAGATAGATCCTTTGTTGTAGATAGATCCTTTGCTGTAGATCGATCCTTCACTGTGAATAGATCCTTTGCTGTAGATTGATCCTTTGCTGCAAAAAGATCCCTTATTGTAGATAGATCCTTTGCTGTAGATAGATCCTATACTGTAGATAGATCTTTAGCTGTAGATAGATCCTTTGCTATAGACTGATCCTTCGCTGTAAATAGATTCCTTACTTTAGATAGGTCCTTTGCTGTAGATAGATCTTTTGCTGTAGATAGATTCTTTGTTGTAGATAGATCCTTTGCTGTAGATAGAACTTTTGTAGTAGATAGATCATTTATTGTAGATAGATCCACTGATGTAAATAGATCTAAGATCCTTTGCTATAAATATATATATAAATCCTTTTTCGTTGATAGATCCTTTGCTGTAGATAGATCCTTTGCTGTAGATAGATCTTTCGCTGTAGATAAATCCTCCTCTGTAGATAGATCCATTTCTGTAGATAGATCATTTACTGTAGATAAAATCTTTGCTGTAGATAGATCCCATACTGTAAATAGATCCTTTGCTTTAGAGAGATCATTTGCTGTAGAAAGATATTCTGCCGTAGAAAGATTTTCTGCTGTAAATAGATCCTCTGCAGTAGAAAGATCCATTGCTGTAGACAGATTTTTCATTGTATAAAGATCCTTTGGTATATATAGATTCTTTGCTGTAGATAGATCCCTTACTGTAGATAGATCACTTTGCTCTAGTTAGATCTTTTGCTGTAGATAGATCCTTTAATGTAGAAAGATTCTATGTTGTAGAATGATCTTTTGCTGTAAATAGATCATTTGCTGTAGATAGATCCTTTGCTGTTGACAGATCCTGCACTGTAGAAAGATCCTTTGGTGTAGATTGTTTCTTTGCTGTAGATAAATCCTTTACTGTAGATAGATCACTTTGCTGTAGATAGATCCCTTGCTGTAGATAGATCCTTCGCTGTAGATAGATCCTTTCCTGTAGATAGATACTTTCCTGTAGATAGATCCTTTGCTGTAGATAGAACTTTTGCTGTATATAGATCTTTTGCTGTAGATAGATCCTATGCTGTCTGTAGATCCTTTCCTGTAGATGGATCCTTTGCTGTATATAGCTACTTTACTGTAGATAGATCCTTTGCTGTGGATTGTATTTTTGCTGTAGATTGATCCTTTGCTGTAGATAGATCCTTTGCTGTTGATAGATTCTTTGCTGAACATAGATTCTTTGCTGTAGATAGATTCTTTGTTGTAGATAGATCATTTGCTGTGGACAGATCCTTTGCAGTAAATAGATCCTTTACCGTAGATAGATCCTTTGCTGTAGATGGATCCTTTGCTGTAGATAGATCCTTCGCTGTAGACATATCGTTTATTGTAGATAAATCCTTTGCTGTAGATAGATCCTATAATGTAGATAGATCCCTTGCTGTAGATAGATCCTTTGCTGTAGATAGATCCTTTGCTGTAGATAGATCCTTTGCTGTAGATAGATCCTTTACTGTAGATAGATTTTTTGCTGTATTTAGATTCTTTGTTGTAGATAGATCCTTTGCTGTAGATAGATCTTTTGTAGTAGATAGATCATTTATTGTAGATAGATCCACTGATGTAAATAGATCTAAGATCCTTTGCTATAAATAAATATATAAATCCTTTGCCGTAGATAGATTCTTTGCTGTAGATAGATCCTTTGCTGTAGATAGATCCTTCGCTGTCGATAAATCCTCTTCTGTAGATAGATCCTTTTCTGTAGATAGATCATTTACTGTAGATAAAAGCTTTGCTGTAGATAGATCCCATACTGTAAATAGATCCTTTGCTTTGGATAGATCCCATACTGTAAATAGATCCTTTGCTTTAGAGAGATCCTTTGCTGTAGAAAGATATTCTGCTGTAGAAAGATCTTCTGCTGTAAATTGATCCTTTGCAGTAGAAAGATCCTTTGCTGTTGACAGATCCCTTACTGTAGATAGATTACTTTGCTGTTGACAGATCCTTTGCTGTAGATAGATCCTTTACTGTAGATAGATTACTTTGCTGTAGATAGATCCTTTGTTGTAGATGGATACTTTGCTGTAGATAGATCCTTTGCTGTATAAAGTTCCTCTGCTGTTAATAAATCCTTTGATGTAAATAGATCATTGGCTTTAGATTGATCCTTTGCTGTAGATAGATCCTTTTCTTAAAATAGATCCTTAACTGTAGATTGATCCTTTGCTGTAGATAGATCCTTTGCAGTAGATAAATCCTTGACTGTAGATAGATCCTTTGCTGTAGATAGATCCTTTGCTGTAGATAGATTCTTTGCTGTAGATAGATTCTATGCTGTAGATAGATCCTTTGCTGTAAATAAATGCTTTACTGTAGATTGATCCTTCGCTGTAAATAGATCCCTTACTGTTGATAGGTCCTTTGCTGTAGATAGATCTTTTGCTGTAGATAGATCCTTTGCTGAAGATAGATCCATTGCTGTAGTAGATCCTTTAATGTAGAAAGATTCTCCGCTTTAAATAGATCCTTTGCTGTAGATAGATACTTTAATGTAGATAGATCCTTTGCTGTAAATGGATCCTTTGGCTGTATAGAGTTCCTTTACTGTAGATATATCCTTAGCTATAGATTGATCATTTGCTGTAGATACATCCTTCGCTATAGTTAGATCCTTTAATGTAAATAGATCACATATTGCAGATAGATCCTTTGCTGTAGATAGATCCTATTATTTAGAAAGATCCATTGCTGAAGATAGATCCTTTGCTGTAGATGGATCATTTGCTGTAGATAAATCCTTTGCTGTAGATGGATCCTTTGCTGTAGATAGTTCTGTCACTGTAGAACAATACTTTGCTGTAGATTGATCCATTGCCGTAGATAGATCCTTTGTTGTAGATAAATCATTTATCGTAGATAGATCTTTTGATGTAAATAGATCTAAGATCCTTTGCTATAAATAAAAGAATAAATCCTTTGCCGTAGACAGATCCTTTGCTGTAGATAAATCCTTTGCTGTAGATAGATCCTTTGCTGTAGATATATACTTTTCTGTAGATAGATCCTTTGCTGTAGATAGATCCTTTGCAGAATATAGAACTTTTGCTGTTACTAGATCTTTTGCTGTATATAGATCCTTTGCTCTTGATAGATCCTTGACTGTAGATAGATCATTTTCTGTAGATGGATCCTTTGCTGTAGATAGATCCTTTACTGTCGATAGATCCCTTGCTGTAGATAGATCCTTTGCTGTAGATAGATGCTTTGCTGTAGATAGATGCCTTGCTGTGGATAGAGCCTTTACTGTAGATATATTTTTTGCTGTAGATAGATTCTTTGTTGTAGATAGATCGTTTGCTGTAGATAGATCCTTTGTAGTAGATAGATCCTTTACTGTAGATATATCCCATATTGTAGATAGATCTTTTGCTGTTGATAGATCCTTAACTGTAAACTGCTGTAGATTGATCATATGATGTAGATAGATCCTTTACTGTAAATAGATCCTTTGCTGTAGATAGATCCATTCCTGTATATAGATCCTTCCCTGTAGATAGATCATTTGCTGTAGATAGAACTTTTGCTGTTAATAGATCTTTTGCTGTAGATAGATCCTTTGCTGTCTATAGATCCTTTCCTGTAGATGGATCCTTCGCTGTATATAGCTACTTTACTGTAGATAGATCCTTTGCTGTGGATTGATTTTTTGCTGTAGATTGATCCTTTGCTGTAGATAGATCCTTTACTGTTGATAGATTATTTGCTGAACATAGATTCTTTGCTGTAAATAGATCCTTTGCTGTGGACAGATCCTTTGCAGTAAATAGATCCTTTACTGTAGATAGATCCTTTGCTGTAGATGGATCCTTTGCTGTAGAGAGATCCTTCGCTGTAGATATATCGTTTATTGTAGATAGATCCTTTGCTGTAGATAGATCCTATACTGTAGATAGATCCCTTGCTGTAGATAGATCCTTTGCTGTATATAGATACTTTACTGTAGATAGATTTTTTGCTGTAGATAGATTCTTTGTTGTAGATAGTTCCTTTGCTGTAGATAGATCTTTTGTAGTAGATAGATCATTTATTGTAGATAGATCCACTGATGTAAATAGATCTAAGATCCTTTGCTATAAATATATATATATAAATCCTTTTCCGTAGATAGATCCTTTGCTGTAGATAGATCCTTTGCTGTAGATAGATCCTTCGCTGTAGATAAATCCTCTTCTGTAGATAGATCCATTTCTGTAGATAGATCATTTACTGTAGATAAAAGCTTTGCTGTAGATAGATCCCATACTGTAAATAGATCCTTTGCTATAGAGAGATCCTTTGCTGTAGAAGGATATTCTGCCGTAGAAAGATTTTCTGCTGTAAATAGATCCTTTGCAAAAGAAAGATCCTTTGCTGTAGACAGATCTTTCGCTGTATAAAGATCCTTTGGTATAGATAGATTCTTTGCTGTAGATAGATCCCTTACTGTAGATAGATCACTTCGCTGTAGTTAGATCTTTTGCTGTAGATAGATCCTTTAATGTAGAAAGATTCTCTGTTGTAGAATGATCTTTTGCTGTAAATAGAGCATTTGCTGTAGATAGATCCTTTGCTGTTGACAGATCCTGCACTGTAGAAAGATCCTTTGGTGTAGATTGATTCTTTGCTGTAGATAAATCCCTTACTGTGGATAGATCACTTTGCTGTAGATAGATCCCTTGCTGTAGATAGATCCTTCGCTGTAGATAGATCCTTTCCTGTAGATAGATCCTTTCCTTTAGATAGATCCTTTGCTGTAGATAGAACTTTTGCTGTATATAGATCTTTTGCTGTAGATAGATCCTTTGCTGTCTGTAGATCCTTTCCTGTAGATGGATCCTTTGCTGTATATAGCTACTTTACTGTAGATAGATCCTTTGCTGTGGATTGATTTTTTGCTGTAGATTGATCCTTTGCTGTAGATAGATCCTTTGCTGTTGATAGATTCTTTGCTGAACATAGATTATTTGCTGTAGATAGATTCTTTGTTGTAGATAGATCCTTTGCTGTGGACAGATCCTTTGCAGTAAATAGATCCTTTACTGTAGATAGATCCTTTGCTGTAGATGGATCCTTTGCTGTAGATAGATCCTTCGCTGTAGATATATCGTTTATTGTAGATAAATCCTTTGCTGTAGATAGATCCTATACTGTAGATAGATCCTTTGCTGTAGATAGATCCTTTGCTGTAGATAGATCCTTTGCTGTAGATAGATCCTTTACTGTAGATAGATTTTTTGCTGTATTTAGATTCTTTGTTGTAGATAGATCCTTTGCTGTAGATAGATCTTTTGTAGTAGATAGATCATTTATTGCAGATTGATCCACTGATGTAAATAGATCTAAGATCCTTTGCTATAAATAAATATATAAATCCTTTGCCGTAGATAGATTCTTTGCTGTAGATAGATCCTTTGCTGTAGATAGATCCTTCGCTGTAGATAAATCCTCTTTTGTAGATAGATTATTTTCTGTAGATAGATCATTTACTGTAGATAAAAGCTTTGCTGTAGATAGATCCCATACTGTAAATAGATTCTTTGCTTTAGATAGATCCAATACTGTAAATAGATCCTTTGCTTTAGAGAGATCCTTTGCTGTAGAAAGATATTCTGCTGTAGAAAGATCTTCTGCTGTAAATAGATCCTTTGCAGTAGAAAGATCCTTTGCTGTTGACAGATCCCTCACTGTAGATAGATTACTTTACTGTAGACAGATCCTTTGCTGTAGATAGATCCCTTACTGTAGATAGATTACTTTGCTGTAGATAGATCCTCTGCTGTTAATAAATCCTTTGATGTAAATAGATCATTGGCTTTAGATTGATCCTTTGCTGTAGATAGATCCTTTGCTTAAGATAGATCCTTAACTGTAGATTGATCCTTTGCTGTAGATAGATCCTTTGCAGTAGATAAATCCTTGACTGTAGATAGATCCTTTGCTGTAGATAGATCCTTTGCTGTAGATAGATTCTTTGCTGTAGATAGATTCTATGCTGTAGATAGATCTTTGCTGTAGATAATTGCTTTGCTGTAGATTGATCCTTCGCTGTAAATAGATCCCTTACTGTAGATAGGTCCTTTGCTGTAGATAGATCCTTTGTTGTAGATAGATCCTTTGCTGAAGATAGATCCTTTGCTGTAGTAGATCCTTTGCTGTAGAAATATTCTCCGCTTTAAATAGATCCTTTTCTGTAGATAGATCCTTTGATGTAGATAGATCCTTTGCTGTAAATGGATCCTTTGGCTGTATAGAGTTCCTTTACTGTAGATATATCCTTAGCTATAGATTGATCATTTGCTGTAGATACATTCTTCGCTATAGTTAGATCCTTTAATGTAAATAGATCACATATTGCAGATAGATCCTTTGCTGTAGATAGATCCTATTATGTAGAAAGATCCATTGCTGAAGATAGATCCTTTGCTGTAGATGGATCATTTGCTGTAGATAAATCCTTTGCTGTAGATGGATCCTTTGCTGTAGATAGTTCTGTCACTGTAGAACAATACTTTGCTGTAGATTGATCCATTGCTGTAGATAGATCCTTTGTTGTAGATAAATCATTTATCGTAGATAGATCTTTTGATGTAAATAGATCTAAGATCCTTTGCTATAAATAAAAGAATAAATCCTTTGCCGTAGATAGATCCTTTGCTGTAGATAGATCCTTTGCTGTAGATAGATCCTTTGCTGTAGATGAATCCTTTTCTGTAGATAAAATCCTTTGCTGTATATAGATCCTTTGCTGTAGATATATACTTTTCTGTAGATAGATCCTTTGCTGTAGATAGATCCTTTGCAGAATATAGAACTTTTGCTGTTACTAGATCTTTTGCTGTATATAGATCCTTTGCTCTTGATAGATCCTTGACTGTAGATAGATCATTTGCTGTAGATGGATCCTTTGCTGTAGATAGATCCTTTACTGTCGATAGATCCCTTGCTGTAGATAGATCCTTTGCTGTAGATAGATGCTTTGCTGTAGATAGATGCCTTGCTGTGGATAGAGCCTTTACTGTAGATATATTTTTTGCTGTAGATAGATTCTTTGTTGTAGATAGATCGTTTGCTGTAGATAGATCCTTTGTAGTAGATAGATCCTTTACTGTAGATATATCCCATATTGTAGATAGATCTTTTGCTGTTGATAGATCCTTAACTGTAAACTGCTGTAGCTTGATCATATGATGTTGATAGATCCTTTACTGTAAATAGATCCTTTGCTGTAGATAGATCCTTTCCTGTATATAGATCCTTTCCTGTAGATAGATCATTTGCTGTAGATAGAACTTTTGCTGTTAATAGATCTTTTGCTGTAGATAGATCCTTTGCTGTCTATAGATCCTTTCCTGTAGATGGATCCTTCGCTGTATATAGCTACTTTACTGTAGATAGATCCTTTGCTTTGGATTGATTTTTTGCTGTAGATTGTTCCTTTGCTATAGATAGATCCTTTACTGTTGATAGATTATTTGCTGAACATAGATTCTTTGCTGTAAATAGATCCTTTGCTGTGGACAGATCCTTTGCAGTAAATAAATCCTTTACTGTAGATAGATCCTTTGCTGTAGATGGATCCTTTGCTGTAGAGAGATCCTTCGCTGTAGATATATCGTTTATTGTAGATAGATCCTTTGCTGTAGATAGATCCTATACTGTAGATAGATCCCTTGCTGTAGATAGATCCTTTGCTGTAGATAGATCCTTTGCTGTAGATAGATCCTTTGCTGTATATAGATCCTTTACTGTAGATAGATTTTTTGCTGTAGATAGATTCTTTGTTGTAGATAGATCCTTTGCTGTAGATAGATCTTTTGTAGTAGATAGATCATTTATTGTAGATAGATCCACTGATGTAAATAGATCTAAGATCCTTTGCTATAAATATATATATGAATCCTTTTCCGTAGATAGATATTTTGCTGTAGATAGATCCTTTGCTGTAGATAGATCCTTCGCTGTAGAAAAATCCTCTTTTGTAGATAGATCCATTTCTGTAGATAGATCGTTTACTGTAGATAAAAGTTTTGCTGTAGATAGATCCCATACTGTAAATAGATCCTTTGCTTTAGAGAGATCCTTTGCTGTAGAAGGATATTCTGCCGTAGAAAGATTTTCTGCTGTAAATAGATCCTTTGCAGTAGAAAGATCCTTTGCTGTAGACAGATCTTTCGCTGTATAAAGATCCTTTGGTATAGATAGATTCTTTGCTGTAGATAGATCCTTTGCTGTAGATAGATCCTTTGATGTAGATTGATCCTTCGCTGTAAATAGATCCCTTACTGTAGATAGGTCCTTTGCTGTAGATAGATCCTTTGCTGTAGATAGATCCTTTGCTGAAGATATATCCTTTGCTGTAGTAGATCCTTTGCTGTAGAAAGATTCTCCGCTATAAATAGATCCTTTGCTGTAGATAGATCCTTTGTTGTAGATAGATCCTTCGCTATAAATGGATCCTTTGGCTGTATAGAGTTCCTTTACTGTAGATATAACCTTCGTTATAGATTGATCATTTGCTGTAGATAAATCCTTCGCTGTAGATAGATCCTATGCTGTAAACAGATCACATATTGTAGATAGAACCTTTGCTGTAGATAGATCCTATTCTGTAGGAAGATCCTATGCTGAAGATAGATCCTTTGCTGTAAATGGATCATTTGCTGTAGATAAATCCATTGCTGTAGATGGATCCTTTGCTGTAGATAGTTCTTCTACTGTAGAAAAATCCTTTGCTGTAGATTGATCCATTGCTGTAGATAGATCCTTTGTTGTAGATAGATCCATTGCTGTATATAGATCTTTTGTAGTAGATAGATCATTTATCGTAGATAGATCTTTTGCTGTAAATAGATCTAAGATCCTTTGCTATAAATAAAAGAATAAATCCTTTGCCGTAGATAGATCCTTTGCCGTAGATAGATCCTTTGCTGTAGATAGATCCTTCGCTCTAGATAAATCCTTTTCTGTAGATAGATCCTTTGCTGTTGATAGATCCTTTGCTGTAGAAAGATCCTCTGCTGTAGAAAGTTCTTCTGTTGTAAATAGATCCTTTGCAGTAGAAAGATACTTTGCTGTTGACAGATCTTTCGCTGTAGAAAGATCCTTTGGTGTAGATAGATTCTTTGCTGTAGATTTATCCCTTACTGTAGATTGATCACTTTGCTGTAAATAGATCATTTGCTGTAAATAGATCCTTTAATGTAGAAAAATCCTCTGTTGTAGAAAGATCTTTTGCTGTGAATAGATCATTTGCTGTAGATAGATCCTTTGCTGTTGACAGATCCTGCACTGTAGAAAGATCCTTTGGTGTAGATAATTTCTTTGCTGTAAATAGATCCTTTGCTGTAGATAGATCCTTTGCTGTATAAAGTTCCTCTGCTGTAAATAGATCCTTTCTTGTAGATAGATCATTGGCTTTAGATAGATCTTTTGTGTAGATAGATCCTTTGCTTAAGAAAGATCCTTAACTGTAGATTGATCCTTTGCTGTAGATAGATCCTTTGCAGTAGATAAATCCTTGACTCTAGATAGATCCTTTGCTGTAGATAGATCCTTTGTTGTAGATAGATCCTTTGCTGTAGATCGATCCTTCACTGTGAATAGATCCTTTGCTGTAGATTGATCCTTTGCTGCAAAAAGATCCCTTATTGTAGATAGATCCTTTGCTGTAGATAGATCCTATACTGTAGATAGATCTTTAGCTGTAGATAGATCCTTTGCTATAGACTGATCCTTCGCTGTAAATAGATTCCTTACTGTAGATAGGTCCTTTGCTGTAGATAGATCTTTTGCTGTAGATAGATTCTTTGTTGTAGATAGATTCTTTGCTGTAGATAGATCTTTTGTAGTAGATAGATCATTTATTGTAGATAGATCCACTGATGTAAATAGATCTAAGATCCTTTGCTATAAATATATAAATAAATCCTTTTTCGTTGATAGATCCTTTGCTGTATATAGATCCTTTGCTGTAGATAGATCTTTCGCTGTAGATAAATCCTCCTCTGTAGATAGATCCATTTCTGTAGATAGATCATTTACTGTAGATAAAATCTTTGCTGTAGATAGATCCCATACTGTAATTAGATCCTTTGCTTTAGAGAGATCATTTGCTGTAGAAAGATATTCTGCCGTAGAAAGATTTTCTGCTGTAAATAGATCCTCTGCAGTAGAAAGATCCATTGCTGTAGACAGATTTTTCATTGTATAAAGATCCTTTGGTATATATAGATTCTTTGCTGTAGATAGATCCCTTACTGTAGATAGATCACTTTGCTGTAGTTAGATCTTTTGCTGTAGATAGATCCTTTAATGTAGAAAGATTCTATGTTGTAGAATGATCTTTTGCTGTAAATAGATCATTTGCTGTAGATAGATCCTTTGCTCTTGACAGATCCTGCACTGTAGAAAGATCCTTTGGTGTAGATTGATTCTTTGCTGTAGATAAATCCTTTACTGTAGATAGATCACTTTGCTGTAGATAGATCCTTCGCTGTAGATAGATCCTTTCCTGTAGATAGATACTTTCCTGTAGATAGATCCTTTGCTGTAGATAGAACTTTTGCTGTATATAGATCTTTTGCTGTAGATAGATCCTTTGCTGTCTGTAGATCCTTTCCTGTAGATGGATCCTTTGCTGTATATAGCTACTTTACTGTAGATAGATCCTTTGCTGTGGATTGATTTTTTGCTGTAGATTGATCCTTTGCTGTAGATAGATCCTTTGCTGTTGATAGATTCTTTGCTGAACATAGATTCTTTGCTGTAGATAGATTCTTTGTTGTAGATAGATCATTTGCTGTGGACAGATCCTCTGCAGTAAATAGATCCTTTACCGTAGATAGATCCTTTGCTGTAGATGGATCCTTTGCTGTAGATAGATCCTTCGCTGTAGACATATCGTTTATTGTAGATAAATCCTTTGCTGTAGATAGATCCTATAATGTAGATAGATCCCTTGCTGTAGATAGATCCTTTGCTGTAGATAGATCCTTTGCTGTAGATAGATCCTTTGCTGTAGATAGATCCTTTACTGTAGATAGATTTTTTGCTGTAGTTAGATTCTTTGTTGTAGATAGATCCTTTGCTGTAGATAGATCTTTTGTAGTAGATAGATCATTTATTGTAGATAGATCCACTGATGTAAATAGATCTAAGATCCTTTGCTATAAATAAATATATAAATCCTTTGCCGTAGATAGATTCTTTGCTGTAGATAGATCCTTTGCTGTAGATAGATCCTTCGCTGTCGATAAATCCTCTTCTGTAGATAGATCCTTTTCTGTAGATAGATCATTTACTGTAGATAAAAGCTTTGCTGTAGATAGATCCCATACTGTAAATAGATCCTTTGCTTTGGATAGATCCCATACTGTAAATAGATCCTTTGCTTTAGAGAGATCCTTTGCTGTAGAAAGATATTCTGCTGTAGAAAGATCTTCTGCTGTAAATTGATCCTTTGCAGTAGAAAGATCCTTTGCTGTTGACAGATCCCTTACTGTAGATAGATTACTTTGCTGTTGACAGATCCTTTGCTGTAGATAGATCCTTTACTGTAGATAGATTACTTTGCTGTAGATAGATCCTTTGTTGTAGATGGATACTTTGCTGTAGATAGATCCTTTGCTGTATAAAGTTCCTCTGCTGTTAATAAATCCTTTGATGTAAATAGATCATTGGCTTTAGATTGATCCTTTGCTGTAGATAGATCCTTTGCTTAAGATAGATCCTTAACTGTAGATTGATCCTTTGCTGTAGATAGATCCTTTGCAGTAGATAAATCCTTGACTGTAGATAGATCCTTTGCTGTAGATAGATCCTTTGCTGTAGATAGATTCTTTGCTGTAGATAGATTCTATGCTGTAGATAGATCCTTTGCTGTAGATAAATGCTTTACTGTAGATTGATCCTTCGCTGTAAATAGATCCCTTACTGTAGATAGGTCCTTTGCTGTAGATAGATCTTTTGCTGTAGATAGATCCTTTGCTGAAGATAGATCCATTGCTGTAGTAGATCCTTTAATGTAGAAAGATTCTCCGCTTTAAATAGATCCTTTGCTGTAGATAGATCCTTTTATGTAGATAGATCCTTTGCTGTAAATGGATCCTTTGGCTGTATAGAGTTCCTTTACTGTAGATATATCCTTAGCTATAGATTGATCATTTGCTGTAGATACATCCTTCGCTATAGTTAGATCCTTTAATGTAAATAGATCACATATTGCAGATAGATCCTTTGCTGTAGATAGATCCTATTATGTAGAAAGATCCTTTGCTGAAGATAGATCCTTTGCTGTAGATGGATCATTTGCTGTAGATAAATCCTTTGCTGTAGATGGATCCTTTGCTGTAGATAGTTCTGTCACTGTAGAACAATACTTTGCTGTAGATTGATCCATTGCCGTAGATAGATCCTTTGTTGTAGATAAATCATTTATCGTAGATAGATCTTTTGATGTAAATAGATCTAAGATCCTTTGCTATAAATAAAAGAATAAATCCTTTGCCGTAGACAGATCCTTTGCTGTAGATAAATCCTTTGCTGTAGATAGATCCTTTGCTGTAGATGAATCCTTTTCTGTAGATAAAATCCTTTGCTGTATATAGATCCTTTGCTGTAAATATATACTTTTCTGTAGATAGATCCTTTGCTGTAGATAGATCCTTTGCAGAATATAGAACTTTTGCTGTTACTAGATCTTTTGCTGTATATAGATCCTTTGCTCTTGATAGATCCTTGACTGTAGATAGATCATTTTCTGTAGATGGATCCTTTGCTGTAGATAGATCCTTTACTGTCGATAGATCCCTTGCTGTAGATAGATCCTTTGCTGTAGATAGATGCTTTGCTGTAGATAGATGCCTTGCTGTGGATAGAGCCTTTACTGTAGATATATTTTTTGCTGTAGATAGATTCTTTGTTGTAGATAGATCGTTTGCTGTAGATAGATCCTTTGTAGTAGATAGATCCTTTACTGTAGATATATCCCATATTGTAGATAGATCTTTTGCTGTTGATAGATCCTTAACTGTAAACTGCTGTAGATTGATCATATGATGTAGATAGATCCTTTACTGTAAATAGATCCTTTGCTGTAGATAGATCCTTTCCTGTATATAGATCCTTTCCTGTAGATAGATCATTTGCTGTAGATAGAACTTTTGCTGGTAATAGATCTTTTGCTGTAGATAGATCCTTTGCTGTCTATAGATCCTTTCCTGTAGATGGATCCTTCGCTGTATATAGCTACTTTACTGTAGATAGATCCTTTGCTGTGGATTGATTTTTTGCTGTAGATTGATCCTTTGCTGTAGATAGATCCTTTACTGTTGATAGATTATTTGCTGAACATAGATTCTTTGCTGTAAATAGATCCTTTGCTGTGGACAGATCCTTTGCAGTAAATAGATCCTTTACTGTAGATAGATCCTTTGCTGTAGATGGATCCTTTGCTGTAGAGAGATCCTTCGCTGTAGATATATCGTTTATTGTAGATAGATCCTTTGCTGTAGATAGATCCTATACTGTAGATAGATCCCTTGCTGTAGATAGATCCTTTGCTGTAGATAGATCCTTTGCTGTAGATAGATCCTTTGCTGTATATAGATCCTTTACTGTAGATAAATTTTTTGCTGTAGATAGATTCTTTGTTGTAGATAGTTCCTTTGCTGTAGATAGATCTTTTGTAGTAGATAGATCATTTATTGTAGATAGATCCACTGATGTAAATAGATCTAAGATCCTTTGCTATAAATAAATATATAAATCCTTTGCCGTAGATAGATTCTTTGCTGTAGATAGATCCTTTGCTGTAGATAGATCCTTCGCTGTAGATAAATCCTCTTTTGTAGATAGATTATTTTCTGTAGATAGATCATTTACTGTAGATAAAAGCTTTGCTGTAGATAGATCCCATACTGTAAATAGATTCTTTGCTTTAGATAGATCCCATACTGTAAATAGATCCTTTGCTTTAGAGAGATCCTTTGCTGTAGAAAGATATTCTGCTGTAGAAAGATCTTCTGCTGTAAATAGATCCTTTGCAGTAGAAAGATCCTTTGCTGTTGACAGATCCCTTACTGTAGATAGATTACTTTACTGTAGACAGATCCTTTGCTGTAGATAGATCCCTTACTGTAGATAGATTACTTTGCTGTAGATAGATCCTCTGCTGTTAATAAATCCTTTGATGTAAATAGATCATTGGCTTTAGATTGATCCTTTGCTGTAGATAGATCCTTTGCTTAAGATAGATCCTTAACTGTAGATTGATCCTTTGCTGTAGATAGATCCTTTGCAGTAGATAAATCCTTGACTGTAGATAGATCCTTTGCTGTAGATAGATCCTTTGCTGTAGATAGATCTTTTGTAGTAGATAGATCATTTATTGTAGATAGATCCACTGATGTAAATAGATCTAAGATCCTTTGCTATAAATATATATATGAATCCTTTTCCGTAGATAGATCCTTTGCTGTAGATAGATCCTTTGCTGTAGATAGATCCTTCGCTGTAGAAAAATCCTCTTTTGTAGATAGATCCATTTCTGTAGATAGATCATTTACTGAAGATAAAAGTTTTGCTGTAGATAGATCCCATACTGTAAATAGATCCTTTGCTTTAGAGAGATCCTTTGCTGTAGAAGGATATTCTGCCGTAGAAAGATTTTCTGCTGTAAATAGATCCTTTGCAGTAGAAAGATCCTTTGCTGTAGACAGATCTTTCGCTGTATAAAGATCCTTTGGTATAGATAGATTCTTTGCTGTAGATAGATCCCTTACTGTAGATAGATCACTTTGCTGTAGTTAGATCTTTTGCTGTAGATAGATCCTTTAATGTAGAAAGATTCTCTGTTGTAGAATGATCTTTTGCTTTAAATAGAGCATTTGCTGTAGATAGATCCTTTGCTGTTGACAGATCCTGCACTGTAGGAAGATCCTGCACTGTAGGAAGATCCTTTGGTGTAGATTGATTCTTTGCTGTAGATAAATCCCTTACTGTGGATAGATCACTTTGCTGTAGATAGATCCCTTGCTGTAGATAGATCCTTCGCTGTAGATATATCCTTTCCTGTAGATAGATCTTTTCCTGTAGATAGATCCTTTGCTGTAGATAGAACTTTTGCTGTATATAGATCTTTTGCTGTAGATAGATCCTTTGCTGTCTGTAGATCCTTTCCTGTAGATGGATCCTTTGCTGTATATAGCTACTTTACTGTAGATAGATCCTTTGCTGTGGATTGATTTTTTGCTGTAGATTGATCCTTTGCTGTAGATAGATCCTTTGCTGTTGATAGATTCTTTGCTGAACATAGATTCTATGCTGTATTTAGATTCTTTGTTGTAGATAGATCCTTTGCTGTAGATAGATCTTTTGTAGTAGATAGATCATTTATTGTAGATTGATCCACTGATGTAAATAGATCTAAGATCCTTTGCTATAAATAAATATATAAATCCTTTGCCGTAGAGTAGATTCTTTGCTGTAGATAGATCCTTTGCTGTAGATAGATCCTTCGCTGTAGATAAATCCTCTTGTGTAGATAGATTCTTTTCTGTAGATAGATCATTTACTGTAGATAAAAGCTTTGCTGTGGATAGATCCCATACTGTAAATAGATCCTTTGCTTTAGATAGATCCCATACTGTAAATAGATCCTTTGCTTTAGAGAGATCCTTTGCTGTAGAAAGATATTCTGCTGTAGAAAGATCTTCTGCTGTAAATAGATCCTTTGCAGTAGAAAGATCCTTTGCTGTTGACAGATCCCTTACTGTAGATAGATTACTTTGCTGTAGACAGATCCTTTGCTGTAGATAGATCCTTTACTGTAGATAGATTACTTTGCTGTAGATAGATCCTTTGTTGTAGATGGATACTCTGCTGTAGATAGATCCTTTGCTGTATAAAGTTCCTCTGCTGTCAATAAATCCTTTGATGTAAATAGATCATTGGCTTTAGATTGATCCTTTGCTGTAGATAGATCCTTTGCTTAAGATAGATCCTTAACTGTAGATTGATCCTTTGCTGTAGATAGATCCTTTGCAGTAGATAAATCCTTGACTGTAGATAGATCCTTTGCTGTAGATAGATCCTTTGCTGTAGATAGATTCTTTGCTGTAGATAGATTCTATGCTGTAGATAGATCCTTTGCTGTAGATAAATGCTTTACTGTAGATTGATCCTTCGCTGTAAATAGATCCCTTACTGTAGATAGGTCCTTTGCTGTAGATAGATCTTTTGCTGTAGATAGATCCTTTGCTGAAGATAGATCCATTGCTGTAGTAGATCCTTTGCTGTAGAAAGATTCTCCGCTTTAAATAGATCCTTTGCTGTAGATAGATCCTTTAATGTAGATAGATCCTTTGCTGTAAATGGATCCTTTGGCTGTATAGAGTTCCTTTACTGTAGATATATCCTTAGCTATAGATTGATCATTTGCTGTAGATACATCCTTCGCTATAGTTAGATCCTTTAATGTAAATAGATCACATATTGCAGATAGATCCTTTGCTGTAGATAGATCCTATTATGTAGAAAGATCCATTGCTGAAGATAGATCCTTTGCTGTAGATGGATCATTTGCTGTAGATAAATCCTTTGCTGTAGATGGATCCTTTGCTGTAGATAGATCCTATACTGTAGATAGATCCCTTGCTGTAAATAGATCCTTTGCTGTAGATAGATCCTTTGCTGTAGATAGATCCTTTGCTGTATATAGATCCTTTACTGTAGATAGATTTTTTGCTGTAGATAGATTCTTTGTTGTAGATAGTTCCTTTGCTGTAGATAGATCTTTTGTAGTAGATAGATCATTTATTGTAGATAGATCCACTGATGTAAATAGATCTAAGATCCTTTGCTATAAATATATATATATAAATCCTTTTCCGTAGATAGATCCTTTGCTGTAGATAGATCCTTTGCTGTAGATAGATCCTTCGCTGTAGATAAATCCTCTTCTGTAGATAGATCCATTTCTGTAGATAGATCATTTACTGTAGATAAAAGCTTTGCTGTAGATAGATCCCATACTGTAAATAGATCCTTTGCTTTAGAGAGATCCTTTGCTGTAGAAGGATATTCTGCCGTAGAAAGATTTTCTGCTGTAAATAGATCCTTTGCAGTAGAAAGATCCTTTGCTGTAGACAGATCTTTCGCTGTATAAAGATCCTTTGGTATAGATAGATTCTTTGCTGTAGATAGATCCCTTACAGTAGATAGATCACTTCGCTGTAGTTAGATCTTTTGCTGTAGATAGATCCTTTAATGTAGAAAGATTCTCTGTTGTAGAATGATCTTTTGCTGTAAATAGAGCATTTGCTGTAGATAGATCCTTTGCTGTTGACAGATCCTGCACTGTAGAAAGATCCTTTGGTGTAGATTGATTCTTTGCTGTAGATAAATCCCTTACTGTGGATAGATCACTTTGCTGTAGATAGATCCCTTGCTGTAGATAGATCCTTCGCTGTAGATAGATCCTTTCCTGTAGATAGATCCTTTGCTGTCTGTAGATCCTTTCCTGTAGATGGATCCTTTGCTGTATATAGCTACTTTACTGTAGATAGATCCTTTGCTGTGGATTGATTTTTTGCTGTAGATTGATCCTTTGCTGTAGATAGATCCTTTGCTGTTGATAGATTCTTTGCTGAACATAGATTCTTTGCTGTAGATAGATTCTTTGTTGTAGATAGATCCTTTGCTGTGGACAGATCCTTTGCAGTAAATAGATCCTTTACTGTAGATTATTCCTTTGCTGTAGATGGATCCTTTGCTGTAGATAGATCCTTCGCTGTAGATATATCGTTTATTGTAGATAAATCCTTTGCTGTAGATAGATCCTATACTGTAGATAGATCCCTTGCTGTAGATAGATCCTTTGCTGTAGATAGATCCTTTGCTGTAGATAGATCCTTTGCTGTAGATAGATCCATTACTGTAGATAGATTTTTTGCTGTATTTAGATTCTTTGTTGTAGATAGATCCTTTGCTGTAGATAGATCTTTTGTAGTAGATAGATCATTTATTGTAGATTGATCCACTGATGTAAATAGATCTAAGATCCTTTGCTATAAATAAATATATAAATCCTTTGCCGTAGATAGATTCTTTGCTGTAGATAGATCCTTTGCTGTAGATAGATCCTTCGCTGTAGATAAATCCTCTTTTGTAGATAGATTATTTTCTGTAGATAGATCATTTACTGTAGATAAAAGCTTTGCTGTAGATAGATCCCATACTGTAAATAGATCCTTTGCTTTAGATAGATCCCATACTGTAAATAGATCCTTCGCTTTAGAGAGATCCTTTGCTGTAGAAAGATATTCTGCTGTAGAAAGATCTTCTGCTGTAAATAGATCCTTTGCAGTAGAAAGATCCTTTGCTGTTGACAGATCCCTTACTGTAGATAGATTACTTTACTGTAGACAGATCCTTTGCTGTTGATAGATCCCTTACTGTAGATAGATTACTTTGCTGTAGATAGATCCTCTGCTGTTAATAAATCCTTTGATGTAAATAGATCATTGGCTCTAGATTGATCCTTTGCTGTAGATAGATCCTTTGCTTAAGATAGATCCTTAACTGTAGATTGATCCTTTGCTGTAGATAGATCCTTTGCAGTAGATAAATCCTTGACTGTAGATAGATCCTTTGCTGTAGATAGATCCTTTGCTGTAGATAGATTCTTTGCTGTAGATAGATTCTATGCTGTAGATAGATCCTTTGCTGTAGATAAATGCTTTGCTGTAGATTGATCCTTCGCTGTAAATAGATCCCTTACTGTAGATAGGTCCTTTGCTGTAGATAGATCCTTTGCTGTAGATAGATCCTTTGCTGAAGATAGATCCTTTGCTGTAGTAGATCCTTTGCTGTAGAAAGATTCTCCGCTTTAAATAGATCCTTTGCTGTAGATAGATCCTTTGATGTAGATAGATCCTTTGCTGTAAATGGATCCTTTGGCTGTATAGAGTTCCTTTACTGTAGATATATCCTTAGCTATAGATTGATCATTTGCTGTAGATACATCCTTCGCTATAGTTAGATCCTTTAATGTAAATAGATCACATATTGCAGATAGATCCTTTGCTGTAGATAGATCCTATTATGTAGAAAGATCCATTGCTGAAGATAGATCCTTTGCTGTAGATGGATCATTTGCTGTAGATAAATCCTTTGCTGTAGATGGATCCTTTGCTGTAGATAGTTCTGTCACTGTAGAACAATACTTTGCAGTAGATTGATCCATTGCTGTAGATAGATCCTTTGTTGTAGATAGATCATTTATCGTAGATAGATCTTTTGATGTAAATAGATCTAAGATCCTTTGCTATAAATAAAAGAATAAATTCATTGCCGTAGATAGATCCTTTGCTGTAGATAGATCCTTTGCTGTAGATAGATCCTTTGCTGTAGATGAATCCTTTTCTGTAGATAAAATCCTTTGCTGTATATAGATCCTTTGCTGTAGATATATACTTTTCTGTAGATAGATCATTTGCTGTAGATAGATCCTCTGCAGAATATAGAACTTTTGCTGTTACTAGATCTTTTGCTGTATATAGATCCTTTGCTCTTGATAGATCCTTGACTGTAGATAGATCATTTGCTGTAGATGGATCCTTTGCTGTAGATAGATCCTTTACTGTCGATAGATCCCTTGCTGTAGATAGATCCTTTGCTGTAGATAGATGCTTTGCTGTAGATAGATGCCTTGCTGTGGATAGAGCCTTTACTGTAGATATATTTTTTGCTGTAGATAGATTCTTTGTTGTAGATAGATCGTTTGCTGTAGATAGATCCTTTGTAGTAGATAGATCCTTTACTGTAGATATATCCCATATTGTAGATAGATCTTTTGCTGTTGATAGATCCTTAACTGTAAACTGCTGTAGATTGATCATATGATGTTGATAGATCCTTTACTGTAAATAGATCCTTTGCTGTAGATAGATCCTTTCCTGTATATAGATCCTTTCCTGTAGATAGATCATTTGCTGTAGATAGAACTTTTGCTGTTAATAGATCTTTTGCTGTAGATAGATCCTTTGCTGTCTATAGATCCTTTCCTGTAGATGGATCCTTCGCTGTATATAGCTACTTTACTGTAGATAGATCCTTTGCTGTGGATTGATTTTTTGCTGTAGATTGATCCTTTGCTGTAGATAGATCCTTTACTGTTGATAGATTATTTGCTGAAAATAGATTCTTTGCTGTAAATAGATCCTTTGCTGTGGACAGATCCTTTGCAGTAAATAGATCCTTTACTGTAGATAGATCCTTTGCTGTAGATGGATCCTTTGCTGTAGAGAGATCCTTCGCTGTAGATATATCGTTTATTGTAGATAGATCCTTTGCTGTAGATAGATCCTATACTGTAGATAGATCCCTTGCTGTAGATAGATCCTTTGCTGTAGATAGATCCTTTGCTGTAGATAGATCCTTTGCTGTATATAGATCCTTTACTGTAGATAGATTTTTTGCTGTAGATAGATTCTTTGTTGTAGATAGTTCCTTTGCTGTAGATAGATCTTTTGTAGTAGATAGATCATTTATTGTAGATAGATCCACTGATGTAAATAGATCTAAGATCCTTTGCTATAAATATATAAATATAAATCCTTTTCCGTAGATAGATCCTTTGCTGTAGATAGATCCTTTGCTGTAGATAGATCCTTCGCTGTAGATAAATCCTCTTCTGTAGATAGATCCATTTCTGTAGATAGATCATTTACTGTAGATAAAAGCTTGGCTGTAGATAGATCCCATACTGTAAATAGATCCTTTGCTTTAGAGAGATCCTTTGCTGTAGAGGGATATTCTGCCGTAGAAAGATTTTCTGCTGTAAATAGATCCTTTGCAGTAGAAAGATCCTTTGCTGTAGACAGATCTTTCGCTGTATAAAGATCCTTTGGTATAGATAGATTCTTTGCTGTAGATAGATCCCTTACTGTAGATAGATCACTTCGCTGTAGTTAGATCTTTTGCTGTAGATAGATCCTTTAATGTAGAAAGATTCTCTGTTGTAGAATGATCTTTTGCTGTAAATAGAGCATTTGCTGTAGATAGATCCTTTGCTGTTGACAGATCCTGCACTGTAGAAAAATCCTTTGGTGTAGATTGATTCTTTGCTGTAGATAAATCCCTTACTGTGGATAGATCACTTTGCTGTAGATAGATCCCTTGCTGTAGATAGATCCTTCGCTGTAGATAGATCCTTTCCTGTAGATAGATCCTTTCCTGTAGATAGATCCTTTGCTGTAGATAGAACTTTTGCTGTATATAGATCTTTTGCTGTAGATAGATCCTTTGCTGTCTGTAGATCCTTTCCTGTAGATGGATCCTTTGCTGTATATAGCTACTTTACTGTAGATAGATCCTTTGCTTTGGATTGATTTTTTGCTGTAGATTGATCCTTTGCTGTAGATAGATCCTTTGCTGTTGATAGATTCTTTGCTGAACATAGATTCTTTGCTGTAGATAGATTCTTTGTTGTAGATAGATCCTTTGCTGTGGACAGATCCTTTGCAGTAAATAGATCCTTTACTGTAGATAGATCCTTTGCTGTAGATGGATCCTTTGCTGTAGATAGATCCTTCGCTGTAGATATATCGTTTATTGTAGATAAATCCTTTGCTGTAGATAGATCCTATACTGTAGATAGATCCCTTGCTGTAGATAGATCCTTTGCTGTAGATAGATCCTTTGCTGTAGATAGATCCTTTGCTGTAGATAGATCCTTTACTGTAGATAGATTTTTTGCTGTATTTAGATTCTTTGTTGTAGATAGATCCTTTGCTGTAGATAGATCTTTTGTAGTAGATAGATCATTTATTGTAGATTGATCCACTGATGTAAATAGATCTAAGATCCTTTGCTATAAATAAATATATAAATCCTTTGCCGTAGATAGATTCTTTGCTGTAGATAGATCCTTTGCTGTAGATAGATCCTTCGCTGTAGATAAATCCTCTTTTGTAGATAGATTATTTTCTGTAGATAGATCATTTACTGTAGATAAAAGCTTTGCTGTAGATAGATCCCATACTGTAAATAGATCCTTTGCTTTAGATAGATCCCATACTGTAAATAGATCCTTCGCTTTAGAGAGATCCTTTGCTGTAGAAAGATATTCTGCTGTAGAAAGATCTTCTGCTGTAAATAGATCCTTTGCAGTAGAAAGATCCTTTGCTGTTGACAGATCCCTTACTGTAGATAGATTACTTTACTGTAGACAGATCCTTTGCTGTAGATAGATCCCTTACTGTAGATAGATTACTTTGCTGTAGATAGATCCTCTGCTGTTAATAAATCCTTTGATGTAAATAGATCATTGGCTCTAGATTGATCCTTTGCTGTAGATAGATCCTTTGCTTAAGATAGATCCTTAACTGTAGATTGATCCTTTGCTGTAGATAGATCCTTTGCAGTAGATAAATCCTTGACTGTAGATAGATCCTTTGCTGTAGATAGATCCTTTGCTGTAGATAGATTCTTTGCTGTAGATAGATTCTATGCTGTAGATAGATCCTTTGCTGTAGATAAATGCTTTGCTGTAGATTGATCCTTCGCTGTAAATAGATCCCTTACTGTAGATAGGTCCTTTGCTGTAGATAGATCCTTTGCTGTAGATAGATCCTTTGCTGAAGATAGATCCTTTGCTGTAGTAGATCCTTTGCTGTAGAAAGATTCTCCGCTTTAAATAGATCCTTTGCTGTAGATAGATCCTTTGATGTAGATAGATCCTTTGCTGTAAATGGATCCTTTGGCTGTATAGAGTTCCTTTACTGTAGATATATCCTTAGCTATAGATTGATCATTTGCTGTAGATACATCCTTCGCTATAGTTAGATCCTTTAATGTAAATAGATCACATATTGCAGATAGATCCTTTGCTGTAGATAGATCCTATTATGTAGAAAGATCCATTGCTGAAGATAGATCCTTTGCTGTAGATGGATCATTTGCTGTAGATAAATCATTTGCTGTAGATGGATCCTTTGCTGTAGATAGTTCTGTCACTGTAGAACAATACTTTGCTGTAGATTGATCCATTGCTGTAGATAGATCCTTTGTTGTAGATAGATCATTTATCGTAGATAGATCTTTTGATGTAAATAGATCTAAGATCCTTTGCTATAAATAAAAGAATAAATTCTTTGCCGTAGATAGATCCTTTGCTGTAGATAGATCCTTTGCTGTAGATAGATCCTTTGCTGTAGATGAATCCTTTTCTGTAGATAAAATCCTTTGCTGTATATAGATCCTTTGCTGTAGATATATACTTTTCTGTAGATAGATCATTTGCTGTAGATAGATCCTTTGCAGAATATAGAACTTTTGCTGTTACTAGATCTTTTGCTGTATATAGATCCTTTGCTCTTGATAGATCCTTGACTGTAGATAGATCATTTGCTGTAGATGGATCCTTTGCTGTAGATAGATCCTTTACTGTCGATAGATCCCTTGCTGTAGATAGATCCTTTGCTGTAGATAGATGCTTTGCTGTAGATAGATGCCTTGCTGTGGATAGAGCCTTTACTGTAGATATATTTTTTGCTGTAGATAGATTCTTTGTTGTAGATAGATCGTTTGCTGTAGATAGATCCTTTGTAGTAGATAGATCCTTTACTGTAGATATATCCCATATTGTAGATAGATCTTTTGCTGTTGATAGATCCTTAACTGTAAACTGCTGTAGATTGATCATATGATGTTGATAGATCCTTTACTGTAAATAGATCCTTTGCTGTAGATAGATCCTTTCCTGTATATAGATCCTTTCCTGTAGATAGATCATTTGCTGTAGATAGAACTTTTGCTGTTAATAGATCTTTTGCTGTAGATAGATCCTTTGCTGTCTATAGATCCTTTCCTGTAGATGGATCCTTCGCTGTATATAGCTACTTTACTGTAGATAGATCCTTTGCTGTGGATTGATTTTTTGCTGTAGATTGATCCTTTGCTGTAGATAGATCCTTTACTGTTGATAGATTATTTGCTGAAAATAGATTCTTTGCTGTAAATAGATCCTTTGCTGTGGACAGATCCTTTGCAGTAAATAGATCCTTTACTGTAGATAGATCCTTTGCTGTAGATGGATCCTTTGCTGTAGAGAGATCCTTCGCTGTAGATATATCGTTTATTGTAGATAGATCCTTTGCTGTAGATAGATCCTATACTGTAGATAGATCCCTTGCTGTAGATAGATCCTTTGCTGTAGATAGATCCTTTGCTGTAGATAGATCCTTTGCTGTATATAGATCCTTTACTGTAGATAGATTTTTTGCTGTAGATAGATTCTTTGTTGTAGATAGTTCCTTTGCTGTAGATAGATCTTTTGTAGTAGATAGATCATTTATTGTAGATAGATCCACTGATGTAAATAGATCTAAGATCCTTTGCTATAAATATATAAATATAAATCCTTTTCCGTAGATAGATCCTTTGCTGTAGATAGATCCTTTGCTGTAGATAGATCCTTCGCTGTAGATAAATCCTCTTCTGTAGATAGATCCATTTCTGTAGATAGATCATTTACTGTAGATAAAAGCTTGGCTGTAGATAGATCCCATACTGTAAATAGATCCTTTGCTTTAGAGAGATCCTTTGCTGTAGAGGGATATTCTGCCGTAGAAAGATTTTCTGCTGTAAATAGATCCTTTGCAGTAGAAAGATCCTTTGCTGTAGACAGATCTTTCGCTGTATAAAGATCCTTTGGTATAGATAGATTCTTTGCTGTAGATAGATCCCTTACTGTAGATAGATCACTTCGCTGTAGTTAGATCTTTTGCTGTAGATAGATCCTTTAATGTAGAAAGATTCTCTGTTGTAGAATGATCTTTTGCTGTAAATAGAGCATTTGCTGTAGATAGATCCTTTGCTGTTGACAGATCCTGCACTGTAGAAAAATCCTTTGGTGTAGATTGATTCTTTGCTGTAGATAAATCCCTTACTGTGGATAGATCACTTTGCTGTAGATAGATCCCTTGCTGTAGATAGATCCTTCGCTGTAGATAGATCCTTTCCTGTAGATAGATCCTTTCCTGTAGATAGATCCTTTGCTGTAGATAGAACTTTTGCTGTATATAGATCTTTTGCTGTAGATAGATCCTTTGCTGTCTGTAGATCCTTTCCTGTAGATGGATCCTTTGCTGTATATAGCTACTTTACTGTAGATAGATCCTTTGCTTTGGATTGATTTTTTGCTGTAGATTGATCCTTTGCTGTAGATAGACCCTTTGCTGTTGATAGATTCTTTGCTGAACATAGATTCTTTGCTGTAGATAGATTCTTTGTTGTAGATAGATCCTTTGCTGTGGACAGATCCTTTGCAGTAAATAGATCCTTTACTGTAGATAGATCCTTTGCTGTAGATGGATCCTTTGCTGTAGATAGATCCTTCGCTGTAGATATATCGTTTATTGTAGATAAATCCTTTGCTGTAGATAGATCCTATACTGTAGATAGATCCCTTGCTGTAGATAGATCCTTTGCTGTAGATAGATCCTTTGCTGTAGATAGATCCTTTGCTGTAGATAGATCCTTTACTGTAGATAGATTTTTTGCTGTATTTAGATTCTTTGTTGTAGATAGATCCTTTGCTGTAGATAGATCTTTTGTAGTAGATAGATCATTTATTGTAGATTGATCCACTGATGTAAATAGATCTAAGATCCTTTGCTATAAATAAATATATAAATCCTTTGCCGTAGATAGATTCTTTGCTGTAGATAGATCCTTTGCTGTAGATAGATCCTTCGCTGTAGATAAATCCTCTTTTGTAGATAGATTATTTTCTGTAGATAGATCATTTACTGTAGATAAAGGCTTTGCTGTAGATAGATCCCATACTGTAAATAGATCCTTTGCTTTAGACAGATCCCATACTGTAAATAGATCCTTTGCTTTAGAGAGATCCTTTGCTGTAGAAAGATATTCTGCTGTAGAAAGATCTTCTGCTGTAAATAGATCCTTTGCAGTAGAAAGATCCTTTGCTGTTGACAGATCCCTTACTGTAGATAGATTACTTTACTGTAGACAGATCCTTTGCTGTAGATAGATCCCTTACTGTAGATAGATTACTTTGCTGTAGATAGATCCTCTGCTGTTAATAAATCCTTTGATGTAAATAGATCATTGGCTATAGATTGATCCTTTGCTGTAGATAGATCCTTTGCTTAAGATAGATCCTTAACTGTAGATTGATCCTTTGCTGTAGATAGATCCTTTGCAGTAGATAAATCCTTGACTGTAGATAGATCCTTTGCTGTAGATAGATCCTTTGCTGTAGATAGATTCTTTGCTGTAGATAGATTCTATGCTGTAGATAGATCCTTTGCTGTAGATAAATGCTTTGCTGTAGATTGATCCTTCGCTGTAAATAGATCCCTTACTGTAGATAGGTCCTTTGCTGTAGATAGATCCTTTGCTGTAGATAGATCCTTTGCTGAAGATAGATCCTTTGCTGTAGTAGATCCTTTGCTGTAGAAAGATTCTCCGCTTTAAATAGATCCTTTGCTGTAGATAGATCCTTTGATGTAGATAGATCCTTTGCTGTAAATGGATCCTTTGGCTGTATAGAGTTCCTTTACTGTAGATATATCCTTAGCTATAGATTGATCATTTGCTGTAGATACATCCTTCGCTATAGTTAGATCCTTTAATGTAAATAGATCACATATTGCAGATAGATCCTTTGCTGTAGATACATCCTATTATGTAGAAAGATCCATTGCTGAAGATAGATCCTTTGCTGTAGATGGATCATTTGCTGTAGATAAATCCTTTGCTGTAGATGGATCCTTTGCTGTAGATAGTTCTGTCACTGTAGAACAATACTTTGCTGTAGATTGATCCATTGCTGTAGATAGATCCTTTGTTGTAGATAGATCATTTATCGTAAATAGATCTTTTGATGTAAATAGATCTAAGATCCTTTGCTATAAATAAAAGAATAAATCCTTTGCCGTAGATAGATCCTTTGCTGTAGATAGATCCTTTGCTGTAGATAGATCCTTTGCTGTAGATGAATCCTTTTCTGTAGATAAAATCCTTTGCTGTATATAGATCCTTTGCTGTAAATATATACTTTTCTGTAGATAGATCCTTTGCTGTAGATAGATCCTATGCAGAATATAGAACTTTTGCTGTTACTAGATCTTTTGTTGTATATAGATCCGTTGCTCTTTTTAGATCCTTGACTGTAGATAGATCATTTGCTGTAGATGGATCCTTTGCTGTAGATAGATCCTTTACTGTCGATAGATCCCTTGCTGTAGATAGATCCTTTGCTGTAGATAGATGCTTTGCTGTAGATAGATGCCCTGCTGTGGATAGAGCCTTTACTGTAGATATATTTTTTGCTGTAGATAGATTCTTTGTTGTAGATAGATCGTTTTGCTGTAGATAGATCCTTTGTAGTAGATAGATCCTTTACTGTAGATATATCCCATATTGTAGATAGATCTTTTGCTGTTGATAGATCCTTAACTGTAAACTGCTGTAGCTTGATCATATGATGTTGATAGATCCTTTACTGTAAATAGATCCTTTGCTGTAGATAGATCCTTTCCTGTATATAGATCCTTTCCTGTAGATAGATCATTTGCTGTAGATAGAACTTTTGCTGTTAATAGATCATTTGCTGTAGATAGATCCTTTGCTGTCTATAGATCCTTTCCTGTAGATGGATCCTTCGCTGTATATAGCTACTTTACTGTAGATAGATCCTTTGCTGTGGATTGATTTTTTGCTGTAGATTGTTCCTTTGCTGTAGATAGATCCTTTACTGTTGATAGATTATTTGCTGAACATAGATTCTTTGCTGTAAATAGATCCTTTGCTGTGGACAGATCCTTTGCAGTAAATAAATCCTTTACTGTAGATAGATCCTTTGCTGTAGATGGATCCTTTGCTGTAGAGAGATCTTCGCTGTAGATATATCGTTTATTGTAGATAGATCCTTTGCTGTAGATAGATCCTATACTGTAGATAGATCCCTTGCTGTAGATAGATCCTTTGCTGTAGATAGATCCTTTGCTGTAGATAGATCCTTTGCTGTATATAGATCCTTTACTGTAGATAGATTTTTTGCTGTAGATAGATTCTTTGTTGTAGATAGATCCTTTGCTGTAGATAGATCTTTTGTAGTAGATAGATCATTTATTGTAGATAGATCCACTGATGTAAATAGATCTAAGATCCTTTGCTATAAATATATATATAAATCCTTTTCCGTAGATAGATCCTTTGCTGTAGATAGATCCTTTGCTGTAGATAGCCCTTCGCTGTAGAAAAATCCTCTTTTGTAGATAGATCCATTTCTGTAGATAGATCATTTACTGTAGATAAAAGCTTTGCTGTAGATAGATCCCATACTGTAAATAGATCCTTTGCTTTAGAGAGATCCTTTGCTGTAGAAGGATATTCTGCCGTAGAAAGATTTTCTGCTGTAAATAGATCCTTTGCAGTAGAAAGATCCTTTGCTGTAGACAGATCTTTCGCTGTATAAAGATCCTTTGGTATAGATAGATTCTTTGCTGTAGATAGATCCCTTACTGTAGATAGATCACTTTGCTGTAGTTAGATCTTTTGCTGTAGATAGATCCTTTAATGTAGAAAGATTCTCTGTTGTAGAATGATCTTTTGCTGTAAATAGAGCATTTGCTGTAGATAGATCCTTTGCTGTTGACAGATCCTGCACTGTAGAAAGATCCTTTGGTGTAGATTGATTCTTTGCTGTAGATAAATCCCTTACTGTGGATAGATCCTTCGCTGTAGATAGATCCTTCCCTGTAGATAGATCTTTTCCTGTAGATAGATCCTTTGCTGTAGATAGAACTTTTGCTGTATATAGATCTTTTGCTGTAGATAGATCCTTTGCTGTCTGTAGATCCTTTCCTGTAGATGGATCCTTTGCTGTATATAGCTACTTTACTGTAGATAGATCCTTTGCTGTGGATTGATTTTTTGCAGTAAATAAATCCTTTACTGTAGATAGATCCTTTGCTGTAGATGGATCCTTTGCTGTAGAGAGATCTTCGCTGTAGATATATCGTTTATTGTAGATAGATCCTTTGCTGTAGATAGATCCTATACTGTAGATAGATCCCTTGCTGTAGATAGATCCTTTGCTGTAGATAGATCCTTTGCTGTAGATAGATCCTTTGCTGTATATAGATCCTTTACTGTAGATAGATTTTTTGCTGTAGATAGATTCTTTGTTGTAGATAGATCCTTTGCTGTAGATAGATCTTTTGTAGTAGATAGATCATTTATTGTAGATAGATCCACTGATGTAAATAGATCTAAGATCCTTTGCTATAAATATATATATAAATCCTTTTCCGTAGATAGATCCTTTGCTGTAGATAGATCCTTTGCTGTAGATAGATCCTTCGCTGTAGAAAAATCCTCTTTTGTAGATAGATCCATTTCTGTAGATAGATCATTTACTGTAGATAAAAGCTTTGCTGTAGATAGATCCCATACTGTAAATAGATCCTTTGCTTTAGAGAGATCCTTTGCTGTAGAAGGATATTCTGCCGTAGAAAGATTTTCTGCTGTAAATAGATCCTTTGCAGTAGAAAGATCCTTTGCTGTAGACAGATCTTTCGCTGTATAAAGATCCTTTGGTATAGATAGATTCTTTGCTGTAGATAGATCCCTTACTGTAGATAGATCACTTTGCTGTAGTTAGATCTTTTGCTGTAGATAGATCCTTTAATGTAGAAAGATTCTCTGTTGTAGAATGATCTTTTGCTGTAAATAGAGCATTTGCTGTAGATAGATCCTTTGCTGTTGACAGATCCTGCACTGTAGAAAGATCCTTTGGTGTAGATTGATTCTTTGCTGTAGATAAATCCCTTACTGTGGATAGATCACTTTGCTGTAGATAGATCCCTTGCTGTAGATAGATCCTTCGCTGTAGATAGATCCTTCCCTGTAGATAGATCTTTTCCTGTAGATAGATCCTTTGCTGTAGATAGAACTTTTGCTGTATATAGATCTTTTGCTGTAGATAGATCCTTTGCTGTCTGTAGATCCTTTCCTGTAGATGGATCCTTTGCTGTATATAGCTACTTTACTGTAGATAGATCCTTTGCTGTGGATTGATTTTTTGCTGTAGATTGATCCTTTGCTGTAGATAGATCCTTTGCTGTTGATAGATTCTTTGCTGAACATAGATTCTTTGCTGTAGATAGATTCTTTGTTGAAGATAGATCCTTTGCTGTTGACAGATCCTTTGCAGTAAATAGATCCTTTACTGTAGATAGATCCTTTGCTGTAAATGGATCCTTTGCTGTAGATAGATCCTTCGCTGTAGATATATCGTTTATTGTAGATAAATCCTTTGCTGTAGATAGATCCTATACTGTAGATAGATCCCTTGCTGTAGATAGATCCTCTGCTGTAGATAGATCCTTTGCTGTAGATAGATCCTTTGCTGTAGATAGATCCTTTACTGTAGATAGATTTTTTGCTGTATTTAGATTCTTTGTTGTAGATAGATCCTTTGCTGTAGATAGATCTTTTGTAGTAGATAGATCATTTATTGTAGATTGATCCACTGATGTAAATAGATCTAAGATCCTTTGCTATAAATAAATATATAAATCCTTTGCCGTAGAGTAGATTCTTTGCTGTAGATAGATCCTTTGCTGTAGATAGATCCTTCGCTGTAGATAAATCCTCTTTTGTAGATAGATTCTTTTCTGTAGATAGATCATTTACTGTAGATAAAAGCTTTGTTGTAGATAGATCCCATACTGTAAATAGATCCTTTGCTTTAGATAGATCCCATACTGTAAAAAGATCCTTTGCTTTAGAGAGATCCTTTGCTGTAGAAAGATATTCTGCTGTAGAAAGATATTCTGCTGTAAATAGATCCTTTGCAGTAGAAAGATCTTTTGCTGTTGACAGATCCCTTACTGTAGATAGATTACTTTACTGTAGACAGATCCTTTGCTGTAGATAGATCTCTTACTGTAGATAGATTACTTTGCTGTAGATAGATCCTCTGCTGTTAATAAATCCTTTGATGTAAATAGATCATTGGCTTTAGATTGATCCTTTGCTGTAGATAGATCCTTTGCTTAAGATAGATCCTTAACTGTAGATTGATCCTTTGCTGTAGATAGATCCTTTGCAGTAGATAAATCTTTGACTGTAGAATGTAGATAGATCCTTTGCTGTAGATAGATCCTTTGCTGTAGATAGATTCTTTGCTGTAGATAGATTCTATGCTGTAGATAGATCCTTTGCTGTAGATAAATGCTTTGCTGTAGATTGATCCTTCGCTGTAAATAGATCCCTTACTGTAGATAGGTCCTTTGCTGTAGATAGATCCTTTGCTGTAGATAGATCCTTTGCTGAAGATAGATCCTTTGCTGTAGTAGATCCTTTGCTGTAGAAAGATTCTCCGCTTTAAATAGATCCTTTGCTGTAAATGGATCCTTTGGCTGTATAGAGTTCCTTTACTGTAGATATATCCTTAGCTATAGATTGATCATTTGCTGTAGATACATCCTTCGCTATAGATAGATCCTTTAATGTAAATAGATCACATATTGTAGATAGATCCTTTGCTGTAGATAGATCCTATTCTGTAGAAAGATCCATTGCTGAAGATAGATCCTTTGCTGTAGATGGATCATTTGCTGTAGATAAATCCTTTGCTGTAGATTGATCCATTGCTGTAGATAGATCCTTTGTTGTAGATAGATCATTTATCGTAGATAGATCTTTTGATGTAAATAGATCTAAGATCCTTTGCTATAAATAAAAGAATAAATCCTTTGCCGTAGATAGATCCTTTGCTGTAGATAGATCCTTTGCTGTAGATAGATCCTTCGCTGTAGATAAATCCTTTTCTGTAGATAGATCCTTTTCTGTAGATAGATCCATTACTGTAGATAAAACCTTTGCTGTAGATAGATACCATAAAGTGAATAGATCCTTTGCTGTTGAGAGATCCTTTGCTGTAGAAAGAACCTCTGCTGTAGAAAGATCTTCTGCTGTAAATAGATCCTTTGCAGTAGAAAGATACTTTGCTGTTGACAGATCTTTCGCTGTAGAAAGATCCTTTGGTGTAGATAGATTCTTTGCTGTAGATAGATCCCTTACTGTAGATAGATCACTTTGCTGTAGATAGATCATTCGCTGTAGATAGATCCTTCAATGTAGGAAGATCCTCTATTGTAGAAAGATCTTTTGCTGTAAATAGATCATTTGCTGTAGATAGATCCTTTGTTGTTGACAGATCCTGCACTGTAGAAAGATCCTTTGGTGTAGATAGATTCTTTGCTGTAGATAGATCCTTTGCTGTAGATAGATCCTTTGCTGTATAAAGTTCCTCTGCTGTAAATAGATCCTTTGTTGTAGATAGATCATTGGCTTTAGATAGATCCTTTGCTGTAGATAGATCCTTTGCTTAAGATAGATCCTAAACTGAAGATAAATCCTTTGCTGTATAAAGTTCCTTTGCTGTAGATAGATCCATTGTTGTAGATAGATCCTTTGCTGTAGACCGATCCTTCGCTGTAAATAGATCCTTTGCTGTAAATTTATCCTTCGCTGGAAAAAGATTCCTTACTGTAGATAGATCCTTTGCTGTATAAAGTTCCTTTGCTGTAGATAGATCCATTGTTGTAGATAGATCCTTTGCTGTAGACCGATCCTTCGCTGTAAATAGATCCTTTGCTGTAGATTGATCCTTCGCTGCAAAAAGATCCCTTACTGTAGATAGATCCTTTTCTGCAGATTGATCCTATGCTGTAGATAGATCCCTTGCTGTTGATAGATTCTTTTCTGAACATAGATTCTTTGCTGTAAATTGATTCTTTGTTGTAGATAGATCCTTTGAAGTGGACAGATCGTTTGCAGTAGATAGATCCTTTACTGTTGATAGATCTTTTGCTGTAGATGGATCCTTTGCTGTAGATAGATCTTTCGCTGTAGATATATCGTTTAATGTAGATAGATCCTTTGCTGTAGATTGATCCTATACTGTAGATAGATCCCTTGCTGTAGATAGATCCTTTGGTGTAGATAGATCCTTTACTGTAGATAGATTCTTTGCTGTAAATAGATTCTTTGTTGTAGATAGATCCTTTGCTGTAGATAGATCTTTTGTAGTAGATAGATCATTTATTGTAGATAGATCCTCTGATGTAAATAGATCTAAGATCCTTTGCTATAAATAAATATATAAATCCATTGCTGTACATAGATCCTTTGCTGTAGATAGATCCTTTGCTGTAGATAGATCCTTCGTTGTAGATAAATTCTTTTCTGTAGATAGATCCTTTTCTGTAAATAGATCCTTTTCTGTAGATAGATCCTTTACTGTAGATAAAAGCTTTGCTGTAGATAGATCCCATACAGTAAATAGATCCATTGCTGTAGAGAGATCCTTTGCTGTAGAAAGATATTCTGCTGTAAAAAGATTTTCTGCTGTAAATAGATCCTTTGCAGTAGAAAAATCCTTTGCTGTTGACAGATCTTCCGCTGTAGAAAGATCCTTTGGTGTAGATAGATTCTTTGCTGTAGATAGATCCCTTACTGTAGATAGATCACTTTGCTGTAGATAGATCTTTTGCTGTAGATAGATCCTTTAATGTAGAAAGATCCACTGTTGTAGAAAGATCCACTGTTGTAGAAAGATCTTTTGCTGTAAATAGATCATTTGCTGTAGATAGATCCTTTGCTGTTGACAGATCCTGCACTGTAGAAAGATCCTTTGGTGTAGATAGATTCTTTGCTGTAGATAGATCCCTTACTGTTGATAGATTACTTTGCTGTAGATAGATCCTTTGCTGTAGATAGATCCTTTGCTGTATAAAGTTCATCTGCTGTAAATAGATCCTTTGTTGTAAATAGATCATTGGCTTTAGATTGATCCTTTGCTGTAGATAGATCCTTTGCTTGAGATAGATCCTTAATTGTAGATTGATCCTTTGCTGTAGATAGATCCTTTGCAGTGTATAAATCCTTGACTGTAGATAGATCCTTTGCTGTAGATAGATCCTTTGCTGTAGATTGATCCTTTGCTGTAGATCGATCCTTCGCTGTAAATAGATCCTTTGCTGTAGATTGATCCTTCGCTGCAAAAAGATCCCTTACTGTAGATAGATCCTTTGCTGTAGATAGATCCTATGCTGTAGATAGATCCTTTGCTGTAGATAGATCCTTTGATGTAGATTGATCCTTCGCTGTAAATAGATCCCTTACTGTAGATAGGTCCTTTGCTGTAGATAGATCCTTTGCTGTAGATAGATCCTTTGCTGAAGACAATCCTTTGCTGTAGTAGATCCTTTGCTGTAGAAAGATTCTCCGCTATAAATAGATCCTTTGCTGTAGATAGATCCTTTGTTGTAGATAGATCCTTTGCTATAAATGGATCCTTTGGCTGTATAGAGTTCCTTTACTGTAGATATAACCTTTGCTATAGATTGATCATTTGCTGTAGATAAATCCTTCGCTGTAGATAGATCCTATGCTGTAAATAGATCACATATTGTAGATAGAACCTTTGCTGTAGATAGATCCTATTCTGTAGGAAGATCCTTTGCTGAAGATAGATCCTTTGCTGTAGATGGATCATTTGCTGTAGATAAATCCATTGCTGTAGATAGATCCTTTGCTGTAGATAGATCCATGCTGTATAAAGTTCCTCTGCTGTAAGAAGATATTTGTTGTAGATAGATCATTGGCTTTAGATAGATCCTTTGCTGTAGATAGTTCCTTTGCTTAAGATAGATCCTTAACTGTAGATTGACCCTTTGCTGTGGATAGATCCTTTGCAGTAGATAAATCCTTGACTGTAGATAGATCCTTCGCTGTAGATAGATCATTCGCTGTAGATAGATCCTTTGCTGTAGATAGGTCCTTTGCTGTAGATAGATCTTTTGCTGTAGATAGATCCTTTGCTGAAGATAGATCCATTGCTGTAGTAGATCCTTTAATGTAGAAAGATTCTCTGCTTTAAATAGATCCTTTGCTGTAGATAGATCCTTTAATGTAGATAGATCCTTTGCTGTAAATGGATCCTTTGGCTGTATAGAGTTCCTTTACTGTAGATATATCCTTAGCTATAGATTGATCATTTGCTGTAGATACATCCTTCGCTATAGTTAGATCCTTTAATGTAAATAGATCACATATTGCAGATAGATCCTTTGCTGTAGGTAGATCCTATTATGTAGAAAGATCCATTGCTGAAGATAGATCCTTTGCTGTAGATGGATCATTTGCTGTAGATAAATCCTTTGCTGTAGATGGATCCTTTGCTGTAGATAGTTCTGTCACTGTAGAACAATACTTTGCTGTAGATTGATCCATTGCCGTAGATAGATCCTTTGTTGTAGATAAATCATTTATCGTAGATAGATCTTTTGATGTAAATAGATCTAAGATCCTTTGCTATAAATAAAAGAATAAATCCTTTGCCGTAGACAGATCCTTTGCTGTAGATAAATCCTTTGCTGTAGATAGATCCTTTGCTGTAGATGAATCCTTTTCTGTAGATAAAATCCTTTGCTGTATATAGATCCTTTGCTGTAGATATATACTTTTCTGTAGATAGATCCTTTGCTGTAGATAGATCCTTTGCAGAATATAGAACTTTTGCTGTTACTAGATCTTTTGCTGTATATAGATCCTTTGCTCTTGATAGATCCTTGACTGTAGATAGATCATTTTCTGTAGATGGATCCTTTGCTGTAGATAGATCCTTTACTGTCGATAGATCCCTTGCTGTAGATAGATCCTTTGCTGTAGATAGATGCTTTGCTGTAGATAGATGCCTTGCTGTGGATAGAGCCTTTACTGTAGATATATTTTTTGCTGTAGATAGATTCTTTGTTGTAGATAGATCGTTTGCTGTAGATAGATCCTTTGTAGTAGATAGATCCTTTACTGTAGATATATCCCATATTGTAGATAGATCTTTTGCTGTTGATAGATCCTTAACTGTAAACTGCTGTAGATTGATCATATGATGTAGATAGATCCTTTACTGTAAATAGATCCTTTGCTGTAGATAGATCCTTTCCTGTATATAGATCCTTTCCTGTAGATAGATCATTTGCTGTAGATAGAACTTTTGCTGTTAATAGATCTTTTGCTGTAGATAGATCCTTTGCTGTCTATAGATCCTTTCCTGTAGATGGATCCTTCGCTGTATATAGCTACTTTACTGTAGATAGATCCTTTGCTGTGGATTGATTTTTTGCTGTAGATTGATCCTTTGCTGTAGATAGATCCTTTACTGTTGATAGATTATTTGCTGAACATAGATTCTTTGCTGTAAATAGATCCTTTGCTGTGGACAGATCCTTTGCAGTAAATAGATCCTTTACTGTAGATAGATCCTTTGCTGTAGATGGATCCTTTGCTGTAGAGAGATCCTTCGCTGTAGATATATCGTTTATTGTAGATAGATCCTTTGCTGTAGATAGATCCTATACTGTAGATAGATCCCTTGCTGTAGATAGATCCTTTGCTGTAGATAGATCCTTTGCTGTAGATAGATCCTTTGCTGTATATAGATCCTTTACTGTAGATAAATTTTTTGCTGTAGATAGATTCTTTGTTGTAGATAGTTCCTTTGCTGTAGATAGATCTTTTGTAGTAGATAGATCATTTATTGTAGATAGATCCACTGATGTAAATAGATCTTAGATCCTTTGCTATAAATAAATATATAAATCCTTTGCCGTAGATAGATTCTTTGCTGTAGATAGATCCTTTGCTGTAGATAGATCCTTCGCTGTAGATAAATCCTCTTTTGTAGATAGATTATTTTCTGTAGATAGATCATTTACTGTAGATAAAAGCTTTGCTGTAGATAGATCCCATACTGTAAATAGATTCTTTGCTTTAGATAGATCCCATACTGTAAATAGATCCTTTGCTTTAGAGAGATCCTTTGCTGTAGAAAGATATTCTGCTGTAGAAAGATCTTCTGCTGTAAATAGATCCTTTGCAGTAGAAAGATCCTTTGCTGTTGACAGATCCCTTACTGTAGATAGATTACTTTACTGTAGACAGATCCTTTGCTGTAGATAGATCCCTTACTGTAGATAGATTACTTTGCTGTAGATTGATCCTCTGCTGTTAATAAATCCTTTGATGTAAATAGATCATTGGCTTTAGATTGATCCTTTGCTGTAGATAGATCCTTTGCTTAAGATAGATCCTTAACTGTAGATTGATCCTTTGCTGTAGATAGATCCTTTGCAGTAGATAAATCCTTGACTGTAGATAGATCCTTTGCTGTAGATAGATCCTTTGCTGTAGATAGATCTTTTGTAGTAGATAGATCATTTATTGTAGATAGATCCACTGATGTAAATAGATCTAAGATCCTTTGCTATAAATATATATATGAATCCTTTTCCGTAGATAGATCCTTTGCTGTAGATAGATCCTTTGCTGTAGATAGATCCTTCGCTGTAGAAAAATCCTCTTTTGTAGATAGATCCATTTCTGTAGATAGATCATTTACTGTAGATAAAAGTTTTGCTGTAGATAGATCCCATACTGTAAATAGATCCTTTGCTTTAGAGAGATCCTTTGCTGTAGAAGGATATTCTGCCGTAGAAAGATTTTCTGCTGTAAATAGATCCTTTGCAGTAGAAAGATCCTTTGCTGTAGACAGATCTTTCGCTGTATAAAGATCCTTTGGTATAGATAGATTCTTTGCTGTAGATAGATCCCTTACTGTAGATAGATCACTTTGCTGTAGTTAGATCTTTTGCTGTAGATAGATCCTTTAATGTAGAAAGATTCTCTGTTGTAGAATGATCTTTTGCTGTAAATAGAGCATTTGCTGTAGATAGATCCTTTGCTGTTGACAGATCCTGCACTGTAGAAAGATCCTTTGGTGTAGATTGATTCTTTGCTGTAGATAAATCCCTTACTGTGGATAGATCACTTTGCTGTAGATAGATCCCTTGCTGTAGATAGATCCTTCGCTGTAGATATATCCTTTCCTGTAGATAGATCTTTTCCTGTAGATAGATCCTTTGCTGTAGATAGAACTTTTGCTGTATATAGATCTTTTGCTGTAGATAGATCCTTTGCTGTCTGTAGATCCTTTCCTGTAGATGGATCCTTTGCTGTATATAGCTACTTTACTGTAGATAGATCCTTTGCTGTGGATTGATTTTTTGCTGTAGATTGATCCTTTGCTGTAGATAGATCCTTTGCTGTCTGTAGATCCTTTCCTGTAGATGGATCCTTTGCTGTATATAGCTACTTTACTGTAGATAGATCCTTTGCTGTGGATTGATTTTTTGCTGTAGATTGATCCTTTGCAGTAGAAAGATCCTTTGCTGTTGACAGATCCCTTACTGTAGATAGATTACTTTGCTGTAGACAGATCCTTTGCTGTAGATAGATCCTTTACTGTAGATAGATTACTTTGCTGTAGATAGATCCTTTGTTGTAGATGGATACTTTGCTGTAGATAGATCCTTTGCTGTATAAAGTTCCTCTGCTGTTAATAAATCCTTTGATGTAAATAGATCATTGGCTTTAGATTGATCCTTTGCTGTAGATAGATCCTTTGCTTAAGATAGATCCTTAACTGTAGATTGATCCTTTGCTGTAGATAGATCCTTTGCAGTAGATAAATCCTTGACTGTAGATAGATCCTTTGCTGTAGATAGATCCTTTGCTGTAGATAGATTCTTTGCTGTAGATAGATTCTATGCTGTAGATAGATCCTTTGCTGTAGATAAATGCTTTACTGTAGATTGATCCTTCGCTGTAAATAGATCCCTTACTGTAGATAGGTCCTTTGCTGTAGATAGATCTTTTGCTGTAGATAGATCCTTTGCTGAAGATAGATCCATTGCTGTAGTAGATCCTTTGCTGTAGAAAGATTCTCCGCTTTAAATAGATCCTTTGCTGTAGATAGATCCTTTAATGTAGATAGATCCTTTGCTGTAAATGGATCCTTTGGCTGTATAGAGTTCCTTTACTGTAGATATATCCTTAGCTATAGATTGATCATTTGCTGTAGATACATCCTTCGCTATAGTTAGATCCTTTAATGTAAATAGATCACATATTGCAGATAGATCCTTTGCTGTAGATAGATCCTATTATGTAGAAAGATCCATTGCTGAAGATAGATCCTTTGCTGTAGATGGATCATTTGCTGTAGATAAATCCTTTGCTGTAGATGGATCCTTTGCTGTAGATAGATCCTATACTGTAGATAGATCCCTTGCTGTAAATAGATCCTTTGCTGTAGATAGATCCTTTGCTGTAGATAGATCCTTTGCTGTATATAGATCCTTTACTGTAGATAGATTTTTTGCTGTAGATAGATTCTTTGTTGTAGATAGTTCCTTTGCTGTAGATAGATCTTTTGTAGTAGATAGATCATTTATTGTAGATAGATCCACTGATGTAAATAGATCTAAGATCCTTTGCTATAAATATATATATATAAATCCTTTTCCGTAGATAGATCCTTTGCTGTAGATAGATCCTTTGCTGTAGATAGATCCTTCGCTGTAGATAAATCCTCTTCTGTAGATAGATCCATTTCTGTAGATAGATCATTTACTGTAGATAAAAGCTTTGCTGTAGATAGATCCCATACTGTAAATAGATCCTTTGCTTTAGAGAGATCCTTTGCTGTAGAAGGATATTCTGCCGTAGAAAGATTTTCTGCTGTAAATAGATCCTTTGCAGTAGAAAGATCCTTTGCTGTAGACAGATCTTTCGCTGTATAAAGATCCTTTGGTATAGATAGATTCTTTGCTGTAGATAGATCCCTTACATTAGATAGATCACTTCGCTGTAGTTAGATCTTTTGCTGTAGATAGATCCTTTAATGTAGAAAGATTCTCTGTTGTAGAATGATCTTTTGCTGTAAATAGAGCATTTGCTGTAGATAGATCCTTTGCTGTTGACAGATCCTGCACTGTAGAAAGATCCTTTGGTGTAGATTGATTCTTTGCTGTAGATAAATCCCTTACTGTGGATAGATCACTTTGCTGTAGATAGATCCCTTGCTGTAGATAGATCCTTCGCTGTAGATAGATCCTTTCCTGTAGATAGATCCTTTCCTGTAGATAGATCCTTTGCTGTAGATAGAGCTTTTGCTGTATATAGATCTTTTGCTGTAGATAGATCCTTTGCTGTCTGTAGATCCTTTCCTGTAGATGGATCCTTTGCTGTATATAGCTACTTTACTGTAGATAGATCCTTTGCTGTGGATTGATTTTTTGCTGTAGATTGATCCTTTGCTGTAGATAGATCCTTTGCTGTCTGTAGATCCTTTCCTGTAGATGGATCCTTTGCTGTATATAGCTACTTTACTGTAGATAGATCCTTTGCTATGGATTGATTTTTTGCTGTAGATTGATCCTTTGCAGTAGAAAGATCCTTTGCTGTTGACAGATCCCTTACTGTAGATAGATTACTTTGCTGTAGACAGATCCTTTGCTGTAGATAGATCCTTTACTGTAGATAGATTACTTTGCTGTAGATAGATCCTTTGTTGTAGATGGATACTTTGCTGTAGATAGATCCTTTGCTGTATAAAGTTCCTCTGCTGTTAATAAATCCTTTGATGTAAATAGATCATTGGCTTTAGATTGATCCTTTGCTGTAGATAGATCCTTTGCTTAAGATAGATCCTTAACTGTAGATTGATCCTTTGCTGTAGATAGATCCTTTGCAGTAGATAAATCCTTGACTGTAGATAGATCCTTTGCTGTAGATAGATCCTTTGCTGTAGATAGATTCTTTGCTGTAGATAGATTCTATGCTGTAGATAGATCCTTTGCTGTAGATAAATGCTTTACTGTAGATTGATCCTTCGCTGTAAATAGATCCCTTACTGTAGATAGGTCCTTTGCTGTAGATAGATCTTTTGCTGTAGATAGATCCTTTGCTGAAGATAGATCCATTGCTGTAGTAGATCCTTTGCTGTAGAAAGATTCTCCGCTTTAAATAGATCCTTTGCTGTAGATAGATCCTTTAATGTAGATAGATCCTTTGCTGTAAATGGATCCTTTGGCTGTATAGAGTTCCTTTACTGTAGATATATCCTTAGCTATAGATTGATCATTTGCTGTAGATACATCCTTCGCTATAGTTAGATCCTTTAGTGTAAATAGATCACATATTGCAGATAGATCCTTTGCTGTAGATAGATCCTATTATGTAGAAAGATCCATTGCTGAAGATAGATCCTTTGCTGTAGATGGATCATTTGCTGTAGATAAATCCTTTGCTGTAGATGGATCCTTTGCTGTAGATAGATCCTATACTGTAGATAGATCCCTTGCTGTAAATAGATCCTTTGCTGTAGATAGATCCTTTGCTGTAGATAGATCCTTTGCTGTATATAGATCCTTTACTGTAGATAGATTTTTTGCTGTAGATAGATTCTTTGTTGTAGATAGTTCCTTTGCTGTAGATAGATCTTTTGTAGTAGATAGATCATTTATTGTAGATAGATCCACTGATGTAAATAGATCTAAGATCCTTTGCTATAAATATATATATATAAATCCTTTTCCGTAGATAGATCCTTTGCTGTAGATAGATCCTTTGCTGTAGATAGATCCTTCGCTGTAGATAAATCCTCTTCTGTAGATAGATCCATTTCTGTAGATAGATCATTTACTGTAGATAAAAGCTTTGCTGTAGATAGATCCCATACTGTAAATAGATCCTTTGCTTTAGAGAGATCCTTTGCTGTAGAAGGATATTCTGCCGTAGAAAGATTTTCTGCTGTAAATAGATCCTTTGCAGTAGAAAGATCCTTTGCTGTAGACAGATCTTTCGCTGTATAAAGATCCTTTGGTATAGATAGATTCTTTGCTGTAGATAGATCCCTTACAGTAGATAGATCACTTCGCTGTAGTTAGATCTTTTGCTGTAGATAGATCCTTCAATGTAGAAAGATTCTCTGTTGTAGAATGATCTTTTGCTGTAAATAGAGCATTTGCTGTAGATAGATCCTTTGCTGTTGACAGATCCTGCACTGTAGAAAGATCCTTTGGTGTAGATTGATTCTTTGCTGTAGATAAATCCCTTACTGTGGATAGATCACTTTGCTGTAGATAGATCCCTTGCTGTAGATAGATCCTTCGCTGTAGATAGATCCTTTCCTGTAGATAGATCCTTTCCTGTAGATAGATCCTTTGCTGTAGATAGAGCTTTTGCTGTATATAGATCTTTTGCTGTAGATAGATCCTTTGCTGTCTGTAGATCCTTTCCTGTAGATGGATCCTTTGCTGTATATAGCTACTTTACTGTAGATAGATCCTTTGCTGTGGATTGATTTTTTGCTGTAGATTGATCCTTTGCTGTAGATAGATCCTTTGCTGTTGATAGATTCTTTGCTGAACATAGATTCTTTGCTGTAGATAGATTCTTTGTTGTAGATAGATCCTTTGCTGTGGACAGATCCTTTGCAGTAAATAGATCCTTTACTGTAGATAGATCCTTTGCTGTAGATGGATCCTTTGCTGTAGATAGATCCTTCGCTGTAGATATATCGTTTATTGTAGATAAATCCTTTGCTGTAGATAGATCCTATACTGTAGATAGATCCCTTGCTGTAGATAGATCCTTTGCTGTAGATAGATCCTTTGCTGTAGATAGATCCTTTGCTGTAGATAGATCCTTTGCTGTAGATAGATCCTTTACTGTAGATAGATTTTTTGCTGTATTTAGATTCTTTGTTGTAGATAGATCCTTTGCTGTAGATAGATCTTTTGTAGTAGATAGATCATTTATTGTAGATTGATCCACTGATGTAAATAGATCTAAGATCCTTTGCTATAAATAAATATATAAATCCTTTGCCGTAGATAGATTCTTTGCTGTAGATAGATCCTTTGCTGTAGATAGATCCTTCGCTGTAGATAAATCCTCTTTTGTAGATAGATTATTTTCTGTAGATAGATCATTTACTGTAGATAAAAGCTTTGCTGTAGATAGATCCCATACTGTAAATAGATCCTTTGCTTTAGATAGATCCCATACTGTAAATAGATCCTTCGCTTTAGAGAGATCCTTTGCTGTAGAATGATATTCTGCTGTAGAAAGATCTTCTGCTGTAAATAGATCCTTTGCAGTAGAAAGATCCTTTGCTGTTGACAGATCCCTTACTGTAGATAGATTACTTTACTGTAGACAGATCCTTTGCTGTAGATAGATCCCTTACTGTAGATAGATTACTTTGCTGTAGATAGATCCTCTGCTGTTAATAAATCCTTTGATGTAAATAGATCATTCGCTCTAGATTGATCCTTTGCTGTAGATAGATCCTTTGCTTAAGATAGATCCTTAACTGTAGATTGATCCTTTGCTGTAGATAGATCCTTTGCAGTAGATAAATCCTTGACTGTAGATAGATCCTTTGCTGTAGATAGATCCTTTGCTGTAGATAGATTCTTTGCTGTAGATAGATTCTATGCTGTAGATAGATCCTTTGCTGTAGATAAATGCTTTGCTGTAGATTGATCCTTCGCTGTAAATAGATCCCTTACTGTAGATAGGTCCTTTGCTGTAGATAGATCCTTTGCTGTAGATAGATCCTTTGCTGAAGATAGATCCTTTGCTGTAGTAGATCCTTTGCTGTAGAAAGATTCTCCGCTTTAAATAGATCCTTTGCTGTAGATAGATCCTTTGATGTAGATAGATCCTTTGCTGTAAATGGATCCTTTGGCTGTATAGAGTTCCTTTACTGTAGATATATCCTTAGCTATAGATTGATCATTTGCTGTAGATACATCCTTCGCTATAGTTAGATCCTTTAATGTAAATAGATCACATATTGCAGATAGATCCTTTGCTGTAGATAGATCCTATTATGTAGAAAGATCCATTGCTGAAGATAGATCCTTTGCTGTAGATGGATCATTTGCTGTAGATAAATCCTTTGCTGTAGATGGATCCTTTGCTGTAGATAGTTCTGTCACTGTAGAACAATACTTTGCTGTAGATTGATCCATTGCTGTAGATAGATCCTTTGTTGTAGATAGATCATTTATCGTAGATAGATCTTTTGATGTAAATAGATCTAAGATCCTTTGCTATAAATAAAAGAATAAATCCTTTGCCGTAGATAGATCCTTTGCTATAGATAGATCCTTTGCTGTAGATAGATCCTTTGCTGTAGATGAATCCTTTTCTGTAGATAAAATCCTTTGCTGTATATAGATCCTTTGCTGTAGATATATACTTTTCTGTAGATAGATCCTTTGCTGTAGATAGATCCTTTGCAGAATATAGAACTTTTGCTGTTACTAGATCTTTTGCTGTATATAGATCCTTTGCTCTTGATAGATCCTTGACTGTAGATAGATCATTTGCTGTAGATGGTTCCTTTGCTGTAGATAGATCCTTTACTGTCGATAGATCCCTTGCTGTAGATAGATCCTTTGCTGTAGATAGATGCTTTGCTGTAGATAGATGCCTTGCTGTGGATAGAGCCTTTACTGTAGATATATTTTTTGCTGTAGATAGATTCTTTGTTGTAGATAGATTGTTTGCTGTAGATAGATCCTTTGTAGTAGATAGATCCTTTACTGTAGATATATCCCATATTGTAGATAGATCTTTTGCTGTTGATAGATCCTTAACTGTAAACTGCTGTAGCTTGATCATATGATGTTGATAAATCCTTTACTGTAAATAGATCCTTTGCTGTAGATAGATCTTTTCCTGTATATAGATCCTTTCCTGTAGATAGATCATTTGCTGTAGATAGAACTTTTGCTGTTAATAGATCTTTTGCTGTAGATAGATCCTTTGCTGTCTATAGATCCTTTCCTGTAGATGGATCCTTCGCTGTATATAGCTACTTTACTGTAGATAGATCCTTTGCTGTGGATTGATTTTTTGCTGTAGATTGTTCCTTTGCTGTAGATAGATCCTTTACTGTTGATAGATTATTTGCTGAACATAGATTCTTTGCTGTAAATAGATCCTTTGCTGTGGACAGATCCTTTGCAGTGAATAAATCCTTTACTGTAGATAGATCCTTTGCTGTAGATGGATCCTTTGCTGTAGAGAGATCTTCGCTGTAGATATATCGTTTATTGTAGATAGATCCTTTGCTGTAGATAGATCCTATACTGTAGATAGATCCCTTGCTGTAGATAGATCCTTTGCTGTAGATAGATCCTTTGCTGTAGATAGATCCTTTGCTGTATATAGATCCTTTACTGTAGATAGATTTTTTGCTGTAGATAGATTCTTTGTTGTAGATAGATCCTTTGCTGTAGATAGATCTTTTGTAGTAGATAGATCATTTATTGTAGATAGATCCACTGATGTAAATAGATCTAAGATCCTTTGCTATAAATATATATATAAATCCTTTTCCGTAGATAGATCCTTTGCTGTAGATAGATCCTTTGCTGTAGATAGATCCTTCGCTGTAGAAAAATCCTCTTTTGTAGATAGATCCATTTCTGTAGATAGATCATTTACTGTAGATAAAAGCTTTGCTGTAGATAGATCCCATACTGTAAATAGATCCTTTGCTTTAGAGAGATCCTTTGCTGTAGAAGGATATTCTGCCGTAGAAAGATTTTCTGCTGTAAATAGATCCTATGCAGTAGAAAGATCCTTTGCTGTAGACAGATCTTTCGCTGTATAAAGATCCTTTGGTATAGATAGATTCTTTGCTGTAGATAGATCCCTTACTGTAGATAGATCACTTTGCTGTAGTTAGATCTTTTGCTGTAGATAGATCCTTTAATGTAGAAAGATTCTCTGTTGTAGAATGATCTTTTGCTGTAAATAGAGCATTTGCTGTAGATAGATCCTTTGCTGTTGACAGATCCTGCACTGTAGAAAGATCCTTTGGTGTAGATTGATTCTTTGCTGTAGATAAATCCCTTACTGTGGATAGATCACTTTGCTGTAGATAGATCCCTTGCTGTAGATAGATCCTTCGCTGTAGATAGATCCTTTCCTGTAGATAGATCTTTTCCTGTAGATAGATCCTTTGCTGTAGATAGAACTTTTGCTGTATATAGATCTTTTGCTGTAGATAGATCCTTTGCTGTCTGTAGATCCTTTCCTGTAGATGGATCCTTTGCTGTATATAGCTACTTTACTGTAGATAGATCCTTTGCTGTGGATTGATTTTTTGCTGTAGATTGATCCTTTGCTGTAGATAGATCCTTTGCTGTTGATAGATTCTTTGCTGAACATAGATTCTTTGCTGTAGATAGATTCTTTGTTGAAGATAGATCCTTTGCTGTTGACAGATCCTTTGCAGTAAATAGATCCTTTACTGTAGATAGATCCTTTGCTGTAGATGGATCCTTTGCTGTAGATAGATCCTTCGCTGTAGATATATCGTTTATTGTAGATAAATCCTTTGCTGTAGATAGATCCTATACTGTAGATAGATCCCTTGCTGTAGATAGATCCTCTGCTGTAGATAGATCCTTTGCTGTAGATAGATCCTTTGCTGTAGATAGATCCTTTACTGTAGATAGATTTTTTGCTGTATTTAGATTCTTTGTTGTAGATAGATCCTTTGCTGTAGATAGATCTTTTGTAGTAGATAGATCATTTATTGTAGATTGATCCACTGATGTAAATAGATCTAAGATCCTTTGCTATAAATAAATATATAAATCCTTTGCCGTAGAGTAGATTCTTTGCTGTAGATAGATCCTTTGCTGTAGATAGATCCTTTGCTGTAGATAGATCCTTTGCTGTAGATAGATTCTTTGCTGTAGACAGATTCTATGCTGTAGATAGATCCTTTGCTGTAGATAAATGCTTTGCTGTAGATTGATCCTTCGCTGTAAATAGATCCCTTACTGTAGATAGGTCCTTTGCTGTAGATAGATCCTTTGCTGTAGATAGATCCTTTGCTGAAGATAGATCCTTTGCTGTAGTAGATCCTTTGCTGTAGAAAGATTCTCCGCATTAAATAGATCCTTTGCTGTAAATGGATCCTTTGGCTGTATAGAGTTCCTTTACTGTAGATATATCCTTAGCTATAGATTGATCATTTGCTGTAGATACATCCTTCGCTATAGATAGATCCTTTAATGTAAATTGATCACATATTGTAGATAGATCCTTTGCTGTAGATAGATCCTATTCTGTAGAAAGATCCATTGCTGTAGATAGATCCTTTGTTGTAGATAGATCATTTATCGTAGATAGATCTTTTGATGTAAATAGATCTAAGATCCTTTGCTATAAATAAAAGAATAAATCCTTTGCCGTAGATAGATCCTTTGCTGTAGATAGATCCTTTGCTGTAGATAGATCCTTCGCTGTAGATAAATCCTTTTCTGTAGATAGATCCTTTTCTGTAGATAGATCCATTACTGTAGATAAAACCTTTGCTGTAGATAGATACCATAAAGTGAATAGATCCTTTGCTGTTGAGAGATCCTTTGCTGTAGAAAGAACCTCTGCTGTAGAAAGATCTTCTGCTGTAAATAGATCCTTTGCAGTAGAAAGATACTTTGCTGTTGACAGATCTTTCGCTGTAGAAAGATCCTTTGGTGTAGATAGATTCTTTGCTGTAGATAGATCCCTTACTGTAGATAGATCACTTCGCTGTAGATAGATCATTCGCTGTAGATAGATCCTTCAATGTAGGAAGATCCTCTATTGTAGAAAGATCTTTTGCTGTAAATAGATCATTTGCTGTAGATAGATCCTTTGTTGTTGACAGATCCTGCACTGTAGAAAGATCCTTTGGTGTAGATAGATTCTTTGCTGTAGATAGATCCTTTGCTGTAGATAGATCCTTTGCTGTATAAAGTTCCTCTGCTGTAAATAGATCCTTTGTTGTAGATAGATCATTGGCTTTAGATAGATCCTTTGCTGTAGATAGATCCTTTGCTTAAGATAGATCCTAAACTGAAGATAAATCCTTTGCTGTATAAAGTTCCTTTGCTGTAGATAGATCCATTGTTGTAGATAGATCCTTTGCTGTAGACCAATCCTTCGCTGCAAATAGATCCTTTGCTGTAAATTTATCCTTCGCTGGAAAAAGATTCCTTACTGTAGATAGATCCTTTGCTGTATAAAGTTCCTTTGCTGTAGATAGATCCATTGTTGTAGATAGATCCTTTGCTGTAGACCGATCCTTCGCTGTAAATAGATCCTTTGCTGTAGATTGATCCTTCGCTGCAAAAAGATCCCTTACTGTAGATAGATCCTTTTCTGCAGATTGATCCTATGCTGTAGATAGATCCCTTGCTGTTGATAGATTCTTTTCTGAACATAGATTCTTTGCTGTAGATTGATTCTTTGTTGTAGATAGATCCTTTGAAGTGGACAGATCGTTTGCAGTAGATAGATCCTTTACTGTTGATAGATCTTTTGCTGTAGATGGATCCTTTGCTGTAGATAGATCTTTCGCTGTAGATATATCGTTTATTGCAGATAGATCCTTTGCTGTAGATTGATCCTATACTGTAGATAGATCCCTTGCTGTAGATAGATCCTTTGCTGTAGATAGATCCTTTACTGTAGATAGATTCTTTGCTGTAAATAGATTCTTTGTTGTAGATAGATCCTTTGCTGTAGATAGATCTTTTGTAGTAGATAGATCATTTATTGTAGATAGATCCTCTGATGTAAATAGATCTAAGATCCTTTGCTATAAATAAATATATAAATCCATTGCTGTACATTGATCCTTTGCTGTAGATAGATCCTTTGCTGTAGATAGATCCTTCGTTGTAGATAAATTCTTTTCTGTAGATAGATCCTTTTCTGTAAATAGATCCTTTTCTGTAGATAGATCCTTTACTGTAGATAAAAGCTTTGCTGTAGATAGATCCCATACAGTAAATAGATCCATTGCTGTAGAGAGATCCTTTGCTGTAGAAAGATATTCTGCTGTAAAAAGATTTTCTGCTGTAAATAGATCCTTTGCAGTAGAAAAATCCTTTGCTGTTGACAGATCTTCCGCTGTAGAAAGATCCTTTGGTGTAGATAGATTCTTTGCTGTAGATAGATCCCCTACTGTAGATAGATCACTTTGCTGTAGATAGATCTTTTGCTGTAGATAGATCCTTTAATGTAGAAAGATCCACTGTTGTAGAAAGATCCACTGTTGTAGAAAGATCTTTTGCTGTAAATAGATCATTTGCTGTAGATAGATCCTTTGCTGTTGACAGATCCTGCACTGTAGAAAGATCCTTTGGTGTAGATAGATTCTTTGCTGTAGATAGATCCCTTACTGTTGATAGATTACTTTGCTGTAGATAGATCCTTTGCTGTAGATAGATCCTTTGCTGTATAAAGTTCATCTGCTGTAAATAGATCCTTTGTTGTAAATAGATCATTGGCTTTAGATTGATCCTTTGCTGTAGATAGATCCTTTGCTTGAGATAGATCCTTAATTGTAGATTGATCTTTTGCTGTAGATAGATCCTTTGCAGTGTATAAATCCTTGACTGTAGATAGATCCTTTGCTGTAGATAGATCCTTTGCTGTAGATTGATCCTTTGCTGTAGATCGATCCTTCGCTGTAAATAGATCCTTTGCTGTAGATTGATCCTTCGCTGCAAAAAGATCCCTTACTGTAGATAGATCCTTTGCTGTAGATAGATCCTATGCTGTAGATAGATCCTTTGCTGTAGATAGATCCTTTGATGTAGATTGATCCTTCGCTGTAAATAGATCCCTTACTGTAGATAGGTCCTTTGCTGTAGATAGATCCTTTGCTGTAGATAGATCCTTTGCTGAAGACAATCCTTTGCTGTAGTAGATCCTTTGCTGTAGAAAGATTCTCCGCTATAAATAGATCCTTTGCTGTAGATAGATCCTTTGTTGTAGATAGATCCTTCACTATAAATGGATCCTTTGGCTGTATAGAGTTCCTTTACTGTAGATATAACCTTTGCTATAGATTGATCATTTGCTGTAGATAAATCCTTCGCTGTAGATAGATCCTATGCTGTAAATAGATCACATATTATAGATAGAACCTTTGCTGTAGATAGATCCTATTCTGTAGGAAGATCCTTTGCTGAAGATAGATCCTTTGCTGTAGATGGATCATTTGCTGTAGATAAATCCATTGCTGTAGATAGATCCTTTGCTGTAGATAGATCCATGCTGTATAAAGTTCCTCTGCTGTAAGAAGATATTTGTTGTAGATAGATCATTGGCTTTAGATAGATCCTTTGCTGTAGATAGTTCCTTTGCTGTAGATAGTTCCTTAACTGTAGATTGACCCTTTGCTGTGGATAGATCCTTTGCAGTAGATAAATCCTTGACTGTAGATAGATCCTTCGCTGTAGATAGATCATTCGCTGTAGATAGATCCTTTGCTGTAGATAGGTCCTTTGCTGTAGATAGATCTTTTGCTGTAGATAGATCCTTTGCTGAAGATAGATCCATTGCTGTAGTAGATCCTTTAATGTAGAAAGATTCTCCGCTTTAAATAGATCCTTTGCTGTAGATAGATCCTTTAATGTAGATAGATCCTTTGCTGTAAATGGATCCTTTGGCTGTATAAAGTTCCTTTACTGTAGATATATCCTTAGCTATAGATTGATCATTTGCTGTAGATACATCCTTCGCTATAGTTAGATCCTTTAATGTAAATAGATCACATATTGCAGATAGATCCTTTGCTGTAGATAGATCCTATTATGTAGAAAGATCCATTGCTGAAGATAGATCCTTTGCTGTAGATGGATCATTTGCTGTAGATAAATCCTTTGCTGTAGATGGATCCTTTGCTGTAGATAGTTCTGTCACTGTAGAACAATACTTTGCTGTAGATTGATCCATTGCCGTAGATAGATCCTTTGTTGTAGATAAATCATTTATCGTAGATAGATCTTTTGATGTAAATAGATCTAAGATCCTTTGCTATAAATAAAAGAATAAATCCCTTGCCGTAGACAGATCCTTTGCTGTAGATAAATCCTTTGCTGTAGATAGATCCTTTGCTGTAGATGAATCCTTTTCTGTAGATAAAATCCTTTGCTGTATATAGATCCTTTGCTGTAGATATATACTTTTCTGTAGATAGATCCTTTGCTGTAGATAGATCCTTTGCAGAATATAGAACTTTTGCTGTTACTAGATCTTTTGCTGTATATAGATCCTTTGCTCTTGATAGATCCTTGACTGTAGATAGATCATTTTCTGTAGATGGATCCTTTGCTGTAGATAGATCCTTTACTGTCGATAGATCCCTTGCTGTAGATAGATCCTTTGCTGTAGATAGATGCTTTGCTGTAGATAGATGCCTTGCTGTGGATAGAGCCTTTACTGTAGATATATTTTTTGCTGTAGATAGATTCTTTGTTGTAGATAGATCGTTTGCTGTAGATAGATCCTTTGTAGTAGATAGATCCTTTACTGTAGATATATCCCATATTGTAGATAGATCTTTTGCTGTTGATAGATCCTTAACTGTAAACTGCTGTAGATTGATCATATGATGTAGATAGATCCTTTACTGTAAATAGATCCTTTGCTGTAGATAGATCCTTTCCTGTATATAGATCCTTTCCTGTAGATAGATCATTTGCTGTAGATAGAACTTTTGCTGTTAATAGATCTTTTGCTGTAGATAGATCCTTTGCTGTCTATAGATCCTTTCCTGTAGATGGATCCTTCGCTGTATATAGCTACTTTACTGTAGATAGATCCTTTGCTGTGGATTGATTTTTTGCTGTAGATTGATCCTTTGCTGTAGATAGATCCTTTACTGTTGATAGATTATTTGCTGAACATAGATTCTTTGCTGTAAATAGATCCTTTGCTGTGGACAGATCCTTTGCAGTAAATAGATCCTTTACTGTAGATAGATCCTTTGCTGTAGATGGATCCTTTGCTGTAGAGAGATCCTTCGCTGTAGATATATCGTTTATTGTAGATAGATCCTTTGCTGTAGATAGATCCTATACTGTAGATAGATCCCTTGCTGTAGATAGATCCTTTGCTGTAGATAGATCCTTTGCTGTAGATAGATCCTTTGCTGTATATAGATCCTTTACTGTAGATAAATTTTTTGCTGTAGATAGATTCTTTGTTGTAGATAGTTCCTTTGCTGTAGATAGATCTTTTGTAGTAGATAGATCATTTATTGTAGATAGATCCACTGATGTAAATAGATCTAAGATCCTTTGCTATAAATAAATATATAAATCCTTTGCCGTAGATAGATTCTTTGCTGTAGATAGATCCTTTGCTGTAGATAGATCCTTCGCTGTAGATAAATCCTCTTTTGTAGATAGATTATTTTCTGTAGATAGATCATTTACTGTAGATAAAAGCTTTGCTGTAGATAGATCCCATACTGTAAATAGATTCTTTGCTTTAGATAGATCCCATACTGTAAATAGATCCTTTGCTTTAGAGAGATCCTTTGCTGTAGAAAGATATTCTGCTGCAGAAAGATCTTCTGCTGTAAATAGATCCTTTGCAGTAGAAAGATCCTTTGCTGTTGACAGATCCCTTACTGTAGATAGATTACTTTACTGTAGACAGATCCTTTGCTGTAGATAGATCCCTTACTGTAGATAGATTACTTTGCTGTAGATAGATCCTCTGCTGTTAATAAATCCTTTGATGTAAATAGATCATTGGCTTTAGATTGATCCTTTGCTGTAGATAGATCCTTTGCTTAAGATAGATCCTTAACTGTAGATTGATCCTTTGCTGTAGATAGATCCTTTGCAGTAGATAAATCCTTGACTGTAGATAGATCCTTTGCTGTAGATAGATCCTTTGCTGTAGATAGATCTTTTGTAGTAGATAGATCATTTATTGTAGATAGATCCACTGATGTAAATAGATCTAAGATCCTTTGCTATAAATATATATATGAATCCTTTTCCGTAGATAGATCCTTTGCTGTAGATAGATCCTTTGCTGTAGATAGATCCTTCGCTGTAGAAAAATCCTCTTTTGTAGATAGATCCATTTCTGTAGATAGATCATTTACTGTAGATAAAAGTTTTGCTGTAGATAGATCCCATACTGTAAATAGATCCTTTGCTTTAGAGAGATCCTTTGCTGTAGAAGGATATTCTGCCCTAGAAAGATTTTCTGCTGTAAATAGATCCTTTGCAGTAGAAAGATCCTTTGCTGTAGACAGATCTTTCGCTGTATAAAGATCCTTTGGTATAGATAGATTCTTTGCTGTAGATAGATCCCTTACTGTAGATAGATCACTTTGCTGTAGTTAGATCTTTTGCTGTAGATAGATCCTTTAATGTAGAAAGATTCTCTGTTGTAGAATGATCTTTTGCTGTAAATAGAGCATTTGCTGTAGATAGATCCTTTGCTGTTGACAGATCCTGCACTGTAGAAAGATCCTTTGGTGTAGATTGATTCTTTGCTGTAGATAAATCCCTTACTGTGGATAGATCACTTTGCTGTAGATAGATCCCTTGCTGTAGATAGATCCTTCGCTGTAGATATATCCTTTCCTGTAGATAGATCTTTTCCTGTAGATAGATCCTTTGCTGTAGATAGAACTTTTGCTGTATATAGATCTTTTGCTGTAGATAGATCCTTTGCTGTCTGTAGATCCTTTCCTGTAGATGGATCCTTTGCTGTATATAGCTACTTTACTGTAGATAGATCCTTTGCTGTGGATTGATTTTTTGCTGTAGATTGATCCTTTGCTGTAGATAGATCCTTTGCTGTTGATAGATTCTTTGCTGAACATAGATTCTATGCTGTATTTAGATTCTTTGTTGTAGATAGATCCTTTGCTGTAGATAGATCTTTTGTAGTAGATAGATCATTTATTGTAGATTGATCCACTGATGTAAATAGATCTAAGATCCTTTGCTATAAATAAATATATAAATCCTTTGCCGTAGAGTAGATTCTTTGCTGTAGATAGATCCTTTGCTGTAGATAGATCCTTCGCTGTAGATAAATCCTCTTTTGTAGATAGATTCTTTTCTGTAGATAGATCATTTACTGTAGATAAAAGCTTTGCTGTAGATAGATCCCATACTGTAAATAGATCCTTTGCTTTAGATAGATCCCATACTGTAAATAGATCCTTTGCTTTAGAGAGATCCTTTGCTGTAGAAAGATATTCTGCTGTAGAAAGATCTTCTGCTGTAAATAGATCCTTTGCAGTAGAAAGATCCTTTGCTGTTGACAGATCCCTTACTGTAGATAGATTACTTTGCTGTAGACAGATCCTTTGCTGTAGATAGATCCTTTACTGTAGATAGATTACTTTGCTGTAGATAGATCCTTTGTTGTAGATGGATACTTTGCTGTAGATAGATCCTTTGCTGTATAAAGTTCCTCTGCTGTTAATAAATCCTTTGATGTAAATAGATCATTGGCTTTAGATTGATCCTTTGCTGTAGATAGATCCTTTGCTTAAGATAGATCCTTAACTGTAGATTGATCCTTTGCTGTAGATAGATCCTTTGCAGTAGATAAATCCTTGACTGTAGATAGATCCTTTGCTGTAGATAGATCCTTTGCTGTAGATAGATTCTTTGCTGTAGATAGATTCTATGCTGTAGATAGATCCTTTGCTGTAGATAAATGCTTTACTGTAGATTGATCCTTCGCTGTAAATAGATCCCTTACTGTAGATAGGTCCTTTGCTGTAGATAGATCTTTTGCTGTAGATAGATCCTTTGCTGAAGATAGATCCATTGCTGTAGTAGATCCTTTGCTGTAGAAAGATTCTCCGTTTTAAATAGATCCTTTGCTGTAGATAGATCCTTTAATGTAGATAGATCCTTTGCTGTAAATGGATCCTTTGGCTGTATAGAGTTCCTTTACTGTAGATATATCCTTAGCTATAGATTGATCATTTGCTGTAGATACATCCTTCGCTATAGTTAGATCCTTTAATGTAAATAGATCACATATTGCAGATAGATCCTTTGCTGTAGATAGATCCTATTATGTAGAAAGATCCATTGCTGAAGATAGATCCTTTGCTGTAGATGGATCATTTGCTGTAGATAAATCCTTTGCTGTAGATGGATCCTTTGCTGTAGATAGATCCTATACTGTAGATAGATCCCTTGCTGTAAATAGATCCTTTGCTGTAGATAGATCCTTTGCTGTAGATAGATCCTTTGCTGTATATAGATCCTTTACTGTAGATAGATTTTTTGCTGTAGATAGATTCTTTGTTGTAGATAGTTCCTTTGCTGTAGATAGATCTTTTGTAGTAGATAGATCATTTATTGTAGATAGATCCACTGATGTAAATAGATCTAAGATCCTTTGCTATAAATATATATATATAAATCCTTTTCCGTAGATAGATCCTTTGCTGTAGATAGATCCTTTGCTGTAGATAGATCCTTCGCTGTAGATAAATCCTCTTCTGTAGATAGATCCATTTCTGTAGATAGATCATTTACTGTAGATAAAAGCTTTGCTGTAGATAGATCCCATACTGTAAATAGATCCTTTGCTTTAGAGAGATCCTTTGCTGTAGAAGGATATTCTGCCGTAGAAAGATTTTCTGCTGTAAATAGATCCTTTGCAGTAGAAAGATCCTTTGCTGTAGACAGATCTTTCGCTGTATAAAGATCCTTTGGTATAGATAGATTCTTTGCTGTAGATAGATCCCTTACAGTAGATAGATCACTTCGCTGTAGTTAGATCTTTTGCTGTAGATAGATCCTTTAATGTAGAAAGATTCTCTGTTGTAGAATGATCTTTTGCTGTAAATAGAGCATTTGCTGTAGATAGATCCTTTGCTGTTGACAGATCCTGCACTGTAGAAAGATCCTTTGGTGTAGATTGATTCTTTGCTGTAGATAAATCCCTTACTGTGGATAGATCACTTTGCTGTAGATAGATCCCTTGCTGTAGATAGATCCTTCGCTGTAGATAGATCCTTTCCTGTAGATAGATCCTTTCCTGTAGATAGATCCTTTGCTGTAGATAGAGCTTTTGCTGTATATAGATCTTTTGCTGTAGATAGATCCTTTGCTGTCTGTAGATCCTTTCCTGTAGATGGATCCTTTGCTGTATATAGCTACTTTACTGTAGATAGATCCTTTGCTGTGGATTGATTTTTTGCTGTAGATTGATCCTTTGCTGTAGATAGATCCTTTGCTGTTGATAGATTCTTTGCTGAACATAGATTCTTTGCTGTAGATAGATTCTTTGTTGTAGATAGATCCTTTGCTGTGGACAGATCCTTTGCAGTAAATAGATCCTTTCCTGTAGATAGATCCTTTGCTGTAGATGGATCCTTTGCTGTAGATAGATCCTTCGCTGTAGATATATCGTTTATTGTAGATAAATCCTTTGCTGTAGATAGATCCTATACTGTAGATAGATCCCTTGCTGTAGATAGATCCTTTGCTGTAGATAGATCCTTTGCTGTAGATAGATCCTTTGCTGTAGATAGATCCTTTACTGTAGATAGATTTTTTGCTGTATTTAGATTCTTTGTTGTAGATAGATCCTTTGCTGTAGATAGATCTTTTGTAGTAGATAGATCATTTATTGTAGATTGATCCACTGATGTAAATAGATCTAAGATCCTTTGCTATAAATAAATATATAAATCCTTTGCCGTAGATAGATTCTTTGCTGTAGATAGATCCTTTGCTGTAGATAGATCCTTCGCTGTAGATAAATCCTCTTTTGTAGATAGATTATTTTCTGTAGATAGATCATTTACTGTAGATAAAAGCTTTGCTGTAGATAGATCCCATACTGTAAATAGATCCTTTGCTTTAGATAGATCCCATACTGTAAATAGATCCTTCGCTTTAGAGAGATCCTTTGCTGTAGAAAGATATTCTGCTGTAGAAAGATCTTTTGCTGTAAATAGATCCTTTGCAGTAGAAAGATCCTTTGCTGTTGACAGATCCCTTACTGTAGATAGATTACTTTACTGTAGACAGATCCTTTGCTGTAGATAGATCCCTTACTGTAGATAGATTACTTTGCTGTAGATAGATCCTCTGCTGTTAATAAATTCTTTGATGTAAATAGATCATTGGCTCTAGATTGATCCTTCGCTGTAGATAGATCCTTTGCTTAAGATAGATCCTTAACTGTAGATTGATCCTTTGCTGTAGATAGATCCTTTGCAGTAGATAAATCCTTGACTGTAGATAGATCCTTTGCTGTAGATAGATCCTTTGCTGTAGATAGATTCTTTGCTGTAGATAGATTCTATGCTGTAGATAGATCCTTTGCTGTAGATAAATGCTTTGCTGTAGATTGATCCTTCGCTGTAAATAGATCCCTTACTGTAGATAGGTCCTTTGCTGTAGATAGATCCTTTGCTGTAGATAGATCCTTTGCTGAAGATAGATCCTTTGCTGTAGTAGATCCTTTGCTGTAGAAAGATTCTCCGCTTTAAATAGATCCTTTGCTGTAGATAGATCCTTTGATGTAGATAGATCCTTTGCTGTAAATGGATCCTTTGGCTGTATAGAGTTCCTTTACTGTAGATATATCCTTAGCTATAGATTGATCATTTGCTGTAGATACATCCTTCGCTATAGTTAGATCCTTTAATGTAAATAGATCACATATTGCAGATAGATTTTTAGCTGTAGATAGATCCTATTATGTAGAAAGATCCATTGCTGAAGATAGATCCTTTGCTGTAGATGGATCATTTGCTGTAGATAAATCCTTTGCTGTAGATGGATCCTTTGCTGTAGATAGTTCTGTCACTGTAGAACAATACTTTGCTGTAGATTGATCCATTGCTGTAGATAGATCCTTTGTTGTAGATAGATCATTTATCGTAGATAGATCTTTTGATGTAAATAGATCTAAGATCCTTTGCTATAAATAAAAGAATAAATCCTTTGCCGTAGATAGATCCTTTGCTGTAGATAGATCCTTTGCTGTAGATAGATCCTTTGCTGTAGATGAATCCTTTTCTGTAGATAAAATCCTTTGCTGTATATAGATCCTTTGCTGTAGATATATACTTTTCTGTAGATAGATTCTTTGCTGTAGATAGATCCTTTGCAGAATATAGAACTTTTGCTGTTACTAGATCTTTTGCTGTATATAGATCCTTTGCTCTTGATAGATCCTTGACTGTAGATAGATCATTTGCTGTAGATGGTTCCTTTGCTGTAGATAGATCCTTTACTGTCGATAGATCCCTTGCTGTAGATAGATCCTTTGCTGTAGATAGATGCTTTGCTGTAGATAGATGCCTTGCTGTGGATAGAGCCTTTACTGTAGATATATTTTTTGCTGTAGATAGATTCTTTGTTGTAGATAGATCGTTTGCTGTAGATAGATCCTTTGTAGTAGATAGATCCTTTACTGTAGATATATCCCATATTGTAGATAGATCTTTTGCTGTTGATAGATCCTTAACTGTAAACTGCTGTAGCTTGATCATATGATGTTGATAGATCCTTTACTGTAAATAGATCCTTTGCTGTAGATAGATCCTTTCCTGTATATAGATCCTTTCCTGTAGATAGATCATTTGCTGTAGATAGAACTTTTGCTGTTAATAGATCTTTTGCTGTAGATAGATCCTTTGCTGTCTATAGATCCTTTCCTGTAGATGGATCCTTCGCTGTATATAGCTACTTTACTGTAGATAGATCCTTTGCTGTGGATTGATTTTTTGCTGTAGATTGTTCCTTTGCTGTAGATAGATCCTTTACTGTTGATAGATTATTTGCTGAACATAGATTCTTTGCTGTAAATAGATCCTTTGCTGTGGACAGATCCTTTGCAGTAAATAAATCCTTTACTGTAGATAGATCCTTTGCTGTAGATGGATCCTTTGCTGTAGAGAGATCCTTCGCTGTAGATATATCGTTTATTGTAGATAGATCCTTTGCTGTAGATAGATCCTATACTGTAGAAAGATCCCTTGCTGTAGATAGATCCTTTGCTGTAGATAGATCCTTTGCTGTAGATAGATCTTTTGCTGTATATAGATCCTTTACTGTAGATAGACTTTTTGCTGTAGATAGATTCTTTGTTGTAGATAGATCCTTTGCTGTAGATAGATCTTTTGTAGTAGATAGATCATTTATTGTAGATAGATCCACTGATGTAAATAGATCTAAGATCCTTTGCTATAAATATATATATGAATCCTTTTCCGTAGATAGATCCTTTGCTGTAGATAGATCCTTTGCTGTAGATAGATCCTTCGCTGTAGAAATATCCTCTTTTGTAGATAGATCCCTTTCTGTAGATAGATCATTTACTGTAGAGAAAAGCTTTGCTGTAGATAGATCCCATACTGTAAATAGATCCTTTGCTTTAGAGAGATCCTTTGCTGTAGAAGGATATTCTGCCGTAGAAAGATTTTCTGCTGTAAATAGATCCTTTGCAGTAGAAAGATCCTTTGCTGTAGACAGATCTTTCGCTGTATAAAGATCCTTTGGTATAGATAGATTCTTTGCTGTAGATAGATCCCTTACTGTAGATAGATCACTTTGCTGTAGTTAGATCTTTTGCTGTAGATAGATCCTTTAATGTAGAAAGATTCTCTGTTGTAGAATGATCTTTTGCTGTAAATAGAGCATTTGCTGTAGATAGATCCTTTGCTGTTGACAGATCCTGCACTGTAGAAAGATCCTTCGGTGTAGATTGATTCTTTGCTGTAGATAAATCCCTTACTGTGGATAGATCACTTTGCTGTAGATAGATCCCTTGCTGTAGATAGATCCTTCGCTGTAGATAGATCCTTTCCTGTAGATAGATCTTTTCCTGTAGATAGATCCTTTGCTGTAGATAGAACTTTTGCTGTATATAGATCTTTTGCTGTAGATAGATCCTTTGCTGTCTGTAGATCCTTTCCTGTAGATGGATCTTTTGCTGTATATAGCTACTTTACTGTAGATAGATCCTTTGCTGTGGATTGATTTTTTGCTGTAGATTGATCCTTTGCTGTAGATAGATCCTTTGCTGTTGATAGATTCTTTGCTGAACATAGATTCTTTGCTGTATTTAGATTCTTTGTTGTAGATAGATCCTTTGCTGTAGATAGATCTTTTGTAGTAGATAGATCATTTAATGTAGATTGATCCACTGATGTAAATAGATCTAAGATCCTTTACTATAAATAAATATATAAATCCTTTGCCGTAGAGTAGATCCTTTGCTGTAGATAGATCCTTTGCTGTAGATAGATCCTTCGCTGTAGATAAATCCTCTTTTGTAGATAGATTCTTTTCTGTAGATAGATCATTTACTGTAGATAAAAGCTTTGCTGTAGATAGATCCCATACTGTAAATAGATCCTTTGCTTTAGATAGATCCCATACTGTAAATAGATCCTTTGCTTTAGAGAGATCCTTTGCTGTAGAAAGATATTCTGCTGTAGAAAGATCTTCTGCTGTAAATAGATCCTTTGCAGTAGAAAGATCCTTTGCTGTTGACAGATCCCTTACTGTAGATAGATTACTTTGCTGTAGACAGATCCTTTGCTGTAGATAGATCCTTTACTGTAGATAGATTACTTTGCTGTAGATAGATCCTTTGTTGTAGATGGATACTTTGCTGTAGATAGATCCTTTGCTGTATAAAGTTCCTCTGCTGTTAATAAATCCTCTGATGTAAATAGATCATTGGCTTTAGATTGATCCTTTGCTGTAGATAGATCCTTTGCTTAAGATAGATCCTTAACTGTGAATTGATCCTTTGCTGTAGATAGATCCTTTGCAGTAGATAAATCCTTGACTGTAGATAGATCCTTTGCTGTAGATAGATCCTTTGCTGTAGATAGATTCTTTGCTGTAGATAGATTCTATGCTGTAGATAGATCCTTTGCTGTAGATAAATGCTTTACTGTAGATTGATCCTTCGCTGTAAATAGATCCCTTACTGTAGATAGGTCCTTTGCTGTAGATAGATCTTTTGCTGTAGATAGATCCTTTGCTGAAGATAGATCCATTGCTGTAGTAGATCCTTTGCTGTAGAAAGATTCTCCGCTTTAAATAGATCCTTTGCTGTAGATAGATCCTTTAATGTAGATAGATCCTTTGCTGTAAATGGATCCTTTGGCTGTATAGAGTTCCTTTACTGTAGATATATCCTTAGCTATAGATTGATCATTTGCTGTAGATACATCCTTCGCTATAGTTAGATCCTTTAATGTAAATAGATCACATATTGCAGATAGATCCTTTGCTGTAGATAGATCCTATTATGTAGAAAGATCCATTGCTGAAGATAGATCCTTTGCTGTAGATGGATCATTTGCTGTAGATAAATCCTTTGCTGTAGATGGATCCTTTGCTGTAGATAGTTCTGTCACTGTAGAACAATACTTTGCTGTAGATTGATCCATTGCTGTAGATAGATCCTTTGTTGTAGATAGATCATTTATCGTAGATAGATCTTTTGATGTAAATAGATCTAAGATCCTTTGCTATAAATAAAAGAATAAATCCTTTGCCGTAGATAGATCCTTTGCTGTAGATAGATCCTTTGCTGTAGATAGATCCTTTGCTGTAGATATATACTTTTCTGTAGATAGATCCTTTGCTGTAGATAGATCCTTTGCAGAATATAGAACTTTTGCTGTTACTAGATCTTTTGCTGTATATAGATCCTTTGCTCTTGATAGATCCTTGACTGTAGATAGATCATTTGCTGTAGATGGTTCCTTTGCTGTAGATAGATCCTTTACTGTCGATAGATCCCTTGCTGTAGATAGATCCTTTGCTGTAGATAGATGCTTTGCTGTAGATAGATGCCTTGCTGTGGATAGAGCCTTTACTGTAGATATATTTTTTGCTGTAGATAGATTCTTTGTTGTAGATAGATCGTTTGCTGTAGATAGATCCTTTGTAGTAGATAGATCCTTTACTGTAGATATATCCCATATTGTAGATAGATCTTTTGCTGTTGATAGATCCTTAACTGTAAACTGCTGTAGCTTGATCATATGATGTTGATAGATCCTTTACTGTAAATAGATCCTTTGCTGTAGATAGATCCTTTCCTGTATATAGATCCTTTCCTGTAGATAGATCATTTGCTGTAGATAGAACTTTTGCTGTTAATAGATCTTTTGCTGTAGATAGATCCTTTGCTGTCTATAGATCCTTTCCTGTAGATGGATCCTTCGCTGTATATAGCTACTTTACTGTAGATAGATCCTTTGCTGTGGATTGATTTTTTGCTGTGGATTGTTCCTTTGCTGTAGATAGATCCTTTACTGTTGATAGATTATTTGCTGAACATAGATTCTTTGTTGTAAATAGATCCTTTGCTGTGGACAGATCCTTTGCAGTAAATAAATCCTTTACTGTAGATAGATCCTTTGCTGTAGATGGATCCTTTGCTGTAGAGAGATCCTTCGCTGTAGATATATCGTTTATTGTAGATAGATCCTTTGCTGTAGATAGATCCTATACTGTAGAAAGATCCCTTGCTGTAGATAGATCCTTTGCTGTAGATAGATCCTTTGCTGTAGATAGATCCTTTGCTGTATATAGATCCTTTACTGTAGATAGACTTTTTGCTGTAGATAGATTCTTTGTTGTAGATAGATCCTTTGCTGTAGATAGATCTTTTGTAGTAGATAGATCATTTATTGTAGATAGATCCACTGATGTAAATAGATCTAAGATCATTTGCTATAAATATATATATGAATCCTTTTCCGTAGATAGATCCTTTGCTGTAGATAGATCCTTTGCTGTAGATAGATCCTTCGCTGTAGAAATATCCTCTTTTGTAGATAGATCCCTTTCTGTAGATAGATCATTTACTGTAGAGAAAAGCTTTGCTGTAGATAGATCCCATACTGTAAATAGATCCTTTGCTTTAGAGAGATCCTTTGCTGTAGAAGGATATTCTGCCGTAGAAAGATTTTCTGCTGTAAATAGATCCTTTGCAGTAGAAAGATCCTTTGCTGTAGACAGATCTTTCGCTGTATAAAGATCCTTTGGTATAGATAGATTCTTTGCTGTAGATAGATCCCTTACTGTAGATAGATCACTTTGCTGTAGTTAGATCTTTTGCTGTAGATAGATCCTTTAATGTAGAAAGATTCTCTGTTGTAGAATGATCTTTTGCTGTAAATAGAGCATTTGCTGTAGATAGATCCTTTGCTGTTGACAGATCCTGCACTGTAGAAAGATCCTTCGGTGTAGATTGATTCTTTGCTGTAGATAAATCCCTTACTGTGGATAGATCACTTTGCTGTAGATAGATCCCTTGCTGTAGATAGATCCTTCGCTGTAGATAGATCCTTTCCTGTAGATAGATCTTTTCCTGTAGATAGATCCTTTGCTGTAGATAGAACTTTTGCTGTATATAGATCTTTTGCTGTAGATAGATCCTTTGCTGTCTGTAGATCCTTTCCTGTAGATGGATCCTTTGCTGTATATAGCTACTTTACTGTAGATAGATCCTTTGCTGTGGATTGATTTTTTGCTGTAGATTGATCCTTTGCTGTAGATAGATCCTTTGCTGTTGATAGATTCTTTGCTGAACATAGATTCTTTGCTGAACATAGATTCTTTGCTGTATTTAGATTCTTTGTTGTAGATAGATCTTTTGTAGTAGATAGATCATTTAATGTAGATTGATCCACTGATGTAAATAGATCTAAGATCCTTTACTATAAATAAATATATAAATCCTTTGCCGTAGAGTAGATTCTTTGCTGTAGATAGATCCTTTGCTGTAGATAGATCCTTCGCTGTAGATAAATCCTCTTTTGTAGATAGATTCTTTTCTGTAGATAGATCATTTACTGTAGATAAAAGCTTTGCTGTAGATAGATCCCATACTGTAAATAGATCCTTTGCTTTAGATAGATCCCATACTGTAAATAGATCCTTTGCTTTAGAGAGATCCTTTGCTGTAGAAAGATATTCTGCTGTAGAAAGATCTTCTGCTGTAAATAGATCCTTTGCAGTAGAAAGATCCTTCGCTGTTGACAGATCCCTTACTGTAGATAGATTACTTTGCTGTAGACAGATCCTTTGCTGTAGATAGATCCTTTACTGTAGATAGATTACTTTGCTGTAGATAGATCCTTTGTTGTAGATGGATACTTTGCTGTAGATAGATCCTTTGCTGTATAAAGTTCCTCTGCTGTTAATAAATCCTCTGATGTAAATAGATCATTGGCTTTAGATTGATCCTTTGCTGTAGATAGATCCTTTGCTTAAGATAGATCCTTAACTGTGAATTGATCCTTTGCTGTAGATAGATCCTTTGCAGTAGATAAATCCTTGACTGTAGATAGATCCTTTGCTGTAGATAGATCCTTTGCTGTAGATAGATTCTTTGCTGTAGATAGATTCTATGCTGTAGATAGATCCTTTGCTGTAGATAAATGCTTTACTGTAGATTGATCCTTCGCTGTAAATAGATCCCTTACTGTAGATAGGTCCTTTGCTGTAGATAGATCTTTTGCTGTAGATAGATCCTTTGCTGAAGATAGATCCATTGCTGTAGTAGATCCTTTGCTGTAGAAAGATTCTCCGCTTTAAATAGATCCTTTGCTGTAGATAGATCCTTTAATGTAGATAGATCCTTTGCTGTAAATGGATCCTTTGGCTGTATAGAGTTCCTTTACTGTAGATATATCCTTAGCTATAGATTGATCATTTGCTGTAGATACATCCTTCGCTATAGTTAGATCCTTTAATGTAAATAGATCACATATTGCAGATAGATCCTTTGCTGTAGATAGATCCTATTATGTAGAAAGATCCATTGCTGAAGATAGATCCTTTGCTGTAGATGGATCATTTGCTGTAGATAAATCCTTTGCTGTAGATGGATCCTTTGCTGTAGATAGTTCTGTCACTGTAGAACAATACTTTGCTGTAGATTGATCCATTGCTGTAGATAGATCCTTTGTTGTAGATAGATCATCTATCGTAGATAGATCTTTTGATGTAAATAGATCTAAGATCCTTTGCTATAAATAAAAGAATAAATCCTTTGCCGTAGATAGATCCTTTGCTGTAGATAAATCCTTTGCTGTAGATAGATCCTTTGCTGTAGATGAATCCTTTTCTGTAGATAAAATCCTTTGATGTATATAGATCCTTTGCTGTAGATATATACTTTTCTGTAGATAGATCCTTTGCTGTAGATAGATCCTTTGCAGAATATAGAACTTTTGCTGTTACTAGATCTTTTGCTGTATATAGATCCTTTGCTCTTGATAGATCCTTGACTGTAGATAGATCATTTGCTGTAGATGGATCCTTTGCTGTAGATAGATCCTTTACTGTCGATAGATCCCTTGCTGTAGATAGATCCTTTGCTGTAGATAGATGCTTTGCTGTAGATAGATGCCTTGCTGTGGATAGAGCCTTTACTGTAGATATATTTTTTGCTGTAGATAGATTCTTTGTTGTAGATAGATCGTTTGCTGTAGATAGATCCTTTGTAGTAGATAGATCCTTTACTGTAGATATATCCCATATTGTAGATAGATCTTTTGCTGTTGATAGATCCTTAACTGTAAACTGCTGTAGATTGATCATATGATGTAGATAGATCCTTTACTGTAAATAGATCCTTTGCTGTAGATAGATCCTTTCCTGTATATAGATCCTTTCCTGTAGATAGATCATTTGCTGTAGATAGAACTTTTGCTGTTAATAGATCTTTTGCTGTAGATTGATCCTTTGCTGTCTATAGATCCTTTCCCGTAGATGGATCCTTCGCTGTATATAGCTACTTTACTGTAGATAGATCCTTTGCTGTGGATTGATTTTTTGCTGTAGATTGATCCTTTGCTGTAGATAGATCCTTTACTGTTGATAGATTATTTGCTGAAAATAGATTCTTTGCTGTAAATAGATCCTTTGCTGTGGACAGATCCTTTGCAGTAAATAGATCCTTTACTGTAGATAGATCCTTTGCTGTAGATGGATCCTTTGCTGTAGAGAGATCCTTCGCTGTAGATATATCGTTTATTGTAGATAGATCCTTTGCTGTAGATAGATCCTATACTGTAGATGGATCCCTTGCTGTAGATAGATCCTTTGCTGTAGATAGATCCTTTGCTGTAGATAGATCCTTCGCTGTATATAGATCCTTTACTGTAGATAGATTTTTTGCTGTAGATAGATTCTTTGTTGTAGATAGTTCCTTTGCTGTAGATAGATCTTTTGTAGTAGATAGATCATTTATTGTAGATAGATCCACTGATGTAAATAGATCTAAGATCCTTTGCTATAAATATATATATATATAAATCCTTTTCCGTAGATAGATCCTTTGCTGTAGATAGATCCTTTGCTGTAGATAGATCCTTCGCTGTAGATAAATCCTCTTCTGTAGATAGATCCATTTCTGTAGATAGTTCATTTACTGTAGATAAAAGCTTGGCTGTAGATAGATCCCATACTGTAAATAGATCCTTTGCTTTAGAGAGATCCTTTGCTGTAGAGGGATATTCTGCCGTAGAAAGATTTTCTGCTGTAAATAGATCCTTTGCAGTAGAAAGATCCTTTGCTGTAGACAGATCTTTCGCTGTATAAAGATCCTTTGGTATAGATAGATTCTTTGCTGTAGATAGATCCCTTACTGTAGATAGATCACTTCGCTGTAGTTAGATCTTTTGCTGTAGATAGATCCTTTAATGTAGAAAGATTCTCTGTTGTAGAATGATCTTTTGCTGTAAATAGAGCATTTGCTGTAGATAGATCCTTTGCTGTTGACAGATCCTGCACTGTAGAAAGATCCTTTGGTGTAGATTGATTCTTTGCTGTAGATAAATCCCTTACTGTGGATAGATCACTTTGCTGTAGATAGATCCCTTGCTGTAGATAGATCCTTCGCTGTAGATAGATCCTTTCCTGTAGATAGATCCTTTCCTGTAGATAGATCCTTTGCTGTAGATAGAACTTTTGCTGTATATAGATCTTTTGCTGTAGATAGATCCTTTGCTGTTTGTAGATCCTTTCCTGTAGATGGATCCTTTGCTGTATATAGCTACTTTACTGTAGATAGATCCTTTGCTTTGGATTGATTTTTTGCTGTAGATTGATCCTTTGCTGTAGATAGATCCTTTGCTGTTGATAGATTCTTTGCTGAACATAGATTCTTTGCTGTAGATAGATTCTTTGTTGTAGATAGATCCTTTGCTGTGGACAGATCCTTTGCAGTAAATAGATCCTTTACTGTAGATAGATCCTTTGCTGTAGATGGATCCTTTGCTGTAGATAGATCCTTCGCTGTAGATATATCGTTTATTGTAGATAAATCCTTTGCTGTAGATAGATCCTATACTGTAGATAGATCCCTTGCTGTAGATAGATCCTTTGCTGTAGATAGATCCTTTGCTGTAGATAGATCCTTTGCTGTAGATAGATCCTTTACTGTAGATAGATTTTTTGCTGTATTTAGATTCTTTGTTGTAGATAGATCCTTTGCTGTAGATAGATCTTTTGTAGTAGATAGATCATTTATTGTAGATTGATCCACTGATGTAAATAGATCTAAGATCCTTTGCTATAAATAAATATATAAATCCTTTGCCGTAGATAGATTCTTTGCTGTAGATAGATCCTTTGCTGTAGATAGATCCTTCGCTGTAGATAAATCCTCTTTTGTAGATAGATTATTTTCTGTAGATAGATCATTTACTGTAGATAAAGGCTTTGCTGTAGATAGATCCCATACTGTAAATAGATCCTTTGCTTTAGACAGATCCCATACTGTAAATAGATCCTTTGCTTTAGAGAGATCCTTTGCTGTAGAAAGATATTCTGCTGTAGAAAGATCTTCTGCTGTAAATAGATCCTTTGCAGTAGAAAGATCCTTTGCTGTTGACAGATCCCTTACTGTAGATAGATTACTTTACTGTAGACAGATCCTTTGCTGTAGATAGATCCCTTACTGTAGATAGATTACTTTGCTGTAGATAGATCCTCTGCTGTTAATAAATCCTTTGATGTAAATAGATCATTGGCTTTAGATTGATCCTTTGCTGTAGATAGATCCTTTGCTTAAGATAGATCCTTAACTGTAGATTGATCCTTTGCTGTAGATAGATCCTTTGCAGTAGATAAATCCTTGACTGTAGATAGATCCTTTGCTGTAGATAGATCCTTTGCTGTAGATAGATTCTTTGCTGTAGATAGATTCTATGCTGTAGATAGATCCTTTGCTGTAGATAAATGCTTTGCTGTAGATTGATCCTTCGCTGTAAATAGATCCCTTACTGTAGATAGGTCCTTTGCTGTAGATAGATCCTTTGCTGTAGATAGATCCTTTGCTGAAGATAGATCCTTTGCTGTAGTAGATCCTTTGCTGTAGAAAGATTCTCCGCTTTAAATAGATCCTTTGCTGTAGATAGATCCTTTGATGTAGATAGATCCTTTGCTGTAAATGGATCCTTTGGCTGTATAGAGTTCCTTTACTGTAGATATATCCTTAGCTATAGATTGATCATTTGCTGTAGATACATCCTTCGCTATAGTTAGATCCTTTAATGTAAATAGATCACATATTGCAGATAGATCCTTTGCTGTAGATACATCCTATTATGTAGAAAGATCCATTGCTGAAGATAGATCCTTTGCTGTAGATGGATCATTTGCTGTAGATAAATCCTTTGCTGTAGATGGATCCTTTGCTGTAGATAGTTCTGTCACTGTAGAACAATACTTTGCTGTAGATTGATCCATTGCTCTAGATAGATCCTTTGTTGTAGATAGATTATTGAATTCATCCACTTAAATTTTTAATCACTAAAGGATCTACTAATACAGACCCTGTTTCATAATCTTTCATACAGTTTTTAATTTCATTTTTTACTCTAGTAATTGCACCTAGTTTTCCAGATGGGAAAACTATAGTTTCTTCGTATTCACCTTCAGTATCACTCATTTTATTGGTAGTTCACAACACTAGTTTTTTAAATTCACTTAGCACTAAATTAGGTACTATTGAATTCATCCACTTAAATTTTTAATCACTGATGAATTCATGGTTTTAATTCTTGTATTTCCAATAAAGTTTTAATGTAGATTTATGCATGAATTTTAAATTTTCAATGATAGGCAGATTTCATTTTAGGTACGCGTGTTAAATTCCTTTTTATTCATCAGTAGAGGTGAAAAGACTTGGTAGAGTTAGGTTTTATTTCTTTCTTCTTAAACATGGGACATGGAGACAACACGGTACCTACCGACAAATAAATTAAATTAACAAACATACTGTTAGCTACAAATTTAAAGTTTGACTGGGAGACTAATTTATAAATTTTAAGCATTACAATAATTATAGAAAATTGAACGAAACATAATTAAGGTAGACTAATTTAAATTGTTTAACTAAGATTTACTGATAATTTATCAATTGCAAAGTGCAGGATAAGAAATGCTATTTTTAAATCATGAAAGGATGCACTATAACTACGTTAAATTTAATAAGAATAATCGAAGTTTTAAATTCAAATGTACGTCTCATATGAACAAATTTGAGTAAATACGTATTGTAAACAAAGATTACGAGCAAATATAAATAGGAATATCCTAGCTATAGAAAGTTATTAGAAATACAAACAAATTAATTATTTTAACAATACCACTAAATGTTCTTACCTAATTTTTCAGCAATCTACACTTATTCAAATAAAATCTTTCAAATGGGCACAACAATAATCCCATGACTGTTTAGTTTTAGAGTTTTACCGGTACTGAACTATTGCCATTCTAGCACTAGGGTTTTACGTACAAAATATTAAATTATCAACAATTAAAGTAATTATATAGAAAAAATGTAGAAATGCTATTAGCAACTACACCCGCCCACATTAAAATATCCGTATTTTAATCATCAGATCTAATGGAGCTAGTTTAGCTTGAGGTTATTGTCGCGGAATGCAAGGTTAGGACAATACAATAACAATATAACAGAACATAGCCAACAAATTCAAAGCCACATTTTAAACATACAACATTAAGTAACTGCCTTTTTAAAGCCTAGAGAGATTATTGCTCCACATCAAATGACATATCAATAAAAGATTTATGGTTAAACAAAATTAAATTAAATTTATAATCATTCTAAAATAATTAGAACTTAAACCAAAATACAAAACAAGATATTTATTATTAGCAACGAAAGTATGGTTATTCAATATAGAATTTATCTGAACATTGGAAGCAAAATTTTCATAGTAATTAATTACTAAGATTAAATTAAGAAATTCTAATAGAATTAAATAGTGTTCAAATTACTATCATCAGTCTCAATGGGACATAGTAGGATTAATTTACTTATTGGTCTCACCAAAATAGTCGTTTCAAAGTTACCCTGCTTATATTTATTCTTGGCAACTTTAACATTACAACTACGAATATGGCCATCGTCACTAGTTTTTACTTCTGTGATTACTCCCATAGTCCAGTCATTTCTTGGTGATGACTGTTCCATAACTAGTACAATGTCTCCAATTTTGTGAGATCGTTCTTTCGTAGTCCATTTCGATCTTTGTTGCAGTAGTGGTAAATACTCTTTACGAAATCGTTGTCAGAAGACATCGGCTAAATGTTGTACCTGGCGCCATCTTCTTTTCAGATAGATATCTTTACGACTGAAAAGTCCTGGAGGCATGAACTCTGAGGGAGCCAAACGTAGAACATGGTTTGGCGTAAGGGGTTCTATATCTTCATTATCGGACACAACGGCAGTTAAAGGTCGTGAGTTCAATATGTTTTCAATTTCGCAGATAATTGTACTGAGAAGCTCATCGTTAAATTTTCTCAAGTTATCAAATTCCCAAAGCATTGAGTTGAGGAGCTTTCGGATGGTTCTTATTTCTCTTTCGAATACTCCTCCGAAATGAGATGCTTGCGGTGGTTGGAATATCCACTTAATGCATTTCTGTGAGCAGAATTTATTTATCTTGCAGGAATTCCACTCCATAACCGCATTTTTTAGTTCCTTCTCAGACGAAGTTAGATTTGTTCCGTTGTCGGATCTCATCAATGAGGGTGTCCCTCTCCTTGCAATGAAACGGCGAAAAGCATTAATGAAACTGTCAGTATCTAAGCTATGGGTGATCTCCAAGTGTGCCGCTCTTGAAGACAGGCAAGTGAATATCACACCATATCGTTTTTCTTGTTTTCTGCCATTGGTAATATAGAAGGGTCCAAAAAGATCAGTTGCAGTATTCGTGAAAGGAGGTATATCAGTGGTAACTCTATCTACAGGTAAATCTGCCATTATTTGTTTGCTAGCTTTACCTTGTACCTTCTTGCATATAACGCAGTTCTTCAATACTTTGTTAAGTAATTTCCTTTCACCTACAATATTGTACTGCTGTCTTAGTTCCGAAGAGATTGCCTCTCGTCCCATGTGACCCAATTCACGATGACAATCGGCAACAAGCATCAGCACTGGAAAAGCTTTTCCATGTAGTAATATCGGGTGCTTTGTATCATATGGAATTGGAGCTCTACTCAGGCGACCTCCTATCCTCACCAGACCGTCATTATCAAGGAAGAGATTCAGCCTGTGGAGGTTATCTTTCTTTGGAATGGGTTTTTCCTTTCTAAGAGCATCAAATATATCAGAGAAGTGCTGAACTTGTGTCAATCTCCAAATCTCTTTTGCAGCTTCTTGTAATTCGTGCACGTTAAATGGTCCGGAATCAATGGGTTCTTTCTTGAGTAGTTTCTTCAGTCTAAGAAGAGCAGCGATTCTACATTTAAGTTTGAATAAATTAGATGTAGAATATAATAACTTGCTAATTGCACTCTCATTTTCAGTTTTAGTTAAGAGAGCATGATTTTTCTTTTTCAGCTCTGGATTATCATTGCTGACATTATAGTCCTTTGTGTGAGGCCAATTCTCTTCTTTTTCTTTGAGAAAGTCTGGACCTTGAATCCAGATTTGATTTTTGACAAATTCTTTTACATCAAAAGTGCCTCTACTGAGAAGATCGGCAGGATTTTGTTTGCCTGGGATGGCTCTCCACTCACCTAAATCAGTAAGAGATCTGATATAAGCGACACGATTCGCAACGAATGTCTTGAAGTGACCAGTTTCAGAGAAAATGTACTGCAATACGGCCTTGCTGTCAGTCCAGTAGAAAGTTTTATCAATAGCTTGATGACTGACAAATTCAGTTTTAATTTTCTGAGCCAGGGACACGGCAAGTTTTGCAGCATTTAATTCAATCCTTGGAGTTGTTTTCAAAGAAGCTCTGTCAATTGGTGTTAAACGTGCTTTAGCCATGACTATGCATGTTGAAATATGGTTGCCCTTATCTCTTTGTCTCAAATAGGCTACTGTGCCCCAGGCAATTTCACTTCCATCGGCAAATAAGTGGAGCTGTGATTCAATAATTTCTTCGTCTGTTTCTTTGTAGCATCTTGGTACTTCAAAGTTGTTCAGTTGCTTGATTTCATCTTTCCATCTTTGCCATGATATTTCATAATGATTTGGAAGGGGAGCGTCCCAATCCAACTTAAGAAGGCAACAGATTTGAAAGATTCTTTTAGCTTTTATAATCGCAGGGCTAGCAATAAAAAGGGGATCATAAATAGAACTTGCTGTCGCGAGTATTCCTCTCTTTGTGTTTGGATGTTCAGGTAACTTAACGCTGTATCCCAGTGTATCGTTAGTCGTTTTCCATACTATTCCAAGAGCTTTCTCAAATGAGTCTTCATTTGTGATAGGGACTTTTTCCTTATCTGTAGACAGTTTTTCTTTAGGAAGAGCTTGAATAACCTCTTCTGAATTGGAGACAAAAGATGTAAGATTGAAGCCACAATAAGCTAGGGTGTTTCTTAGTGAAGTGGTTGCATCAATTGCCTTCTTGGTGCTTTTAAACGAAGCCATCATATCGTCAACGTAGAATGACTTGCCAAGCTTTTCTATTTCTGAGTTGCTCTCTTTCATAGCTTTTGAGAGAGCAAAATTTGCAATGGCTGGGCTAGACGTAGCGCCAAATATATGAACAGTCATTCGAAATACCTTAGGGACTGTATTTATATCATTATTTTCGAACCACAGAAAACGGAAGAGATCTTTGTCAGCATCATGTAACTTTACCATATGAAACATTTTTTCAATATCTCCCGTCACTGCAATCCTCTCTTTTCTAAATCGTAGTAAAACTCCAACTAGGGAATTGGCAAGATCGGGTCCCTTTATAAGACGGTCATTTAATGAAAGTCCTTTGTACTTCAAGGAACAATCAAAGACAATCCTGAGTTTTTTCTTTTGCTTGTGAAAGACTCCGTGATGCGGTAAGTAGTAACTTCTACCTTCATGAGCATCAATATCTTGGTCCTTCACAGGCTCCATGAAGTTTCTTGCGAGCATAGTGTTCATAAAATTGGAATACTCTTCTTTCAGATTTTCGTCTTTCTCAAGTTCCTTTACGAGGCTCTTCAATCTAGCTTCTACTTGATTGTAATTATCGGGAATATTTTCATCTTCCTTGATTGGAATGGCAATTTTGAAATGGTTGTCTTCTGTTCTTACGGTGTTTTCTTCAACAAACTGCAGCCAATCTTCTTCTTCGATGGAATACTTCGAGTCTTCATTTCCAATGTCAAATTCATTTGCGAATGCTTTAGCGAACATATCATTCAGCTCACTAATAGAATTTTCTTTGATTCTAAAACAAGATGAAGCTAGTCCTTTTCCTTCTACGGGACCGTTTAATGCCCATCCAAGAATGTGACGTGAAGCGTATGGACCCTTTTTAGTCGTAGATCTTATTTCAAGTGGTTTCAAAATTTCAGGCACGTTCATGCCAATCAAAATCCCTATGTCTCCTTTGATATATTTAAAAGGAATATCTTGCAGCTGAGGGATGCTATGGAGATCTTCTTTCTTCGGTGAATCCTCTTCTGTGAACGTCCACGAATCTTGCACGTAGAGTTTTGGTATGGTGATCACACTACTTTTATCCAGAGAGAGAACCTCGACATCAGTCACCACCTTTACTCTCATGCTGCTAGCTTTTTCTTTAATAGTAGTAACTGACATCATGCGTTCTTCTCCTGGAATATTTAATTTTTTCATTAACCTTCTGTCCATATAACAGGAAGTTGAATAAGGATCTAATGCAGCATATGTGGTAATTTGTTGATTATTCCTCTTATTTCTTATTATGATCGGAGTTGCAGGGCATTTGACTTTGTCGTTATTTTTTGTGGACATGTTTACCTTCCTCTCAAGTTCAGCTTCGTATTTAGTTTTTTCGTAGTTCTTTGGTTCTCGGTGCAAACAAGTAGGATGTTTCTTTTGACATTTTTTACAGGTGATTCTATCGGAACAATCTCTTGTACGATGTCCAGTTTTCAAACAACCAAAGCAGAGTTTTTTGTTTTTAATGAACTCTTCTTTTGCATCCCTAGACTTTTTCATGAAAAAGATGCAATCAGAAAGTTCGTGGTTGTTCTTCTTGCAGCACTCGCACATTATATCTTCGTTTCTTGCGTCAGATGTGTAGAAGGACCTTTGGAATTTCTTCTCCGATTTATCCTTAATGGATTTTTTATCTGATATTTGTCCAAAAAGGGGAATGTTCAACAATCTTGCCTGATCGTTCACAAACTTGACAACAAAATCGAACTTAACTTCTTTGTTGTTTTCTAATGCCTTCTGAGCATGAGAGCGAAACTGTTTTCTCAATTCCCAGGGTAGTTTCATCACTATCTCTTTGATGTCTCTCCAGCTGTTTAGTTGATTTAATGCACTCATTCGGTCCATCATGTTCATACAGGTAGTAAGAAAAAAGGCGAATTGACTCAGTTGTTTAGGATCTTCAGATTTGATAGGTTCCCAACTTTGTAATTTATCAAGATAAGTTTGTGCTATCCTATAATCATTTCCATACTGATCCTCCAGATTTTTTCTTGCTTTAGTGAAGGAAATTTTAGGGTCGAAATCATAACAGCTATTAACCAAGTCTTTAGCTATACCCTTAGTGTATTTCAGTAGATAATAGTATTTATCAGCAAATGACAAGCAATTGTTTTCAATCAATCGCTCGAATGAAATAATGAATGGGCGAAATTCACTAATGTCTTCACCGCTAAATACAAATGGTTCGTTAACTGGAAGTTTTGAAATAGTTTGATTTTTTAATATAGCTTCTAACAACTTATCAGTCGGAATTTTATCTTCATGACTTTGATCAGGTCTTTGATGATTATTTTGATCAGCATTTTGATCAGCATTATTTTGATCAGCATTTTGATCATTATTTTGATCATCATCGTTTTCGAATTCGACTTCTTGATAGCTATTTTCTAGAGCCCACAATTGAAATTTCTTGAGGAAAATATCATAATTCTTTTGTTGGCATTTGACCCATTTATCAAAAGAATCTTTTTCTTCGGGAGAACAATTCTTCACATTTTCAATTTCACAAGCCCTTTCGAAATTAGATATTTTAGTTTTCAATTTTTCAACTAAAGGATCTACTAATACAGACCCTGTTTCATAATCTTTCATACAGTTTTTAATTTCATTTTTTACTCTAGTAATTGCACCTAGTTTTCCAGATGGGAAAACTATAGTTTCTTCGTATTCACCTTCAGTATCACTCATTTTATTGGTAGTTCACAACACTAGTTTTTTAAATTCACTTAGCACTAAATTAGGTACTATTGAATTCATCCACTTAAATTTTTAATCACTGATGAATTCATGGTTTTAATTCTTGTATTTCCAATAAAGTTTTAATGTAGATTTATGCATGAATTTTAAATTTTCAATGATAGGCAGATTTCATTTTAGGTACGCGTGTTAAATTCCTTTTTATTCATCAGTAGAGGTGAAAAGACTTGGTAGAGTTAGGTTTTATTTCTTTCTTCTTAAACATGGGACATGGAGACAACACGGTACCTACCGACAAATAAATTAAATTAACAAACATACTGTTAGCTACAAATTTAAAGTTTGACTGGGAGACTAATTTATAAATTTTAAGCATTACAATAATTATAGAAAATTGAACGAAACATAATTAAGGTAGACTAATTTAAATTGTTTAACTAAGATTTACTGATAATTTATCAATTGCAAAGTGCAGGATAAGAAATGCTATTTTTAAATCATGAAAGGATGCACTATAACTACGTTAAATTTAATAAGAATAATCGAAGTTTTAAATTCAAATGTACGTCTCATATGAACAAATTTGAGTAAATACGTATTGTAAACAAAGATTACGAGCAAATATAAAAAGGAATATCCTAGCTATAGAAAGTTATTAGAAATACAAACAAATTAATTATTTAAACAATACCACTAAATGTTCTTACCTAATTTTTCAGCAATCTACACTTATTCAAATCAAATCTTTCAAATGGGCACAACAATAATCCCATGACTGTTTAGTTTTAGAGTTTTACCGGTACTGAACTATTGCCATTCTAGCACTAGGGTTTTACGTACAAAATATTAAATTATCAACAATTAAAGTAATTATATAGAAAAAATGTAGAAATGCTATTAGCAACTACATAGATCATTTATCGTAGATAGATCTTTTGATGTAAATAGATCTAAGATCCTTTGCTATAAATAAAAGAATAAATCCTTTGCCGTAGATAGATCCTTTGCTGTAGATAGATCCTTTGCTGTAGATAGATCCTTTGCTGTAGATGAATCCTTTTCTGTAGATAAAATCCTTTGCTGTATATAGATCCTTTGCTGTAGATATATACTTTTCTGTAGATAGATCCTTTGCTGTAGATAGATCCTATGCAGAATATAGAACTTTTGCTGTTACTAGATCTTTTGTTGTATATAGATCCTTTGCTCTTTTTAGATCCTTGACTGTAGATAGATCATTTGCTGTAGATGGATCCTTTGCTGTAGATAGATCCTTTACTGTCGATAGATCCCTTGCTGTAGATAGATCCTTTGCTGTAGATAGATGCTTTGCTGTAGATAGATGCCTTGCTGTGGATAGAGCCTTTACTGTAGATATATTTTTTGCTGTAGATAGATTCTTTGTTGTAGATAGATCGTTTGCTGTAGATAGATCCTTTGTAGTAGATAGATCCTTTACTGTAGATATATCCCATATTGTAGATAGATCTTTTGCTGTTGATAGATCCTTAACTGTAAACTGCTGTAGCTTGATCATATGATGTTGATAGATCCTTTACTGTAAATAGATCCTTTGCTGTAGATAGATCCTTTCCTGTATATAGATCCTTTCCTGTAGATAGATCATTTGCTGTAGATAGAACTTTTGCTGTTAATAGATCATTTGCTGTAGATAGATCTTTTGCTGTCTATAGATCCTTTCCTGTAGATGGATCCTTCGCAGTATATAGCTACTTTACTGTAGATAGATCCTTTGCTGTGGATTGATTTTTTGCTGTAGATTGTTCCTTTGCTGTAGATAGATCCTTTACTGTTGATAGATTATTTGCTGAACATAGATTCTTTGCTGTAAATAGATCCTTTGCTGTGGACAGATCCTTTGCAGTAAATAAATCCTTTACTGTAGATAGACCCTTTGCTGTAGATGGATCCTTTGCTGTAGAGAGATCTTCGCTGTAGATATATCGTTTATTGTAGATAGATCCTTTGCTGTAGATAGATCCTATACTGTAGATAGATCCCTTGCTGTAGATAGATCCTTTGCTGTAGATAGATCCTTTGCTGTAGATAGATCCTTTGCTGTATTTAGATCCTTTACTGTAGATAGATTTTTTGCTGTAGATAGATTCTTTGTTGTAGATAGATCCTTTGCTGTAGATAGATCTTTTGTAGTAGATAGATCATTTATTGTAGATAGATCCACTGATGTAAATAGATCTAAGATCCTTTGCTATAAATATATATATAAATCCTTTTCCGTAGATAGATCCTTTGCTGTAAATAGATCCTTTGCTGTAGATAGATCCTTCGCTGTAGAAAAATCCTCTTTTGTAGATAGATCCATTTCTGTAGATAGATCATTTACTGTAGATAAAAGCTTTTCTGTAGATAGATCCCATACTGTAAATAGATCCTTTGCTTTAGAGAGATCCTTTGCTGTAGAAGGATATTCTGCCGTAGGAAGATTTTCTGCTGTAAATAGATCCTTTGCAGTAGAAAGATCCTTTGCTGTAGACAGATCTTTCGCTGTATAAAGATCCTTTGGTATAGATAGATTCTTTGCTGTAGATAGATCCCTTACTGTAGATAGATCACTTTGCTGTAGTTAGATCTTTTGCTGTAGATAGATCCTTTAATGTAGAAAGATTCTCTGTTGTAGAATGATCTTTTGCTGTAAATAGAGCATTTGCTGTAGATAGATCCTTTGCTGTTGACAGATCCTGCACTGTAGAAAGATCCTTTGGTGTAGATTGATTCTTTGCTGTAGATAAATCCCTTACTGTGGATAGATCACTTTGCTGTAGATAGATCCCTTGCTGTAGATAGATCCTTCGCTGTAGATAGATCCTTTCCTGTAGATAGATCTTTTCCTGTAGATAGATCCTTTGCTGTATATAGAACTTTTGCTGTATATAGATCTTTTGCTGTAGATAGATCCTTTGCTGTCTGTAGATCCTTTCCTGTAGATGGATCCTTTGCTGTATATAGCTACTTTACTGTAGATAGATCCTTTGCTGTGGATTGATTTTTTGCTGTAGATTGATCCTTTGCTGTAGATAGATCCTTTGCTGTTGATAGATTCTTTGCTGAACATAGATTCTTTGCTGTAGATAGATTCTTTGTTGAAGATAGATCCTTTGCTGTTGACAGATCCTTTGCAGTAAATAGATCCTTTACTGTAGATAGATCCTTTGCTGTAGATGGATCCTTTGCTGTAGATAGATCCTTCGCTGTAGATATATCGTTTATTGTAGATAAATCCTTTGCTGTAGATAGATCCTATACTGTAGATAGATCCCTTGCTGTAGATAGATCCTCTGCTGTAGATAGATCCTTTACTGTAGATAGATCCTTTGCTGTAGATAGATCCTTTACTGTAGATAGATTTTTTGCTGTATTTAGATTCTTTGTTGTAGATAGATCCTTTGCTGTAGATAGATCTTTTGTAGTAGATAGATCATTTATTGTAGATTGATCCACTGATGTAAATAGATCTAAGATCCTTTGCTATAAATAAATATATAAATCCTTTGCCGTAGAGTAGATTCTTTGCTGTAGATAGATCCTTTGCTGTAGATAGATCCTTCGCTGTAGATAAATCCTCTTTTGTAGATAGATTCTTTTCTGTAGATAGATCATTTACTGTAGATAAAAGCTTTGTTGTAGATAGATCCCATACTGTAAATAGATCCTTTGCTTTAGATAGATCCCATACTGTAAAAAGATCCTTTGCTTTAGAGAGATCCTTTGCTGTAGAAAGATATTCTGCTGTAGAAAGATATTCTGCTGTAAATAGATCCTTTGCAGTAGAAAGATCCTTTGCTGTTGACAGATCCCTTACTGTAGATAGATTACTTTACTGTAGACAGATCCTTTGCTGTAGATAGATCTCTTACTGTAGATAGATTACTTTGCTGTAGATAGATCCTCTGCTGTTAATAAATCCTTTGATGTAAATAGATCATTGGCTTTAGATTGATCCTTTGCTGTAGATAGATCCTTTGCTTAAGATAGATCCTTAACTGTAGATTGATCCTTTGCTGTAGATAGATCCTTTGCAGTAGATAAATCTTTGACTGTAGAATGTAGATAGATCCTTTGCTGTAGATAGATCCTTTGCTGTAGATAGATTCTTTGCTGTAGATAGATTCTATGCTGTAGATAGATCCTTTGCTGTAGATAAATGCTTTGCTGTAGATTGATACTTCGCTGTAAATAGATCCCTTACTGTAGATAGGTCCTTTGCTGTAGATAGATCCTTTGCTGTAGATAGATCCTTTGCTGAAGATAGATCCTTTGCTGTAGTAGATCCTTTGCTGTAGAAAGATTCTCCGCTTTAAATAGATCCTTTGCTGTAAATGGATCCTTTGGCTGTATAGAGTTCCTTTACTGTAGATATATCCTTAGCTATAGATTGATCATTTGCTGTAGATACATCCTTCGCTATAGATAGATCCCTTAATGTAAATAGATCACATATTGTAGATAGATCCTTTGCTGTAGATAGATCCTATTCTGTAGAAAGATCCATTGCTGAAGATAGATCCTTTGCTGTAGATGGATCATTTGCTGTAGATAAATCCTTTGCTGTAGATTGATCCATTGCTGTAGATAGATCCTTTGTTGTAGATAGATCATTTATCGTAGATAGATCTTTTGATGTAAATAGATCTAAGATCCTTTGCTATAAATAAAAGAATAAATCCTTTGCCGTAGATAGATCCTTTGCTGTAGATAGATCCTTTGCTGTAGATAGATCCTTCGCTGTAGATAAATCCTTTTCTGTAGATAGATCCTTTTCTGTAGATAGATCCATTACTGTAGATAAAACCTTTGCTGTAGATATATACCATAAAGTGAATAGATCCTTTGCTGTTGAGAGATCCTTTGCCGTAGAAAGAACCTCTGCTGTAGAAAGATCTTCTGCTGTAAATAGATCCTTTGCAGTAGAAAGATACTTTGCTGTTGACAGATCTTTCGCTGTAGAAAGATCCTTTGGTGTAGATAGATTCTTTGCTGTAGATAGATCCCTTACTGTAGATAGATCACTTTGCTGTAGATAGATCATTCGCTGTAGATAGATCCTTCAATGTAGGAAGATCCTCTATTGTAGAAAGATCTTTTGCTGTAAATAGATCATTTGCTGTAGATAGATCCTTTGTTGTTGACAGATCCTGCACTGTAGAAAGATCCTTTGGTGTAGATAGATTCTTTGCTGTAGATAGATCCTTTGCTGTAGATAGATCCTTTGCTGTATAAAGTTCCTCTGCTGTAAATAGATCCTTTGTTGTAGATAGATCATTGGCTTTAGATAGATCCTTTGCTGTAGATAGATCCTTTGCTTAAGATAGATCCTAAACTGAAGATAAATCCTTTGCTGTATAAAGTTCCTTTGCTGTAGATAGATCCATTGTTGTAGATAGATCCTTTGCTGTAGACCGATCCTTCGCTGTAAATAGATCCTTTGCTGTAAATTTATCCTTCGCTGGAAAAAGATTCCTTACTGTAGATAGATCCTTTGCTGTATAAAGTTCCTTTGCTGTAGATAGATCCATTGTTGTAGATAGATCCTTTGCTGTAGACCGATCCTTCGCTGTAAATAGATCCTTTGCTGTAGATTGATCCTTCGCTGCAAAAAGATCCCTTACTGTAGATAGATCCTTTTCTGCAGATTGATCCTATGCTGTAGATAGATCCCTTGCTGTTGATAGATTCTTTTCTGAACATAGATTCTTTGCTGTAGATTGATTCTTTGTTGTAGATAGATCCTTTGAAGTGGACAGATCGTTTGCAGTAGATAGATCCTTTACTGTTGATAGATCTTTTGCTGTAGATGGATCCTTTGCTGTAGATAGATCTTTCGCTGTAGATATATCGTTTATTGTAGATAGATCCTTTGCTGTAGATTGATCCTATACTGTAGATAGATCCCTTGCTGTAGATAGATCCTTTGCTGTAGATAGATCCTTTACTGTAGATAGATTCTTTGCTGTAAATAGATTCTTTGTTGTAGATAGATCCTTTGCTGTAGATAGATCTTTTGTAGTAGATAGATCATTTATTGTAGATAGATCCTCTGATGTAAATAGATCTAAGATCCTTTGCTATAAATAAATATATAAATCCATTGCTGTACATAGATCCTTTGCTGTAGATAGATCCTTTGCTGTAGATAGATCCTTCGTTGTAGATAAATTCTTTTCTGTAGATAGATCCTTTTCTGTAAATAGATCCTTTTCTGTAGATAGATCCTTTACTCTAGATAAAAGCTTTGCTGTAGATAGATCCCATACAGTAAATAGATACATTGCTGTAGAGAGATCCTTTGCTGTAGAAAGATATTCTGCTGTAAAAAGATTTTCTGCTGTAAATAGATCCTTTGCAGTAGAAAAATCCTTTGCTGTTGACAGATCTTCCGCTGTAGAAAGATCCTTTGGTGTAGATAGATTCTTTGCTGTAGATAGATCCCCTACTGTAGATAGATCACTTTGCTGTAGATAGATCTTTTGCTGTAGATAGATCCTTTAATGTAGAAAGATCCACTGTTGTAGAAAGATCCACTGTTGTAGAAAGATCTTTTGCTGTAAATAGATCATTTGCTGTAGATAGATCCTTTGCTGTTGACAGATCCTGCACTGTAGAAAGATCCTGTGGTGTAGATAGATTCTTTGCTGTAGATAGATCCCTTACTGTTGATAGATTACTTTGCTGTAGATAGATCCTTTGCTGTAGATAGATCCTTTGCTGTATAAAGTTCATCTGCTGTAAATAGATCCTTTGTTGTAAATAGATCATTGGCTTTAGATTGATCCTTTGCTGTAGATAGATCCTTTGCTTGAGATAGATCCTTAATTGTAGATTGATCCTTTGCTGTAGATAGATCCTTTGCAGTGTATAAATCCTTGACTGTAGATAGATCCTTTGCTGTAGATAGATCCTTTGCTGTAGATTGATCCTTTGCTGTAGATCGATCCTTCGCTGTAAATAGATCCTTTGCTGTAGATTGATCCTTCGCTGCAAAAAGATCCCTTACTGTAGATAGATCCTTTGCTGTAGATAGATCCTATGCTGTAGATAGATCCTTTGCTGTAGATAGATCCTTTGATGTAGATTGATCCTTCGCTGTAAATAGATCCCTTACTGTAGATAGGTCCTTTGCTGTAGATAGACCCTTTGCTGTAGATAGATCCTTTGCTGAAGACAATCCTTTGCTGTAGTAGATCCTTTGCTGTAGAAAGATTCTCCGCTATAAATAGATCCTTTGCTGTAGATAGATCCTTTGTTGTAGATAGATCCTTCGCTATAAATGGATCCTTTGGCTGTATAGAGTTCCTTTACTGTAGATATAACCTTTGCTATAGATTGATCATTTGCTGTAGATAAATCCTTCGCTGTAGATAGATCCTATGCTGTAAATAGATCACATATTGTAGATAGAACCTTTGCTGTAGATAGATCCTATTCTGTAGGAAGATCCTTTGCTGAAGATAGATCCTTTGCTGTAGATGGATCATTTGCTGTAGATAAATCCATTGCTGTAGATAGATCCTTTGCTGTAGATAGATCCATGCTGTATAAAGTTCCTCTGCTGTAAGAAGATATTTGTTGTAGATAGATCATTGGCTTTAGATAGATCCTTTGCTGTAGATAGTTCCTTTGCTTAAGATAGATCCTTAACTGTAGATTGACCCTTTGCTGTGGATAGATCCTTTGCAGTAGATAAATCCTTGACTGTAGATAGATCCTTCGCTGTAGATAGATCATTCGCTGTAGATAGATCCTTTGCTGTAGATCGATCCTTCGCTGTAAATAGATCCTTTGCTGTAGATTGATCCTTCGCTGCAAAAAGATCCCTTACTGTAGATAGATCCTTTGCTGTAGATAGATGCTTTGCTGTAGATAGATCATTTGCTGTAGATAGATCCTTTACTGTAGATATATTCTTTGCTGTAGATAGATTCTTCGTTGTAGATAGATCGTTTGCTGTATATAGATCCTTTGTAGTAGATAGATCCTTTACTGTAGATAGATCATTTGCTGTAGATAGATCTAAGATCCTTTAGTGTAAATAAATAAATAAATTCTTCGCCGTAGATAGATCCCTTGACGTAGATAGATCCTTTGCTGCAGAAAGATCCTTCGCTATAGATTGATTCTTTGCTGCAAATAGATCATTTGCTGTAGATTAATGCTCTTGCTGTAGATAGATCCTTTGATATAGATATATCCTTTACTGTAGATAGATCCCTTATTGAAGATAGATCTTTTGCTGTAGATAGATCCTTAACTGTAAATAGATTCTTTGCTTTAGATGGATCCCTTGCTGTAGATTGATCATATGATGAAGATAGATCCTTAACTGTAGATGGATCCTTTGCTGTATATAGCTACTTTACTGTAGGTAGATCCTTTGCTGTAGATTGATCCTTTGCTGTAGATTGATCCTTTGCTGTAGATAGATCATTTGCTTTTGATAGATTCTTTGCTGAACATAGATTCTTTGCTGTAGATAGATTCTTTGTTGTGGATAGATCTTTTGCTGTGGACAGATCCTTTGCAGTAAATAGATACTTTACTGTAGATAGAACATTTGCTGTAGAGGGATCCTTTGCTGTAGATTGATCTTTCGTTGTAGATATATCGTTTGTTGTAGATAGATCATTTGCTGTAGATAGATCCTATACTGTAGATAGATCCCTTGCTGTAGATAGAATCTTTGCGGTAGATAGAACCTTTGCTGTAGATAGATCCTTTGCTGTAGATAGATCCTTTACTGTAGATAGATTCTTTGCTGTAGGTAGATTCTTTGTTGTAGATAGATCCTTTGCTGTAGATTGATATTTTGTAGTAGATAGATCATTTATTGTAGATAGATCCTTCGCTGTAAATAGATCTAAGATCCTTTGATGTAGATCAATCCTCTAATGTAGATAGATCCTTCGCTGTAGGTAAATCTTTTGCTGTAGATAGATCCTTTTCTGTAGATCGATCCTTTACTGTAGATAAAAGCTTTGCTGTAGATAGATCCCATACTGTAAATAGATCCTTTGCTGTAGATATATCCTTAGCTGTAGAAAGATCCTCTGCTGTAGAAATATCTTCTGCTGTAAATAGATCCTTTGCAGTAGATAGATTCTTTGCTGTAGATAGATCCCTTACTGTAGATAGATCAATTTGCTGTAGATAGATCATTTGCTGTAGATAGATCCTTTAATGTAGAAAGATCCTCTGTTGTAGAAAGATCTTTTGCTGTAAATAGATCATTTGCTGTAGATAGATCCTTTGTTGTTGACAGATCCTGCACTGTAGAAAGATCCTTTGGTGTAGATAGATTCTTTGCTGTAGATAGATACCTCACTGTAGATAGATTACTTTGCTGTAGATAGATCCTTTGCTGTAGATAGATCCATGCTGTATAAAGTTCCTCTGCTGTAAATAGATATTTGTTGTAGATAGATCATTGGCTTTAGATAGATCCTTTGCTGTAGATAGATCCTTTGCTTAAGATAGATCCTTAACTGTAGATTGATCCTTTGCTGTAGATAGATCCTTTGCAGTAGATGAATCCTTGACTGTAGATAGATCCTTCGCTGTAGATAGATAATTCGCTGTAGATAGATCCTTTGCTGTAGATCGATCCTTCGCTGTAAATAGATCTTTTGCTGTAGATTGATCCTTCGCTGCAAAAAGATCCCTTACTGTAGATAGATCCTTTGCTGTAGATGGATCCTTGACTGTAGATAGATCCTTTGCAATAGATAGATGCTTTGCTGTAGATAGATCATTTGCTGTAGATAGATCCTTTACTGTAGATATATTCTTTGCTGCAGATAGATTCTTTGTTGTAGATAGATCGTTTGCTGTATATAGATCCTTTGTAGTAGATAGATCCTTTACTGTAGATAGATCATTTGCTGTAGATAGATCTAAGATCCTTTAGTGTAAATAAATAAATAAATCCTTCGCCGTAGATAGATCCCTTGACGTAGATAGATCCTTTGCTGTAGATAGATCCTTCGCTATAGATAGATTCTTTGCTGCAAATAGATCATTTGCTGTAGATTAATGCTCTTGCTGTAGATAGATCCTTTGATATAGATATATCCTTTACTGTAGATAGATCCCTAAATAAAGATAGATCTTTTGCTGTAGATAGATCCTTAACTGTAAATAGATTCTTTGCTGTAGATGGATCTCTTGTTGTAGATTGATCATATGATGTAGATAGATCCTTTACTGTGGATAGATCCTTTGCTGTAGATAGATCCTTTCCTGTAGATAGATCCTTTGCTGTAGATAGAACTATTGCTGTGAATAGATCTTTTGCTGTAGATAGATCTTTTGCTGTTGATAGATCCTTAACTGTAGATGGATCCTTTTCTGTATATAGCTACTTTACTGTAGGTAGATCCTTTGCTGTAGATTGATCCTTTGCTGTAGATTGATCCTTTGCTGTAGATAGATCATTTGCTGTTGATAGATTCTTTGCTGAACATAGATTCTTTGCTGTAGATAGATTCTTTGTTGTGGATAGATCCTTTGCTGTGGACAGATCCTTTGCAGTAAATAGATCCTTTACTGTAGATAGAACCTTTGCTGTAGATGGATCCTTTGCTGTAGATAGATCCCTTGCTGTAGATAGAACCTTTGCGGTAGATAGATTCTTTGCTGTAGATAGATCCTTTGCTGTAGATAGATCCTTTACTGTAGATAGATTCTTTGCTGTAGGTAGATTCTTTGTTGTAGATAGATCCTTTGCTGTAGATAGATCTTTTGTAGTAGATAGATCATTTATTGTAGATAGATCCTTCGCTGTAAATAGATTTAAGATCCTTCGCTGTAGATAGATCCTTTAATGTAGATAGATCCTTCGCTGTAGGTAAATCCTTTTCTGTAGATAGAATCTTTTCAGTAGATAGATCCTTTACTGTAAATAAAAGCTTTGCTGTAGATAGATCCCATACTGTTAATAGATCCTTTGCTTTAGATATATCCTTAGCTGTAGAAAGATCCTCTGCTGTAGAAAGATCTTCTGCTGTGAATAGATTCTTTGCAGTAGAGAGATCTTTTGCTGTTGACAGATCTTTCGCTGTAGAAAGATCCTATAGTGTAGATAGATTCTTTGCTGTAGATAGATCCCTTACTGTAGAAAGATCTTTTGCTGTAAATAGATCCTTTGCTGTAGATAGATCCATGCTGTATAAAGTTCCTCTGCTGTAAATAGATATTTGTTGTAGATAGATCATTGGCTTTAAATAGATCCTTTGCTGTAGATAGATCCTTTGCTTAAGATAGATCCTTAACTGTAGATTGATCCTTTGCTGTAGATAGATCCTTTGCAGTAGATAAATCCTTGACTGTAGATAGATCCTTCGCTGTAGATAGATCATTCGCTGTGGATAGATCCATTGCTGTAGATCGATCCTTTGCTGTAAATAGATCCTTCGCTGTAGATTGATCCTTCGCTGCAAAAAGATCCCTTACTGTAGATAGATCCTTTGCTGTAGATAGATCCTAGGCTGTAGATAGATCCTTTACTGTAGATAGATCCTTTGCTGTAGATTGATTCTTTGCTGTAAATAGATCCCCGATGTAGATAGGTCCTTTGCTGTAGATAGATCCTTTGCTGTAGATAGTTCCTTTGCTGAAGATAGATCCTTTGCTGTAGTAGATCTTTTGCTGTAGAAAGATTCTCTGCTATAAATAGATCATTTGCTGTAGATAGATCCTTTGTTGTAGATAGATCCTTTGCTGTAAAGGGATCCTATGGCTGTATAGAGTTCCTTTACTGTAGATATATTCTTTGTTATAGATTGATCATTTGCTGTAGATAGATCCTTTGCTGTAAATAGATCTTTTGCTGTGAATAGATCACATATTGTGGATAGATCCTTTGCTGTAGATAGATCCTATTCTGTAGAAAGATCCTTTGCTGAGATAGATTCTTTGCTGTAGATGGATCCTTTGCTGTAGATAAATCTTTTGTTGTAGATGGATCCCTTGCTGTAGAGTTCTTTTACTGTAGAAAAATCCTTTGCTGTAGATTGTTCCATTGCTGTAGATAGATCCTTTGTTGTAGATAGATCCTTTTCTGTTGATAGATCTTTTGCTGAAAATAGATCCTTTGCTGTAGATAGATCCTTTACTGTAAATAGATCCTTTGCTGTAGATAGATCCTTTCCTGTAGATAGATCCTTTGCTGTAGATAGATTTTTTGCTGTAGATAGAACTTTTGTTGTAAATAGATCTTCTGCTATAGATTGATCCTTTGCTGTAGATAGATCCTTAACTGTAGATGGATCCCTTGCTGTATGTAGTCCCTTTACTGTAGATAGATCGATTGCTGTAGATTGATCCTTTGCTGTAGATTGATCCTTCGCTGCAAAAAGATCCCTTACTGTAGATAGATCCTTTGCTGTAGATAGATGCTTTGCTGTAGATAGATCATTTGCTGTAGATAGATCCTTTACTGTAGATATATTCTTTGCTGTAGATAGATTCTTCGTTGTAGATAGATCGTTTGCTGTATATAGATCCTTTGTAGTAGATAGATCCTTTACTGTAGATAGATCATTTGCTGTAGATAGATCTAAGATCCTTTAGTGTAAATAAATAAATAAATTCTTCGCCGTAGATAGATCCCTTGACGTAGATAGATCCTTTGCTGCAGAAAGATCCTTCGCTATAGATTGATTCTTTGCTGCAAATAGATCATTTGCTGTAGATTAATGCTCTTGCTGTAGATAGATCCTTTGATATAGATATATCCTTTACTGTAGATAGATCCCTTATTGAAGATAGATCTTTTGCTGTAGATAGATCCTTAACTGTAAATAGATTCTTTGCTTTAGATGGATCCCTTGCTGTAGATTGATCATATGATGAAGATAGATCCTTAACTGTAGATGGATCCTTTGCTGTATATAGCTACTTTACTGTAGGTAGATCCTTTGCTGTAGATTGATCCTTTGCTGTAGATTGATCCTTTGCTGTAGATAGATCATTTGCTTTTGATAGATTCTTTGCTGAACATAGATTCTTTGCTGTAGATAGATTCTTTGTTGTGGATAGATCTTTTGCTGTGGACAGATCCTTTGCAGTAAATAGATACTTTACTGTAGATAGAACATTTGCTGTAGAGGGATCCTTTGCTGTAGATTGATCTTTCGTTGTAGATATATCGTTTGTTGTAGATAGATCATTTGCTGTAGATAGATCCTATACTGTAGATAGATCCCTTGCTGTAGATAGAATCTTTGCGGTAGATAGAACCTTTGCTGTAGATAGATCCTTTGCTGTAGATAGATCCTTTACTGTAGATAGATTCTTTGCTGTAGGTAGATTCTTTGTTGTAGATAGATCCTTTGCTGTAGATTGATATTTTGTAGTAGATAGATCATTTATTGTAGATAGATCCTTCGCTGTAAATAGATCTAAGATCCTTTGATGTAGATCAATCCTCTAATGTAGATAGATCCTTCGCTGTAGGTAAATCTTTTGCTGTAGATAGATCCTTTTCTGTAGATCGATCCTTTACTGTAGATAAAAGCTTTGCTGTAGATAGATCCCATACTGTAAATAGATCCTTTGCTGTAGATATATCCTTAGCTGTAGAAAGATCCTCTGCTGTAGAAATATCTTCTGCTGTAAATAGATCCTTTGCAGTAGATAGATTCTTTGCTGTAGATAGATCCCTTACTGTAGATAGATCAATTTGCTGTAGATAGATCATTTGCTGTAGATAGATCCTTTAATGTAGAAAGATCCTCTGTTGTAGAAAGATCTTTTGCTGTAAATAGATCATTTGCTGTAGATAGATCCTTTGTTGTTGACAGATCCTGCACTGTAGAAAGATCCTTTGGTGTAGATAGATTCTTTGCTGTAGATAGATACCTCACTGTAGATAGATTACTTTGCTGTAGATAGATCCTTTGCTGTAGATAGATCCATGCTGTATAAAGTTCCTCTGCTGTAAATAGATATTTGTTGTAGATAGATCATTGGCTTTAGATAGATCCTTTGCTGTAGATAGATCCTTTGCTTAAGATAGATCCTTAACTGTAGATTGATCCTTTGCTGTAGATAGATCCTTTGCAGTAGATGAATCCTTGACTGTAGATAGATCCTTCGCTGTAGATAGATAATTCGCTGTAGATAGATCCTTTGCTGTAGATCGATCCTTCGCTGTAAATAGATCTTTTGCTGTAGATTGATCCTTCGCTGCAAAAAGATCCCTTACTGTAGATAGATCCTTTGCTGTAGATGGATCCTTGACTGTAGATAGATCCTTTGCAATAGATAGATGCTTTGCTGTAGATAGATCATTTGCTGTAGATAGATCCTTTACTGTAGATATATTCTTTGCTGCAGATAGATTCTTTGTTGTAGATAGATCGTTTGCTGTATATAGATCCTTTGTAGTAGATAGATCCTTTACTGTAGATAGATCATTTGCTGTAGATAGATCTAAGATCCTTTAGTGTAAATAAATAAATAAATCCTTCGCCGTAGATAGATCCCTTGACGTAGATAGATCCTTTGCTGTAGATAGATCCTTCGCTATAGATAGATTCTTTGCTGCAAATAGATCATTTGCTGTAGATTAATGCTCTTGCTGTAGATAGATCCTTTGATATAGATATATCCTTTACTGTAGATAGATCCCTAAATAAAGATAGATCTTTTGCTGTAGATAGATCCTTAACTGTAAATAGATTCTTTGCTGTAGATGGATCTCTTGTTGTAGATTGATCATATGATGTAGATAGATCCTTTACTGTGGATAGATCCTTTGCTGTAGATAGATCCTTTCCTGTAGATAGATCCTTTGCTGTAGATAGAACTATTGCTGTGAATAGATCTTTTGCTGTAGATAGATCTTTTGCTGTTGATAGATCCTTAACTGTAGATGGATCCTTTTCTGTATATAGCTACTTTACTGTAGGTAGATCCTTTGCTGTAGATTGATCCTTTGCTGTAGATTGATCCTTTGCTGTAGATAGATCATTTGCTGTTGATAGATTCTTTGCTGAACATAGATTCTTTGCTGTAGATAGATTCTTTGTTGTGGATAGATCCTTTGCTGTGGACAGATCCTTTGCAGTAAATAGATCCTTTACTGTAGATAGAACCTTTGCTGTAGATGGATCCTTTGCTGTAGATAGATCCCTTGCTGTAGATAGAACCTTTGCGGTAGATAGATTCTTTGCTGTAGATAGATCCTTTGCTGTAGATAGATCCTTTACTGTAGATAGATTCTTTGCTGTAGGTAGATTCTTTGTTGTAGATAGATCCTTTGCTGTAGATAGATCTTTTGTAGTAGATAGATCATTTATTGTAGATAGATCCTTCGCTGTAAATAGATTTAAGATCCTTCGCTGTAGATAGATCCTTTAATGTAGATAGATCCTTCGCTGTAGGTAAATCCTTTTCTGTAGATAGAATCTTTTCAGTAGATAGATCCTTTACTGTAAATAAAAGCTTTGCTGTAGATAGATCCCATACTGTTAATAGATCCTTTGCTTTAGATATATCCTTAGCTGTAGAAAGATCCTCTGCTGTAGAAAGATCTTCTGCTGTGAATAGATTCTTTGCAGTAGAGAGATCTTTTGCTGTTGACAGATCTTTCGCTGTAGAAAGATCCTATAGTGTAGATAGATTCTTTGCTGTAGATAGATCCCTTACTGTAGAAAGATCTTTTGCTGTAAATAGATCCTTTGCTGTAGATAGATCCATGCTGTATAAAGTTCCTCTGCTGTAAATAGATATTTGTTGTAGATAGATCATTGGCTTTAAATAGATCCTTTGCTGTAGATAGATCCTTTGCTTAAGATAGATCCTTAACTGTAGATTGATCCTTTGCTGTAGATAGATCCTTTGCAGTAGATAAATCCTTGACTGTAGATAGATCCTTCGCTGTAGATAGATCATTCGCTGTGGATAGATCCATTGCTGTAGATCGATCCTTTGCTGTAAATAGATCCTTCGCTGTAGATTGATCCTTCGCTGCAAAAAGATCCCTTACTGTAGATAGATCCTTTGCTGTAGATAGATCCTAGGCTGTAGATAGATCCTTTACTGTAGATAGATCCTTTGCTGTAGATTGATTCTTTGCTGTAAATAGATCCCCGATGTAGATAGGTCCTTTGCTGTAGATAGATCCTTTGCTGTAGATAGTTCCTTTGCTGAAGATAGATCCTTTGCTGTAGTAGATCTTTTGCTGTAGAAAGATTCTCTGCTATAAATAGATCATTTGCTGTAGATAGATCCTTTGTTGTAGATAGATCCTTTGCTGTAAAGGGATCCTATGGCTGTATAGAGTTCCTTTACTGTAGATATATTCTTTGTTATAGATTGATCATTTGCTGTAGATAGATCCTTTGCTGTAAATAGATCTTTTGCTGTGAATAGATCACATATTGTGGATAGATCCTTTGCTGTAGATAGATCCTATTCTGTAGAAAGATCCTTTGCTGAGATAGATTCTTTGCTGTAGATGGATCCTTTGCTGTAGATAAATCTTTTGTTGTAGATGGATCCCTTGCTGTAGAGTTCTTTTACTGTAGAAAAATCCTTTGCTGTAGATTGTTCCATTGCTGTAGATAGATCCTTTGTTGTAGATAGATCCTTTTCTGTTGATAGATCTTTTGCTGAAAATAGATCCTTTGCTGTAGATAGATCCTTTACTGTAAATAGATCCTTTGCTGTAGATAGATCCTTTCCTGTAGATAGATCCTTTGCTGTAGATAGATTTTTTGCTGTAGATAGAACTTTTGTTGTAAATAGATCTTCTGCTATAGATTGATCCTTTGCTGTAGATAGATCCTTAACTGTAGATGGATCCCTTGCTGTATGTAGTCCCTTTACTGTAGATAGATCGATTGCTGTAGATTGATCCTTTGCTGTAGATTGATCCTTTGCTGTAGATAGATCATTTGCTGTAGATAGATTATTTGCTGAACATAGATTCTTTGCTGTAGATAGATTCTATGTTGTAGATAGATCCTTTGCTGTAGACAGTTCCTTTGCAGTAGATAGATCCTTTACTGTAGATAGATCCTTTGCTGTATATGGATCCTTTGCTGTAGATAGATTCTTCGCTGTAGATAGATCCTTTTCTGTTGATAGATCTTTTATTGTAGATAAAACTGTTGTTGTAGATAGATCCCATACTGTAAATAGATCCTTTGCTGTAGATAGATCCTTTGCTGTAGAAAGATCCTCTGCTGTAGAAAGATCTTTCGCTGTAGAAAGATCCTATAGTGTAGATAGATTCTTTGCTGTAGATAGATCCCTTACTGTAGATAGATCACTTTGCTGTAGATAGATCCTTTGCTGAAGATAGATCCTTTGCTGTAGATAGATCCTTTGCTGCAGATAGATCCTTTACTGTAGATAGATTCTTTGCTGTAGATAGATTCTTTGTTGTAGATAGATCCTTTGCTGTAGATAGATCTTTTGTAGTAGATAGATCATTTATTGTAGATAGATCCTTCGCTGTAAATAGATCTAAGATCCTTTGCTGTAGATAGATCCTTCAATGTAGATAGATCCTTCGCTGTAGGTAAATCCTTTTCTGTGGATAGATCCTTCTCTGTAGATAGATCCTTTACTGCAGATAAAAGTTTTGCTGTAGATAGATCCCATACTGTAAATAGATCCTTTGCTGTAGAGATATTCTTTGCTGTAGAAAGATCCTCTGCTGTAGAAATATCTTCTGCTGTAAATAGATCCTTTGCAGTAGAAAGATCCTTTGCTGTTGACAGATCTTTTGCTGTAGAAAGATCCTTTAGTGTAGATAGATTCTTTGCTGTAGATAGATCCCTTACTATAGATAGATCACTTTGCTGTAGATAAATCATTTGCTGTAGATAGATCCTTTAATGTAGAAAGATCCTCTGTTGTAGAAAGATCTTTTGCTGTAAATAGATCATTTGCTGTAGATAGATCCTTTGCTGTGACAGATCCTGCACTGTAGTAAGATACTTTGTCGTAGATAGATTCTTTGCTGTAGATAGATACCTCACTGTAGATAGATTACTATGCTGTAGATAGATCCTTTGCTGTAGATAGATTCTTAACTGTAGATTGATCCTTTGCTGTAGATAGATCCTTTGCAGTAGATAAATCCTAGACTGTAGATATATCCTTCGCTGTAGATAGATCATTCGCTGTAGATAGATCCTTTGCTGTAGATCGATCCTTCGCTGTAAATAGATCCTTTGCTGTAGATTGATTCTTCGCTGCAAAAAGATCCCTTACTGTAGATAGATCCTTTGCTGTAGATAGATCCTATGCTGTAGATAGATCCTTTACTGTAGATAGATCCTTTGCTGTAGATTGATCCTTCGCTGTAAATAGATCCCTTGCTGTAGATAGGTCCTTTGCTGTAGATAGATCCTTTGCTGTAAATAGATCCTTTGCTGAAGATAGATCCTTTGCTGTAGTAGATCTTTTGCTGTAGAAAGATTCTCTGCTATAAATAGATCCTTTGCTGTAAATAGATCCTTTTTGTAGATAGATCCTTTGCTGTTAATGGATCCTATGGCTGTATAGAGTTCCTTTACTGTAGATATATCCTTTGCTATAGATTGATCATTTGCTGTAGATAGATCCTTTGCTGTAGATAGATCTTTTGCTGTGAATAGATCACATATTGTGGATAGATCCTTTGCTGTAGATAGATCCTATTCTGTAGAAAGATCCTTTGCTGAGATAGATCCTTTGCTGTAGATGGATCCTTTGCTGTAGATAAATCCTTTGCTGTAGATGGATCCTTTGCTGTAGATAGTTCTTTTACTGTAGAAAAATCCTTTGCTGAAGATAGATCCTTTGTTGTAGATAGATTCTTTGCTGAAGATAGATTCTTTGCTGAAGATAGATTCTTTGCTGTAGATAGATTCTTTGCAGTAGATGTATCCTATGCAGTGGATAGATCCATTATTGTACATAGATCCTATGCTGTATAAAGATCCTTTGCTGAAAATAAATCCTTTGCTGTAGATAGATCCTTTGCTGTAGATGGATCCTTTGCTGTAGATAAATCCTTTGCTGTAGATAGATCCTTTGTTGTAGATAAATTCTTTGCTGAAGATAGATTCTTTGCTGTAGATAGATTCTTTGCAGTAGATGTAACCTATGCAGTAGATAGATCCATTATTGTACATAGATCCTATGCTGTATAAAGATCCTTTGCTGAAAATAAATCTTTTGATGTAGATAGATCCTTTACTGCAGATAGATCCCTCAGTGCTGATAGATCTTTTGCTGTAGATAGCTCCTTTACTGTAAATAGATCCTTTGCTGTAGATAGATCCTTTCCTGTAGATAGTTCCTTTGCTGTAGATAGATTTTTTGCTGTAGATTGAACTTTTGTTGTAAATAGATCTTTAGCTATAGATTGATCCTTTGCTGTTGATAGATCCTTAACTGTAGATGGATCCTTTGCTGTATGTAGTCCCTTTACTGTAGATAGATCATTTGCTGTAGATAGATCCTTTGCTGTATAAAGTTCTGCTGTTGCAAATAGATCCTTTGTTGTAGATAGATCATTGGCTTTAGATAGATCCTTTGCTGTTGATAGATCCTTTGCTTAAGGTAGATCCTTAACTTTAGATTGATCCTATGCTGTAGAGAGATCCTTTGCAGTAGATAAATCCTTGACTGTAGATAGATCCTTTTCTGTAGATAGATCCTTTGTTGTAGATAGATCCTTTGCTGTAGATAGATCATTTGCTGTAGATAGATCCTTTGCTGTAGATAGATCCTTTGCTGTAGATAGATCCTTTACTGTTGATAGATTCTTAGCTGTATATAGATTCTTTGTTGTAGATAGATCCTTTGCTGTAGATAGATTCTTTGTAGTAGATAGATCTTTTACTGTAGATAGATCATGAGCTGTAGATAGATCTAAGATCCTTTGCTGTAAATAAATTAATAAATCCTTTGCCGTAGATAGATCCCTCGCCGTAGATAGATCCTTTGCTGTAGATAGATCCTTTGCTGTAGATAGAACTATTGCTGTGAATAGATCTTTTGCTGTAGATAGATCTTTTGCTGTTGATAGATCCTTAACTGTAGATGGATCCTTTTCTGTATATAGCTACTTTACTGTAGGTAGATCCTTTGCTGTAGATTGATCCTTTGCTGTAGATTGATCCTTTGCTGTAGATAGATCATTTGCTGTTGATAGATTCTTTGCTGAACATAGATTCTTTGCTGTAGATAGATTCTTTGTTGTGGATAGATCCTTTGCTGTGGACAGATCCTTTGCAGTAAATAGATCCTTTACTGTAGATAGAACCTTTGCTGTAGATGGATCCTTTGCTGTAGATAGATCCCTTGCTGTAGATAGAACCTTTGCGGTAGATAGATTCTTTGCTGTAGATAGATCCTTTGCTGTAGATAGATCCTTTACTGTAGATAGATTCTTTGCTGTAGGTAGATTCTTTGTTGTAGATAGATCCTTTGCTGTAGATAGATCTTTTGTAGTAGATAGATCATTTATTGTAGATAGATCCTTCGCTGTAAATAGATTTAAGATCCTTCGCTGTAGATAGATCCTTTAATGTAGATAGATCCTTCGCTGTAGGTAAATCCTTTTCTGTAGATAGATCCTTTTCAGTAGATAGATCCTTTACTGTAAATAAAAGCTTTGCTGTAGATAGATCCCATACTGTAAATAGATCCTTTGCTTTAGATATATCCTAAGCTGTAGAAAGATCCTCTGCTGTAGAAAGATCTTCTGCTGTAAATAGATTCTTTGCAGTAGAAAGATCTTTTGCTGTTGACAGATCTTTCGCTGTAGAAAGATCCTATAGTGTAGATAGATTCTTTGCTGTAGATAGATCCCTTACTGTAGAAAGATCTTTTGCTGTAAATAGATCCTTTGCTGTAGATAGATCCATGCTGTATAAAGTTCCTCTGCTGTAAATAGATATTTGTTGTAGATAGATCATTGGCTTTAAATAGATCCTTTGCTGTAGATAGATCCTTTGCTTAAGATAGATCCTTAACTGTAGATTGATCCTTTGCTGTAGATAGATCCTTTGCAGTAGATAAATCCTTGACTGTAGATAGATCCTTCGCTGTAGATAGATCATTCGCTGTAGATAGATCCATTGCTGTAGATCGATCCTTTGCTGTAAAATAGATCCTTCGCTGTAGATTGATCCTTCGCTGCAAAAAGATCCCTTACTGTAGATAGATCCTTTGCTGTAGATAGATCCTAGGCTGTAGATAGATCCTTTACTGTAGATAGATCCTTTGCTGTAGATTGATTCTTTGCTGTAAATAGATCCCCGATGTAGATAGGTCCTTTGCTGTAGATAGATCCTTTGCTGTAGATAGTTCCTTTGCTGAAGATAGATCCTTTGCTGTAGTAGATCTTTTGCTGTAGAAAGATTCTCTGCTATAAATAGATCATTTGCTGTAGATAGATCCTTTGTTGTAGATAGATCCTTTGCTGTAAAGGGATCCTATGGCTGTATAGAGTTCCTTTACTGTAGATATATTCTTTGTTATAGATTGATCATTTGCTGTAGATAGATCCTTTGCTGTAAATAGATCTTTTGCTGTGAATAGATCACATATTGTGGATAGATCCTTTGCTGTAGATAGATCCTATTCTGTAGAAAGATCCTTTGCTGAGATAGATTCTTTGCTGTAGATGGATCCTTTGCTGTAGATAAATCTTTTGTTGTAGATGGATCCCTTGCTGTAGAGTTCTTTTACTGTAGAAAAATCCTTTGCTGTAGATTGATCCATTGCTGTAGATAGATCCTTTGTTGTAGATAGATCCTTTTCTGTTGATAGATCTTTTGCTGAAAATAGATCCTTTGCTGTAGATAGATCCTTTACTGTAAATAGATCCTTTGCTGTAGATAGATCCTTTCCTGTAGATAGATCCTTTGCTGTAGATAGATTTTTTGCTGTAGATAGAACTTTTGTTGTAAATAGATCTTCTGCTATAGATTGATCCTTTGCTGTAGATAGATCCTTAACTGTAGATGGATCCCTTGCTGTATGTAGTCCCTTTACTGTAGATAGATCGATTGCTGTAGATTGATCCTTTGCTGTAGATTGATCCTTTGCTGTAGATAGATCATTTGCTGTAGATAGATTATTTGCTGAACATAGATTCTTTGCTGTAGATAGATTCTATGTTGTAGATAGATCCTTTGCTGTAGACAGTTCCTTTGCAGTAGATAGATCCTTTACTGTAGATAGATCCTTTGCTGTATATGGATCCTTTGCTGTAGATAGATTCTTCGCTGTAGATAGATCCTTTTCTGTTGATAGATCTTTTATTGTAGATAAAACTGTTGTTGTAGATAGATCCCATACTGTAAATAGATCCTTTGCTGTAGATAGATCCTTTGCTGTAGAAAGATCCTCTGCTGTAGAAAGATCTTTCGCTGTAGAAAGATCCTATAGTGTAGATAGATTCTTTGCTGTAGATAGATCCCTTACTGTAGATAGATCACTTTGCTGTAGATAGATCCTTTGCTGAAGATAGATCCTTTGCTGTAGATAGATCCTTAGCTGCAGATAGATCCTTTACTGTAGATAGATTCTTTGCTGTAGATAGATTCTTTGTTGTAGATAGATCCTTTGCTGTAGATAGATCTTTTGTAGTAGATAGATCATTTATTGTAGATAGATCCTTCGCTGTAAATAGATCTAAGATCCTTTGCTGTAGATAGATCCTTTAATGTAGATAGATATTTCGCTGTAGGTAAATCCTTTTCTGTGGATAGATCCTTCTCTGTAGATAGATCCTTTACTGCAGATAAAAGTTTTGCTGTAGATAGATCCCATACTGTAAATAGATCCTTTGCTGTAGAGATATTCTTTGCTGTAGAAAGATCCTCTGCTGTAGAAATATCTTCTGCTGTAAATAGATCCTTTGCAGTAGAAAGATCCTTTGCTGTTGACAGATCTTTTGCTGTAGAAAGATCCTTTAGTGTAGATAGATTCTTTGCTGTAGATAGATCCCTTACTATAGATAGATCACTTTGCTGTAGATAAATCATTTGCTGTAGATAAATCCTTTAATGTAGATGGATCCTCTGTTGTAGAAAGATCTTTTGCTGTAAATAGATCATTTGCTGTAGATAGATCCTTTGCTGTGACAGATCCTGCACTGTAGTAAGATACTTTGTCGTAGATAGATTCTTTGCTGTAGATAGATACCTCACTGTAGATAGATTACTATGCTGTAGATAGATCCTTTGCTGTAGATAGATTCTTAACTGTAGATTGATCCTTTGCTGTAGATAGATCCTTTGCAGTAGATAAATCCTAGACTGTAGATATATCCTTCGCTGTAGATAGATCATTCGCTGTAGATAGATCCTTTGCTGTAGATCGATCCTTCGCTGTAAATAGATCCTTTGCTGTAGATTGATTCTTCGCTGCAAAAAGATCCCTTACTGTAGATAGATCCTTTGCTGTAGATAGATCCTATGCTGTAGATAGATCCTTTACTGTAGATAAATCCATTGTTGTAGATAGATCCTTTGCTGTAGATAGATCCATGCTGTATAAAGTTCCTCTGCTGTAAGAAGATATTTGTTGTTGATAGATCATTGGCTTTAGATAGATCCTTTGCTGTAGATAGTTCCTTTGCTTAAGATAGATCCTTAACTGTAGATTGACCCTTTGCTGTGGATAGATCCTTTGCAGTAGATAAATCCTTGACTGTAGATAGATCCTTCGCTGTAGATAGATCATTCGCTGTAGATAGATCCTTTGCTGTAGATCGATCCTTCGCTGTAAATAGATCCTTTGCTGTAGATTGATCCTTCGCTGCAAAAAGATCCCTTACTGTAGATAGATCCTTTGCTGTAGATAGATGCTTTGCTGTAGATAGATCATTTGCTGTAGATAGATCCTTTACTGTAGATATATTCTTTGCTGTAGATAGATTCTTTGTTGTAGATAGATCGTTTGCTGTATATAGATCCTTTGTAGTAGATAGATCCTTTACTGTAGATAGATCATTTGCTGTAGATAGATCTAAGATCCTTTAGTGTAAATAAATAAATAAATTCTTCGCCGTAGATAGATCCCTTGACGTAGATAGATCCTTTGCTGCAGAAAGATCCTTCGCTATAGATTGATTCTTTGCTGCAAATAGATCATTTGCTGTAGATTAATGCTCTTGCTGTAGATAGATCCTTTGATATAGATATATCCTTTACTGTAGATAGATCCCTTATTGAAGATAGATCTTTTGCTGTAGATAGATCCTTAACTGTAAATAGATTCTTTGCTTTAGATGGATCCCTTGCTGTAGATTGATCATATGATGAAGATAGATCCTTAACTGTAGATGGATCCTTTGCTGTATATAGCTACTTTACTGTAGGTAGATCCTTTGCTGTAGATTGATCCTTTGCTGTAGATTGATCCTTTGCTGTAGATAGATCATTTGCTGTTGATAGATTCTTTGCTGAACATAGATTCTTTGCTGTAGATAGATTCTTTGTTGTGGATAGATCTTTTGCTGTGGACAGATCCTTTGCAGTAAATAGATACTTTACTGTAGATAGAACATTTGCTGTAGAGGGATCCTTTGCTGTAGATTGATCTTTCGTTGTAGATATATCGTTTGTTGTAGATAGATCATTTGCTGTAGATAGATCCTATACTGTAGATAGATCCCTTGCTGTAGATAGAATCTTTGCGGTAGATAGAACCTTTGCTGTAGATAGATCCTTTGCTGTAGATAGATCCTTTACTGTAGATAGATTCTTTGTTGTAGATAGATCCTTTGCTGTAGATAGATCCATGCTGTATAAAGTTCCTCTGCTGTAAATAGATATTTGTTGTAGATAGATCATTGGCTTTAGATAGATCCTTTGCTGTAGATAGATCCTTTGCTTAAGATGGATCCTTTGCTTAAGATAGATCCTTAACTGTAGATTGATCCTTTGCTGTAGATAGATCCTTTGCAGTAGATGAATCCTTGACTGTAGATAGATCCTTCGCTGTAGATAGATCCTTAACTGTAGATTGATCCTTTGCTGTAGATAGATCCTTTGCTGTAGATGGATCCTTGACTGTAGATAGATCCTTTGCAATAGATAGATGCTTTGCTGTAAATAGATCCTTTGCTGTAGATAGATCCTTTGCTGTAGAAAGATCCTCTGCTGTAGAAAGATCTTTCGCTGTAGAAAGATCCTATAGTGTAGATAGATTCTTTGCTGTAGATAGATCCCTTACTGTAGATAGATCACTTTGCTGTAGATAGATCCTTTGCTGAAGATAGATCCTTTGCTGTAGATAGATCCTTTGCTGCAGATAGATCCTTTACTGTAGATAGATTCTTTGCTGTAGATAGATTCTTTGTTGTAGATAGATCCTTTGCTGTAGATAGATCTTTTGTAGTAGATAGATCATTTATTGTAGATAGATCCTTCGCTGTAAATAGATCTAAGATCCTTTGCTGTAGATAGATCCTTCAATGTAGATAGATCCTTCGCTGTAGGTAAATCCTTTTCTGTGGATAGATCCTTCTCTGTAGATAGATCCTTTACTGCAGATAAAAGTTTTGCTGTAGATAGATCCCATACTGTAAATAGATCCTTTGCTGTAGAGATATTCTTTGCTGTAGAAAGATCCTCTGCTGTAGAAATATCTTCTGCTGTAAATAGATCCTTTGCAGTAGAAAGATCCTTTGCTGTTGACAGATCTTTTGCTGTAGAAAGATCCTTTAGTGTAGATAGATTCTTTGCTGTAGATAGATCCCTTACTATAGATAGATCACTTTGCTGTAGATAAATCATTTGCTGTAGATAGATCCTTTAATGTAGAAAGATCCTCTGTTGTAGAAAGATCTTTTGCTGTAAATAGATCATTTGCTGTAGATAGATCCTTTGCTGTGACAGATCCTGCACTGTAGTAAGATACTTTGTCGTAGATAGATTCTTTGCTGTAGATAGATACCTCACTGTAGATAGATTACTATGCTGTAGATAGATCCTTTGCTGTAGATAGATTCTTAACTGTAGATTGATCCTTTGCTGTAGATAGATCCTTTGCAGTAGATAAATCCTAGACTGTAGATATATCCTTCGCTGTAGATAGATCATTCGCTGTAGATAGATCCTTTGCTGTAGATCGATCCTTCGCTGTAAATAGATCCTTTGCTGTAGATTGATTCTTCGCTGCAAAAAGATCCCTTACTGTAGATAGATCCTTTGCTGTAGATAGATCCTATGCTGTAGATAGATCCTTTACTGTAGATAGATCCTTTGCTGTAGATTGATCCTTCGCTGTAAATAGATCCCTTGCTGTAGATAGGTCCTTTGCTGTAGATAGATCCTTTGCTGTAAATAGATCCTTTGCTGAAGATAGATCCTTTGCTGTAGTAGATCTTTTGCTGTAGAAAGATTCTCTGCTATAAATAGATCCTTTGCTGTAAATAGATCCTTTTTGTAGATAGATCCTTTGCTGTTAATGGATCCTATGGCTGTATAGAGTTCCTTTACTGTAGATATATCCTTTGCTATAGATTGATCATTTGCTGTAGATAGATCCTTTGCTGTAGATAGATCTTTTGCTGTGAATAGATCACATATTGTGGATAGATCCTTTGCTGTAGATAGATCCTATTCTGTAGAAAGATCCTTTGCTGAGATAGATCCTTTGCTGTAGATGGATCCTTTGCTGTAGATAAATCCTTTGCTGTAGATGGATCCTTTGCTGTAGATAGTTCTTTTACTGTAGAAAAATCCTTTGCTGAAGATAGATCCTTTGTTGTAGATAGATTCTTTGCTGAAGATAGATTCTTTGCTGAAGATAGATTCTTTGCTGTAGATAGATTCTTTGCAGTAGATGTATCCTATGCAGTGGATAGATCCATTATTGTACATAGATCCTATGCTGTATAAAGATCCTTTGCTGAAAATAAATCCTTTGCTGTAGATAGATCCTTTGCTGTAGATGGATCCTTTGCTGTAGATAAATCCTTTGCTGTAGATAGATCCTTTGTTGTAGATAAATTCTTTGCTGAAGATAGATTCTTTGCTGTAGATAGATTCTTTGCAGTAGATGTAACCTATGCAGTAGATAGATCCATTATTGTACATAGATCCTATGCTGTATAAAGATCCTTTGCTGAAAATAAATCTTTTGATGTAGATAGATCCTTTACTGCAGATAGATCCCTCAGTGCTGATAGATCTTTTGCTGTAGATAGCTCCTTTACTGTAAATAGATCCTTTGCTGTAGATAGATCCTTTCCTGTAGATAGATCCTTTGCTGTAGATAGATTTTTTGCTGTAGATTGAACTTTTGTTGTAAATAGATCTTTAGCTATAGATTGATCCTTTGCTGTTGATAGATCCTTAACTGTAGATGGATCCTTTGCTGTATGTAGTCCCTTTACTGTAGATAGATCATTTGCTGTAGATAGATCCTTTGCTGTATAAAGTTCTGCTGTTGCAAATAGATCCTTTGTTGTAGATAGATCATTGGCTTTAGATAGATCCTTTGCTGTTGATAGATCCTTTGCTTAAGGTAGATCCTTAACTTTAGATTGATCCTATGCTGTAGAGAGATCCTTTGCAGTAGATAAATCCTTGACTGTAGATAGATCCTTTTCTGTAGATAGATCCTTTGTTGTAGATAGATCCTTTGCTGTAGATAGATCATTTGCTGTAGATAGATCCTTTGCTGTAGATAGATCCTTTGCTGTAGATAGATCCTTTACTGTTGATAGATTCTTAGCTGTATATAGATTCTTTGTTGTAGATAGATCCTTTGCTGTAGATAGATTCTTTGTAGTAGATAGATCTTTTACTGTAGATAGATCATGAGCTGTAGATAGATCTAAGATCCTTTGCTGTAAATAAATTAATAAATCCTTTGCCGTAGATAGATCCCTCGCCGTAGATAGATCCTTTGCTGTAGATAGATCCTTTGCTGTAGATAGAACTATTGCTGTGAATAGATCTTTTGCTGTAGATAGATCTTTTGCTGTTGATAGATCCTTAACTGTAGATGGATCCTTTTCTGTATATAGCTACTTTACTGTAGGTAGATCCTTTGCTGTAGATTGATCCTTTGCTGTAGATTGATCCTTTGCTGTAGATAGATCATTTGCTGTTGATAGATTCTTTGCTGAACATAGATTCTTTGCTGTAGATAGATTCTTTGTTGTGGATAGATCCTTTGCTGTGGACAGATCCTTTGCAGTAAATAGATCCTTTACTGTAGATAGAACCTTTGCTGTAGATGGATCCTTTGCTGTAGATAGATCCCTTGCTGTAGATAGAACCTTTGCGGTAGATAGATTCTTTGCTGTAGATAGATCCTTTGCTGTAGATAGATCCTTTACTGTAGATAGATTCTTTGCTGTAGGTAGATTCTTTGTTGTAGATAGATCCTTTGCTGTAGATAGATCTTTTGTAGTAGATAGATCATTTATTGTAGATAGATCCTTCGCTGTAAATAGATTTAAGATCCTTCGCTGTAGATAGATCCTTTAATGTAGATAGATCCTTCGCTGTAGGTAAATCCTTTTCTGTAGATAGATCCTTTTCAGTAGATAGATCCTTTACTGCAGATAAAAGTTTTGCTGTAGATAGATCCCATACTGTAAATAGATCCTTTGCTGTAGAGATATTCTTTGCTGTAGAAAGATCCTCTGCTGTAGAAATATCTTCTGCTGTAAATAGATCCTTTGCAGTAGAAAGATCCTTTGCTGTTGACAGATCTTTTGCTGTAGAAAGATCCTTTAGTGTAGATAGATTCTTTGCTGTAGATAGATCCCTTACTATAGATAGATCACTTTGCTGTAGATAAATCATTTGCTGTAGATAGATCCTTTAATGTAGAAAGATCCTCTGTTGTAGAAAGATCTTTTGCTGTAAATAGATCATTTGCTGTAGATAGATCCTTTGCTGTGACAGATCCTGCACTGTAGTAAGATACTTTGTCGTAGATAGATTCTTTGCTGTAGATAGATACCTCACTGTAGATAGATTACTATGCTGTAGATAGATCCTTTGCTGTAGATAGATTCTTAACTGTAGATTGATCCTTTGCTGTAGATAGATCCTTTGCAGTAGATAAATCCTAGACTGTAGATATATCCTTCGCTGTAGATAGATCATTCGCTGTAGATAGATCCTTTGCTGTAGATCGATCCTTCGCTGTAAATAGATCCTTTGCTGTAGATTGATTCTTCGCTGCAAAAAGATCCCTTACTGTAGATAGATCCTTTGCTGTAGATAGATCCTATGCTGTAGATAGATCCTTTACTGTAGATAGATCCTTTGCTGTAGATTGATCCTTCGCTGTAAATAGATCCCTTGCTGTAGATAGGTCCTTTGCTGTAGATAGATCCTTTGCTGTAAATAGATCCTTTGCTGAAGATAGATCCTTTGCTGTAGTAGATCTTTTGCTGTAGAAAGATTCTCTGCTATAAATAGATCCTTTGCTGTAAATAGATCCTTTTTGTAGATAGATCCTTTGCTGTTAATGGATCCTATGGCTGTATAGAGTTCCTTTACTGTAGATATATCCTTTGCTATAGATTGATCATTTGCTGTAGATAGATCCTTTGCTGTAGATAGATCTTTTGCTGTGAATAGATCACATATTGTGGATAGATCCTTTGCTGTAGATAGATCCTATTCTGTAGAAAGATCCTTTGCTGAGATAGATCCTTTGCTGTAGATGGATCCTTTGCTGTAGATAAATCCTTTGCTGTAGATGGATCCTTTGCTGTAGATAGTTCTTTTACTGTAGAAAAATCCTTTGCTGAAGATAGATCCTTTGTTGTAGATAGATTCTTTGCTGAAGATAGATTCTTTGCTGAAGATAGATTCTTTGCTGTAGATAGATTCTTTGCAGTAGATGTATCCTATGCAGTGGATAGATCCATTATTGTACATAGATCCTATGCTGTATAAAGATCCTTTGCTGAAAATAAATCCTTTGCTGTAGATAGATCCTTTGCTGTAGATGGATCCTTTGCTGTAGATAAATCCTTTGCTGTAGATAGATCCTTTGTTGTAGATAAATTCTTTGCTGAAGATAGATTCTTTGCTGTAGATAGATTCTTTGCAGTAGATGTAACCTATGCAGTAGATAGATCCATTATTGTACATAGATCCTATGCTGTATAAAGATCCTTTGCTGAAAATAAATCTTTTGATGTAGATAGATCCTTTACTGCAGATAGATCCCTCAGTGCTGATAGATCTTTTGCTGTAGATAGCTCCTTTACTGTAAATAGATCCTTTGCTGTAGATAGATCCTTTCCTGTAGATAGATCCTTTGCTGTAGATAGATTTTTTGCTGTAGATTGAACTTTTGTTGTAAATAGATCTTTAGCTATAGATTGATCCTTTGCTGTTGATAGATCCTTAACTGTAGATGGATCCTTTGCTGTATGTAGTCCCTTTACTGTAGATAGATCATTTGCTGTAGATAGATCCTTTGCTGTATAAAGTTCTGCTGTTGCAAATAGATCCTTTGTTGTAGATAGATCATTGGCTTTAGATAGATCCTTTGCTGTTGATAGATCCTTTGCTTAAGGTAGATCCTTAACTTTAGATTGATCCTATGCTGTAGAGAGATCCTTTGCAGTAGATAAATCCTTGACTGTAGATAGATCCTTTTCTGTAGATAGATCCTTTGTTGTAGATAGATCCTTTGCTGTAGATAGATCATTTGCTGTAGATAGATCCTTTGCTGTAGATAGATCCTTTGCTGTAGATAGATCCTTTACTGTTGATAGATTCTTAGCTGTATATAGATTCTTTGTTGTAGATAGATCCTTTGCTGTAGATAGATTCTTTGTAGTAGATAGATCTTTTACTGTAGATAGATCATGAGCTGTAGATAGATCTAAGATCCTTTGCTGTAAATAAATTAATAAATCCTTTGCCGTAGATAGATCCCTCGCCGTAGATAGATCCTTTGCTGTAGATAGATCCTTTGCTGTAGATAGAACTATTGCTGTGAATAGATCTTTTGCTGTAGATAGATCTTTTGCTGTTGATAGATCCTTAACTGTAGATGGATCCTTTTCTGTATATAGCTACTTTACTGTAGGTAGATCCTTTGCTGTAGATTGATCCTTTGCTGTAGATTGATCCTTTGCTGTAGATAGATCATTTGCTGTTGATAGATTCTTTGCTGAACATAGATTCTTTGCTGTAGATAGATTCTTTGTTGTGGATAGATCCTTTGCTGTGGACAGATCCTTTGCAGTAAATAGATCCTTTACTGTAGATAGAACCTTTGCTGTAGATGGATCCTTTGCTGTAGATAGATCCCTTGCTGTAGATAGAACCTTTGCGGTAGATAGATTCTTTGCTGTAGATAGATCCTTTGCTGTAGATAGATCCTTTACTGTAGATAGATTCTTTGCTGTAGGTAGATTCTTTGTTGTAGATAGATCCTTTGCTGTAGATAGATCTTTTGTAGTAGATAGATCATTTATTGTAGATAGATCCTTCGCTGTAAATAGATTTAAGATCCTTCGCTGTAGATAGATCCTTTAATGTAGATAGATCCTTCGCTGTAGGTAAATCCTTTTCTGTAGATAGATCCTTTTCAGTAGATAGATCCTTTACTGTAAATAAAAGCTTTGCTGTAGATAGATCCCATACTGTAAATAGATCCTTTGCTTTAGATATATCCTAAGCTGTAGAAAGATCCTCTGCTGTAGAAAGATCTTCTGCTGTAAATAGATTCTTTGCAGTAGAAAGATCTTTTGCTGTTGACAGATCTTTCGCTGTAGAAAGATCCTATAGTGTAGATAGATTCTTTGCTGTAGATAGATCCCTTACTGTAGAAAGATCTTTTGCTGTAAATAGATCCTTTGCTGTAGATAGATCCATGCTGTATAAAGTTCCTCTGCTGTAAATAGATATTTGTTGTAGATAGATCATTGGCTTTAAATAGATCCTTTGCTGTAGATAGATCCTTTGCTTAAGATAGATCCTTAACTGTAGATTGATCCTTTGCTGTAGATAGATCCTTTGCAGTAGATAAATCCTTGACCGTAGATAGATCCTTCGCTGTAGATAGATCATTCGCTGTAGATAGATCCATTGCTGTAGATCGATCCTTTGCTGTAAATAGATCCTTCGCTGTAGATTGATCCTTCGCTGCAAAAAGATCCCTTACTGTAGATAGATCCTTTGCTGTAGATAGATCCTAGGCTGTAGATAGATCCTTTACTGTAGATAGATCCTTTGCTGTAGATTGATTCTTTGCTGTAAATAGATCCCCGATGTAGATAGGTCCTTTGCTGTAGATAGATCCTTTGCTGTAGATAGTTCCTTTGCTGAAGATAGATCCTTTGCTGTAGTAGATCTTTTGCTGTAGAAAGATTCTCTGCTATAAATAGATCATTTGCTGTAGATAGATCCTTTGTTGTAGATAGATCCTTTGCTGTAAAGGGATCCTATGGCTGTATAGAGTTCCTTTACTGTAGATATATTCTTTGTTATAGATTGATCATTTGCTGTAGATAGATCCTTTGCTGTAAATAGATCTTTTGCTGTGAATAGATCACATATTGTGGATAGATCCTTTGCTGTAGATAGATCCTATTCTGTAGAAAGATCCTTTGCTGAGATAGATTCTTTGCTGTAGATGGATCCTTTGCTGTAGATAAATCTTTTGTTGTAGATGGATCCCTTGCTGTAGAGTTCTTTTACTGTAGAAAAATCCTTTGCTGTAGATTGATCCATTGCTGTAGATAGATCCTTTGTTGTAGATAGATCCTTTTCTGTTGATAGATCTTTTGCTGAAAATAGATCCTTTGCTGTAGATAGATCCTTTACTGTAAATAGATCCTTTGCTGTAGATAGATCCTTTCCTGTAGATAGATCCTTTGCTGTAGATAGATTTTTTGCTGTAGATAGAACTTTTGTTGTAAATAGATCTTCTGCTATAGATTGATCCTTTGCTGTAGATAGATCCTTAACTGTAGATGGATCCCTTGCTGTATGTAGTCCCTTTACTGTAGATAGATCGATTGCTGTAGATTGATCCTTTGCTGTAGATTGATCCTTTGCTGTAGATAGATCATTTGCTGTAGATAGATTATTTGCTGAACATAGATTCTTTGCTGTAGATAGATTCTATGTTGTAGATAGATCCTTTGCTGTAGACAGTTCCTTTGCAGTAGATAGATCCTTTACTGTAGATAGATCCTTTGCTGTATATGGATCCTTTGCTGTAGATAGATTCTTCGCTGTAGATAGATCCTTTTCTGTTGATAGATCTTTTATTGTAGATAAAACTGTTGTTGTAGATAGATCCCATACTGTAAATAGATCCTTTGCTGTAGATAGATCCTTTGCTGTAGAAAGATCCTCTGCTGTAGAAAGATCTTTCGCTGTAGAAAGATCCTATAGTGTAGATAGATTCTTTGCTGTAGATAGATCCCTTACTGTAGATAGATCACTTTGCTGTAGATAGATCCTTTGCTGAAGATAGATCCTTTGCTGTAGATAGATCCTTAGCTGCAGATAGATCCTTTACTGTAGATAGATTCTTTGCTGTAGATAGATTCTTTGTTGTAGATAGATCCTTTGCTGTAGATAGATCTTTTGTAGTAGATAGATCATTTATTGTAGATAGATCCTTCGCTGTAAATAGATCTAAGATCCTTTGCTGTAGATAGATCCTTTAATGTAGATAGATCCTTCGCTGTAGGTAAATCCTTTTCTGTGGATAGATCCTTCTCTGTAGATAGATCCTTTACTGCAGATAAAAGTTTTGCTGTAGATAGATCCCATACTGTAAATAGATCCTTTGCTGTAGAGATATTCTTTGCTGTAGAAAGATCCTCTGCTGTAGAAATATCTTCTGCTGTAAATAGATCCTTTGCAGTAGAAAGATCCTTTGCTGTTGACAGATCTTTTGCTGTAGAAAGATCCTTTAGTGTAGATAGATTCTTTGCTGTAGATAGATCCCTTACTATAGATAGATCACTTTGCTGTAGATAAATCATTTGCTGTAGATAGATCCTTTAATGTAGATGGATCCTCTGTTGTAGAAAGATCTTTTGCTGTAAATAGATCATTTGCTGTAGATAGATCCTTTGCTGTGACAGATCCTGCACTGTAGTAAGATACTTTGTCGTAGATAGATTCTTTGCTGTAGATAGATACCTCACTGTAGATAGATTACTATGCTGTAGATAGATCCTTTGCTGTAGATAGATTCTTAACTGTAGATTGATCCTTTGCTGTAGATAGATCCTTTGCAGTAGATAAATCCTAGACTGTAGATATATCCTTCGCTGTAGATAGATCATTCGCTGTAGATAGATCCTTTGCTGTAGATCGATCCTTCGCTGTAAATAGATCCTTTGCTGTAGATTGATTCTTCGCTGCAAAAAGATCCCTTACTGTAGATAGATCCTTTGCTGTAGATAGATCCTATGCTGTAGATAGATCCTTTACTGTAGATAAATCCATTGTTGTAGATAGATCCTTTGCTGTAGATAGATCCATGCTGTATAAAGTTCCTCTGCTGTAAGAAGATATTTGTTGTTGATAGATCATTGGCTTTAGATAGATCCTTTGCTGTAGATAGTTCCTTTGCTTAAGATAGATCCTTAACTGTAGATTGACCCTTTGCTGTGGATAGATCCTTTGCAGTAGATAAATCCTTGACTGTAGATAGATCCTTCGCTGTAGATAGATCATTCGCTGTAGATAGATCCTTTGCTGTAGATCGATCCTTCGCTGTAAATAGATCCTTTGCTGTAGATTGATCCTTCGCTGCAAAAAGATCCCTTACTGTAGATAGATCCTTTGCTGTAGATAGATGCTTTGCTGTAGATAGATCATTTGCTGTAGATAGATCCTTTACTGTAGATATATTCTTTGCTGTAGATAGATTCTTTGTTGTAGATAGATCGTTTGCTGTATATAGATCCTTTGTAGTAGATAGATCCTTTACTGTAGATAGATCATTTGCTGTAGATAGATCTAAGATCCTTTAGTGTAAATAAATAAATAAATTCTTCGCCGTAGATAGATCCCTTGACGTAGATAGATCCTTTGCTGCAGAAAGATCCTTCGCTATAGATTGATTCTTTGCTGCAAATAGATCATTTGCTGTAGATTAATGCTCTTGCTGTAGATAGATCCTTTGATATAGATATATCCTTTACTGTAGATAGATCCCTTATTGAAGATAGATCTTTTGCTGTAGATAGATCCTTAACTGTAAATAGATTCTTTGCTTTAGATGGATCCCTTGCTGTAGATTGATCATATGATGAAGATAGATCCTTAACTGTAGATGGATCCTTTGCTGTATATAGCTACTTTACTGTAGGTAGATCCTTTGCTGTAGATTGATCCTTTGCTGTAGATTGATCCTTTGCTGTAGATAGATCATTTGCTGTTGATAGATTCTTTGCTGAACATAGATTCTTTGCTGTAGATAGATTCTTTGTTGTGGATAGATCTTTTGCTGTGGACAGATCCTTTGCAGTAAATAGATACTTTACTGTAGATAGAACATTTGCTGTAGAGGGATCCTTTGCTGTAGATTGATCTTTCGTTGTAGATATATCGTTTGTTGTAGATAGATCATTTGCTGTAGATAGATCCTATACTGTAGATAGATCCCTTGCTGTAGATAGAATCTTTGCGGTAGATAGAACCTTTGCTGTAGATAGATCCTTTGCTGTAGATAGATCCTTTACTGTAGATAGATTCTTTGCTGTAGGTAGATTCTTTGTTGTAGATAGATCCTTTGCTGTAGATTGATATTTTGTAGTAGATAGATCATTTATTGTAGATAGATCCTTCGCTGTAAATAGATCTAAGATCCTTTGATGTAGATCGATCCTCTAATGTAGATAGATCCTTCGCTGTAGGTAAATCTTTTGCTGTAGATAGATCCTTTTCTGTAGATCGATCCTTTACTGTAGATAAAAGCTTTGCTGTAGATAGATCCCATACTGTAAATAGATCCTTTGCTGTAGATATATCCTTAGCTGTAGAAAGATCCTCTGCTGTAGAAATATCTTCTGCTGTAAATAGATCCTTTGCAGTAGATAGATTCTTTGCTGTAGATAGATCCCTTACTGTAGATAGATCACTTTGCTGTAGATAGATCATTTGCTGTAGATAGATCCTTTAATGTAGAAAGATCCTCTGTTGTAGAAAGATCTTTTGCTGTAAATAGATCATTTGCTGTAGATAGATCCTTTGTTGTTGACAGATCCTGCACTGTAGAAAGATCCTTTGGTGTAGATAGATTCTTTGCTGTAGATAGATACCTCACTGTAGATAGATTACTTTGCTGTAGATAGATCCTTTGCTGTAGATAGATCCATGCTGTATAAAGTTCCTCTGCTGTAAATAGATATTTGTTGTAGATAGATCATTGGCTTTAGATAGATCCTTTGCTGTAGATAGATCCTTTGCTTAAGATGGATCCTTTGCTTAAGATAGATCCTTAACTGTAGATTGATCCTTTGCTGTAGATAGATCCTTTGCAGTAGATGAATCCTTGACTGTAGATAGATCCTTCGCTGTAGATAGATCCTTAACTGTAGATTGATCCTTTGCTGTAGATAGATCCTTTGCTGTAGATGGATCCTTGACTGTAGATAGATCCTTTGCAATAGATAGATGCTTTGCTGTAGATAGATCATTTGCTGTAGATAGATCCTTTACTGTAGATATATTCTTTGCTGCAGATAGATTCTTTGTTGTAGATAGATCGTTTGCTGTATATAGATCCTTTGTAGTAGATAGATCCTTTACTGTAGATAGATCATTTGCTGTAGATAGATCTAAGATCCTTTAGTGTAAATAAATAAATAAATCCTTCGCCGTAGATAGATCCCTTGACGTAGATAGATCCTTTGCTGTAGATAGATCCTTCGCTATAGATAGATTCTTTGCTGCAAATAGATCATTTGCTGTAGATTAATGCTCTTGCTGTAGATAGATCCTTTGATATAGATATATCCTTTACCGTAGATAGATCCCTTATTGAAGATAGATCTTTTGCTGTAGATAGATCCTTAACTGTAAATAGATTCTTTGCTGTAGATAGATCCCTTGTTGTAGATTGATCATATGATGTAGATAGATCCTTTACTGTGGATAGATCCTTTGCTGTAGATAGATCCTTTCCTGTAGATAGATCCTTTGCTGTAGATAGAACTATTGCTGTGAATAGATCTTTTGCTGTAGATAGATCTTTTGCTGTTGATAGATCCTTAACTGTAGATGGATCCTTTTCTGTATATAGCTACTTTACTGTAGGTAGATCCTTTGCTGTAGATTGATCCTTTGCTGTAGATTGATCCTTTGCTGTAGATAGATCATTTGCTGTTGATAGATTCTTTGCTGAACATAGATTCTTTGCTGTAAATAGATTCTTTGTTGTGGATAGATCCTTTGCTGTGGACAGATCCTTTGCAGTAAATAGATCCTTTACTGTAGATAGAACCTTTGCTGTAGATGGATCCTTTGCTGTAGATAGATCCCTTGCTGTAGATAGAACCTTTGCGGTAGATAGATTCTTTGCTGTAGATAGATCCTTTGCTGTAGATAGATCCTTTACTGTAGATAGATTCTTTGCTGTAGGTAGATTCTTTGTTGTAGATAGATCCTTTGCTGTAGATAGATCTTTTGTAGTAGATAGATCATTTATTGTAGATAGATCCTTCGCTGTAAATAGATTTAAGATCCTTCGCTGTAGATAGATCCTTTAATGTAGATAGATCCTTCGCTGTAGGTAAATCCTTTTCTGTAGATAGATCCTTTTCAGTAGATAGATCCTTTACTGTAAATAAAAGCTTTGCTGTAGATAGATCCCATACTGTAAATAGATCCTTTGCTTTAGATATATCCTTAGCTGTAGAAAGATCCTCTGCTGTAGAAAGATCTTCTGCTGTAAATAGATTCTTTGCAGTAGAAAGATCTTTTGCTGTTGACAGATCTTTCGCTGTAGAAAGATCCTATAGTGTAGATAGATTCTTTGCTGTAGATAGATCCCTTACTGTAGAAAGATCTTTTGCTGTAAATAGATCCTTTGCTGTAGATAGATCCATGTTGTATAAAGTTCCTCTGCTGTAAATAGATATTTGTTGTAGATAGATCATTGGCTTTAAATAGATCCTTTGCTGTAGATAGATCCTTTGCTTAAGATAGATCCTTAACTGTAGATTGATCCTTTGCTGTAGATAGATCCTTTGCAGTAGATAAATCCTTGACTGTAGATAGATCCTTCGCTGTAGATAGATCATTCGCTGTAGATAGATCCATTGCTGTAGATCGATCCTTTGCTGTAAATAGATCCTTCGCTGTAGATTGATCCTTCGCTGCAAAAAGATCCCTTACTGTAGATAGATCTTTTGCTGTAGATAGATCCTAGGCTGTAGATAGATCCTTTACTGTAGATAGATCCTTTGCTGTAGATTGATTCTTTGCTGTAAATAGATCCCCGATGTAGATAGGTCCTTTGCTGTAGATAGATCCTTTGCTGTAGATAGTTCCTTTGCTGAAGATAGATCCTTTGCTGTAGTAGATCTTTTGCTGTAGAAAGATTCTCTGCTATAAATAGATCATTTGCTGTAGATAGATCCTTTGTTGTAGATAGATCCTTTGCTGTAAAGGGATCCTATGGCTGTATAGAGTTCCTTTACTGTAGATATATTCTTTGTTATAGATTGATCATTTGCTGTAGATAGATCCTTTGCTGTAAATAGATCTTTTGCTGTGAATAGATCACATATTGTGGATAGATCCTTTGCTGTTGATAGATCCTATTCTGTAGAAAGATCCTTTGCTGAGATAGATTCTTTGCTGTAGATGGATCCTTTGCTGTAGATAAATCTTTTGTTGTAGATGGATCCCTTGCTGTAGAGTTCTTTTACTGTAGAAAAATCCTTTGCTGTAGATTGATCCATTGCTGTAGATAGATCCTTTGTTGTAGATAGATCCTTTTCTGTTGATAGATCTTTTGCTGAAAATAGATCCTTTGCTGTAGATAGATCCTTTACTGTAAATAGATCCTTTGCTGTAGATAGATCCTTTCCTGTAGATAGATCCTTTGCTGTAGATAGATTTTTTGCTGTAGATAGAACTTTTGTTGTAAATAGATCTTCTGCTATAGATTGATCCTTTGCTGTAGATAGATCCTTAACTGTAGATGGATCCCTTGCTGTATGTAGTCCCTTTACTGTAGATAGATCGATTGCTGTAGATTGATCCTTTGCTGTAGATTGATCCTTTGCTGTAGATAGATCATTTGCTGTAGATATATTATTTGCTGAACATAGATTCTTTGCTGTAGATAGATTCTATGTTGTAGATAGATCCTTTGCTGTAGACAGTTCCTTTGCAGTAGATAGATCCTTTACTGTAGATAGATCCTTTGCTGTATATGGATCCTTTGCTGTAGATAGATTCTTCGCTGTAGATAGATCCTTTTCTGTTGATAGATCTTTTATTGTAGATAAAACTGTTGTTGTAGATAGATCCCATACTGTAAATAGATCCTTTGCTGTAGATAGATCCTTTGCTGTAGAAAGATCCTCTGCTGTAGAAAGATCTTTCGCTGTAGAAAGATCCTATAGTGTAGATAGATTCTTTGCTGTAGATAGATCCCTTACTGTAGATAGATCACTTTGCTGTAGATAGATCCTTTGCTGAAGATAGATCCTTTGCTGTAGATAGATCCTTTGCTGCAGATAGATCCTTTACTGTAGATAGATTCTTTGCTGTAGATAGATTCTTTGTTGTAGATAGATCCTTTGCTGTAGATAGATCTTTTGTAGTAGATAGATCATTTATTGTAGATAGATCCTTCGCTGTAAATAGATCTAAGATCCTTTGCTGTAGATAGATCCTTTAATGTAGATAGATCCTTCGCTGTAGGTAAATCCTTTTCTGTGGATAGATCCTTATCTGTAGATAGATCCTTTACTGCAGATAAAAGTTTTGCTGTAGATAGATCCCATACTGTAAATAGATCCTTTGCTGTAGAGATATTCTTTGCTGTAGAAAGATCCTCTGCTGTAGAAATATCTTCTGCTGTAAATAGATCCTTTGCAGTAGAAAGATCCTTTGCTGTTGACAGATCTTTTGCTGTAGAAAGATCCTTTAGTGTAGATAGATTCTTTGCTGTAGATAGATCCCTTACTATAGATAGATCACTTTGCTGTAGATAAATCATTTGCTGTAGATAGATCCTTTAATGTAGAAAGATCCTCTGTTGTAGAAAGATCTTTTGCTGTAAATAGATCATTTGCTGTAGATAGATCCTTTGCTGTGACAGATCCTGCACTGTAGTAAGATACTTTGTCGTAGATAGATTCTTTGCTGTAGATAGATACCTCACTGTAGATAGATTACTATGCTGTAGATAGATCCTTTGCTGTAGATAGATTCTTAACTGTAGATTGATCCTTTGCTGTAGATAGATCCTTTGCAGTAGATAAATCTTAGACTGTAGATATATCCTTCGCTGTAGATAGATCATTCGCTGTAGATAGATCCTTAGCTGTAGATCGATCCTTCGCTGTAAATAGATCCTTTGCTGTAGATTGATTCTTCGCTGCAAAAAGATCCCTTACTGTAGATAGATCCTTTGCTGTAGATAGATCCTATGCTGTAGATAGATCCTTTACTGTAGATAGATCCTTTGCTGTAGATTGATCCTTCGCTGTAAATAGATCCCTTGCTGTAGATAGGTCCTTTGCTGTAGATAGATCCTTTGCTGTAAATAGATCCTTTGCTGAAGATAGATCCTTTGCTGTAGTAGATCTTTTGCTGTAGAAAGATTCTCTGCTATAAATAGATCCTTTGCTGTAAATAGATCCTTTTTGTAGATAGATCCTTTGCTGTTAATGGATCCTATGGCTGTATAGAGTTCCTTTACTGTAGATATATCCTTTGCTATAGATTGATCATTTGCTGTAGATAGATCCTTTGCTGTAGATAGATCTTTTGCTGTGAATAGATCACATATTGTGGATAGATCCTTTGCTGTAGATAGATCCTATTCTGTAGAAAGATCCTTTGCTGAGATAGATCCTTTGCTGTAGATGGATCCTTTGCTGTAGATAAATCCTTTGCTGTAGATGGATCCTTTGCTGTAGATAGTTCTTTTACTGTAGAAAAATCCTTTGCTGAAGATAGATCCTTTGTTGTAGATAGATTCTTTGCTGAAGATAGATTCTTTGCTGAAGATAGATTCTTTGCTGTAGATAGATTCTTTGCAGTAGATGTATCCTATGCAGTGGATAGATCCATTATTGTACATAGATCCTATGCTGTATAAAGATCCTTTGCTGAAAATAAATCCTTTGATGTAGATAGATCCTTTGCTGTAGATGGATCCTTTGCTGTAGATAAATCCTTTGCTGTAGATAGATCCTTTGTTGTAGATAGATTCTTTGCTGAAGATAGATTCTTTGCTGTAGATAGATTCTTTGCAGTAGATGTAACCTATGCAGTAGATAGATCCATTATTGTACATAGATCCTATGCTGTATAAAGATCCTTTGCTGAAAATAAATCTTTTGCTGTAGATAGATCCTTTACTGCAGATAGATCCCTCAGTGCTGATAGATCTTTTGCTGTAGATAGCTCCTTTACTGTAAATAGATCCTTTGCTGTAGATAGATCCTTTCCTGTAGATAGATCCTTTGCTGTAGATAGATTTTTTGCTGTAGATTGAACTTTTGTTGTAAATAGATCTTTAGCTATAGATTGATCCTTTGCTGTTGATAGATCCTTAACTGTAGATGGATCCTTTGCTGTATGTAGTCCCTTTACTGTAGATAGATCATTTGCTGTAAATAGATCCTTTGCTGTATAAAGTTCTGCTGTTGCAAATAGATCCTTTGTTGTAGATAGATCATTGGCTTTAGTTAGATCCTTTGCTGTTGATAGATCCTTTGCTTAAGGTAGATCCTTAACTTTAGATTGATCCTATGCTGTAGAGAGATCCTTTGCAGTAGATAAATCCTTGACTGTAGATAGATCCTTTTCTGTAGATAGATCCTTTGTTGTAGATAGATCCTTTGCTGTAGATAGATCATTTGCTGTAGATAGATCCTTTGCTGTAGATAGATCCTTTGCTGTAGATAGATCCTTTACTGTTGATAGATTCTTAGCTGTATATAGATTCTTTGTTGTAGATAGATCCTTTGCTGTAGATAGATTCTTTGTAGTAGATAGATCTTTTACTGTAGATAGATCATGAGCTGTAGATAGATCTAAGATCCTTTGCTGTAAATAAATTAATAAATCCTTTGCCGTAGATAGATCCCTCGCCGTAGATAGATCCTTTGCTGTAGATAGATCCTTTGCTGTAGATAGAACTATTGCTGTGAATAGATCTTTTGCTGTAGATAGATCTTTTGCTGTTGATAGATCCTTAACTGTAGATGGATCCTTTTCTGTATATAGCTACTTTACTGTAGGTAGATCCTTTGCTGTAGATTGATCCTTTGCTGTAGATTGATCCTTTGCTGTAGATAGATCATTTGCTGTTGATAGATTCTTTGCTGAACATAGATTCTTTGCTGTAGATAGATTCTTTGTTGTGGATAGATCCTTTGCTGTGGACAGATCCTTTGCAGTAAATAGATCCTTTACAGTAAATAGATCCTTTACTGTAGATAGAACCTTTGCTGTAGATGGATCCTTTGCTGTAGATAGATCCCTTGCTGTAGATAGAACCTTTGCGGTAGATAGATTCTTTGCTGTAGATAGATCCTTTGCTGTAGATAGATCCTTTACTGTAGATAGATTCTTTGCTGTAGGTAGATTCTTTGTTGTAGATAGATCCTTTGCTGTAGATAGATCTTTTGTAGTAGATAGATCATTTATTGTAGATAGATCCTTCGCTGTAAATAGATTTAAGATCCTTCGCTGTAGATAGATCCTTTAATGTAGATAGATCCTTCGCTGTAGGTAAATCCTTTTCTGTAGATAGATCCTTTTCAGTAGATAGATCCTTTACTGTAAATAAAAGCTTTGCTGTAGATAGATCCCATACTGTAAATAGATCCTTTGCTTTAGATATATCCTTAGCTGTAGAAAGATCCTCTGCTGTAGAAAGATCTTCTGCTGTAAATAGATTCTTTGCAGTAGAAAGATCTTTTGCTGTTGACAGATCTTTCGCTGTAGAAAGATCCTATAGTGTAGATAGATTCTTTGCTGTAGATAGATCCCTTACTGTAGAAAGATCTTTTGCTGTAAATAGATCCTTTGCTGTAGATAGATCCATGCTGTATAAAGTTCCTCTGCTGTAAATAGATATTTGTTGTAGATAGATCATTGGCTTTAAATAGATCCTTTGCTGTAGATAGATCCTTTGCTTAAGATAGATCCTTAACTGTAGATTGATCCTTTGCTGTAGATAGATCCTTTGCAGTAGATAAATCCTTGACTGTAGATAGATCCTTCGCTGTAGATAGATCATTCGCTGTAGATAGATCCATTGCTGTAGATCGATCCTTTGCTGTAAATAGATCCTTCGCTGTAGATTGATCCTTCGCTGCAAAAAGATCCCTTACTGTAGATAGATCCTTTGCTGTAGATAGATCCTAGGCTGTAGATAGATCCTTTACTGTAGATAGATCCTTTGCTGTAGATTGATTCTTTGCTGTAAATAGATCCCCGATGTAGATAGGTCCTTTGCTGTAGATAGATCCTTTGCTGTAGATAGTTCCTTTGCTGAAGATAGATCCTTTGCTGTAGTAGATCTTTTGCTGTAGAAAGATTCTCTGCTATAAATAGATCATTTGCTGTAGATAGATCCTTTGTTGTAGATAGATCCTTTGCTGTAAAGGGATCCTATGGCTGTATAGAGTTCCTTTACTGTAGATATATTCTTTGTTATAGATTGATCATTTGCTGTAGATAGATCCTTTGCTGTAAATAGATCTTTTGCTGTGAATAGATCACATATTGTGGATAGATCCTTTGCTGTAGATAGATCCTATTCTGTAGAAAGATCCTTTGCTGAGATAGATTCTTTGCTGTAGATGGATCCTTTGCTGTAGATAAATCTTTTGTTGTAGATGGATCCCTTGCTGTAGAGTTCTTTTACTGTAGAAAAATCCTTTGCTGTAGATTGATCCATTGCTGTAGATAGATCCTTTGTTGTAGATAGATCCTTTTCTGTTGATAGATCTTTTGCTGAAAATAGATCCTTTGCTGTAGATAGATCCTTTACTGTAAATAGATCCTTTGCTGTAGATAGATCCTTTCCTGTAGATAGATCCTTTGCTGTAGATAGATTTTTTGCTGTAGATAGAACTTTTGTTGTAAATAGATCTTCTGCTATAGATTGATCCTTTGCTGTAGATAGATCCTTAACTGTAGATGGATCCCTTGCTGTATGTAGTCCCTTTACTGTAGATAGATCGATTGCTGTAGATTGATCCTTTGCTGTAGATTGATCCTTTGCTGTAGATAGATCATTTGCTGTAGATAGATTATTTGCTGAACATAGATTCTTTGCTGTAGATAGATTCTATGTTGTAGATAGATCCTTTGCTGTAGACAGTTCCTTTGCAGTAGATAGATCCTTTACTGTAGATAGATCACTTTGCTGTAGATAGATCCTTTGCTGAAGATAGATCCTTTGCTGTAGATAGATCCTTTGCTGCAGATAGATCCTTTACTGTAGATAGATTCTTTGCTGTAGATAGATTCTTTGTTGTAGATAGATCCTTTGCTGTAGATAGATCTTTTGTAGTAGATAGATCATTTATTGTAGATAGATCCTTCGCTGTAAATAGATCTAAGATCCTTTGCTGTAGATAGATCCTTTAATGTAGATAGATCCTTCGCTGTAGGTAAATCCTTTTCTGTGGATAGATCCTTCTCTGTAGATAGATCCTTTACTGCAGATAAAAGTTTTGCTGTAGATAGATCCCATACTGTAAATAGATCCTTTGCTGTAGAGATATTCTTTGCTGTAGAAAGATCCTCTGCTGTAGAAATATCTTCTGCTGTAAATAGATCCTTTGCAGTAGAAAGATCCTTTGCTGTTGACAGATCTTTTGCTGTAGAAAGATCCTTTAGTGTAGATAGATTCTTTGCTGTAGATAGATCCCTTACTATAGATAGATCACTTTGCTGTAGATAAATCATTTGCTGTAGATAGATCCTTTAATGTAGAAAGATCCTCTGTTGTAGAAAGATCTTCTGCTGTAAATAGATCATTTGCTGTAGATAGATCCTTTGCTGTAGATAGATTCTTAACTGTAGATTGATCCTTTGCTGTAGATAGATCCTTTGCAGTAGATAAATCCTAGACTGTAGATATATCCTTCGCTGTAGATAGATCATTCGCTGTAGATAGATCCTTTGCTGTAGATCGATCCTTCGCTGTAAATAGATCCTTTGCTGTAGATTGATTCTTCGCTGCAAAAAGATCCCTTACTGTAGATAGATCCTTTGCTGTAGATAGATCCTATGCTGTAGATAGATCCTTTACTGTAGATAGATCCTTTGCTGTAGATTGATCCTTCGCTGTAAATAGATCCCTTGCTGTAGATAGGTCCTTTGCTGTAGATAGATCCTTTGCTGTAAATAGATCCTTTGCTGAAGATAGATCCTTTGCTGTAGTAGATCTTTTGCTGTAGAAAGATTCTCTGCTATAAATAGATCCTTTGCTGTAAATAGATCCTTTTTGTAGATAGATCCTTTGCTGTTAATGGATCCTATGGCTGTATAGAGTTCCTTTACTGTAGATATATCCTTTGCTATAGATTGATCATTTGCTGTAGATAGATCCTTTGCTGTAGATAGATCTTTTGCTGTGAATAGATCACATATTGTGGATAGATCCTTTGCTGTAGATAGATCCTATTCTGTAGAAAGATCCTTTGCTGAGATAGATCCTTTGCTGTAGATGGATCCTTTGCTGTAGATAAATCCTTTGCTGTAGATGGATCCTTTGCTGTAGATAGTTCTTTTACTGTAGAAAAATCCTTTGCTGAAGATAGATCCTTTGTTGTAGATAGATTCTTTGCTGAAGATAGATTCTTTGCTGAAGATAGATTCTTTGCTGTAGATAGATTCTTTGCAGTAGATGTATCCTATGCAGTGGATAGATCCATTATTGTACATAGATCCTATGCTGTATAAAGATCCTTTGCTGAAAATAAATCCTTTGCTGTAGATAGATCCTTTGCTGTAGATGGATCCTTTGCTGTAGATAAATCCTTTGCTGTAGATAGATCCTTTGTTGTAGATAGATTCTTTGCTGAAGATAGATTCTTTGCTGTAGATAGATTCTTTGCAGTAGATGTAACCTATGCAGTAGATAGATCCATTATTGTACATAGATCCTATGCTGTATAAAGATCCTTTGCTGAAAATAAATCTTTTGCTGTAGATAGATCCTTTACTGCAGATAGATCCCTCAGTGCTGATAGATCTTTTGCTGTAGATAGCTCCTTTACTGTAAATAGATCCTTTGCTGTAGATAGATCCTTTCCTGTAGATAGATCCTTTGCTGTAGATAGATTTTTTGCTGTAGATTGAACTTTTGTTGTAAATAGATCTTTAGCTATAGATTGATCCTTTGCTGTTGATAGATCCTTAACTGTAGATGGATCCTTTGCTGTATGTAGTCCCTTTACTGTAGATAGATCATTTGCTGTAGATAGATCCTTTGCTGTATAAAGTTCTGCTGTTGCAAATAGATCCTTTGTTGTAGATAGATCATTGGCTTTAGATAGATCCTTTGCTGTTGATAGATCCTTTGCTTAAGGTAGATCCTTAACTTTAGATTGATCCTATGCTGTAGAGAGATCCTTTGCAGTAGATAAATCCTTGACTGTAGATAGATCCTTTTCTGTAGATAGATCCTTTGTTGTAGATAGATCCTTTGCTGTAGATAGATCATTTGCTGTAGATAGATCCTTTGCTGTAGATAGATCCTTTGCTGTAGATAGATCCTTTACTGTTGATAGATTCTTAGCTGTATATAGATTCTTTGTTGTAGATAGATCCTTTGCTGTAGATAGATTCTTTGTAGTAGATAGATCTTTTACTGTAGATAGATCATGAGCTGTAGATAGATCTAAGATCCTTTGCTGTAAATAAATTAATAAATCCTTTGCCGTAGATAGATCCCTCGCCGTAGATAGATCCTTTGCTGTAGATAGATCCTTTGCTGTAGATATATTCTTCGCTGTAGATAGATCCTTTTCTGTAGATAGATCATTTTCTGTAGATAGATCTTTTATTGTTGATAAAACCGTTGCCTTAGATAGATCCCATACTGTAAATAGATCCTTTGCTGTAGATATATTCTTCGCTGTAGATAGATCCTTTTCTGTTGATAGATCCTTTTCTGTAGACAGATCTTTTATTGTTGATAAAACCATTGCTGCAGATAGATCCCATACTGTAAATAGATCCTTTGCTGTAGATAGATCCTTTGCTGTAGATAGATCCTTTGCTGTAGATAAATCGGTTGTTGTGGATAGATCCTTTGTTGTAGAAAGATCCTTTACTGTAGATAGATCCTTTGCTTAAGATAGATCCTTTGCTGTAAATAGATCCTTTGCTGAAGATAGATCCCTTACTGTAGATATATCACTTTGCTGTAGATAGATCCTTTGCTGAAGATAGATCCTTTGTTGTAGATAGATCCTTTGCTGCAGATAGATCCCTTATTGTTGATATATCACTTTGCTGTAGATAGATCCTTTGCTGAAGATAGATCCTTTGTTGTAGATAGATCCCTTACTGCAGATAGATTACTTTGCTGTATAAAGTTCTGCTGTTGTAAATAGATCCTTTTTTGTAGATAGATCATTGGCTTTAGATAGATCCTTTGCTGTAGATAGATCCTTTGATGTAGATAGATCCTTTGCTGTATAAAGTTCTGCTGTTGTATATAGATCCTTTTTTGTAGATATATCATTGGCTTTAGATAGATCATTTGCTATAGATAGATCCTTTGTTTAAGATAGATCCTTTGCTGTAGATAGATCCTTTGCTGTAAATCAATCATTTGCTGTAAATAGATCCTTTGCTGTAGATTGTTCCTTTGCTGCAAAAAGATCCCCTAGTGTAGATAGATCCAGTGCTGTAGATAGATCCTATGCTGTAGATAGATCCTTTGCTGTAGATAGATCCTTTGCTGTAGATAGATCTTTTGCTGTAGTAGTTCTTTTGCTGTAGAAAATTTCTCCGCTATAAATAGATCCTTTGCTGTAGATAGATCCTTTGCTGTAGATAGATCCTTTGCTGTAGATAGATCCTTTGCTGTAAATGAATCCTTTGGCTGTATAGAGTTCCTTTACTGTAGATATATCCTTTGCTGTAGATTGATCATTTGCTGTAGATAGATCTTTTGCTGTAGATAGATCCTTTTATCTAGATAGTTCTTATGCTGTAGAAAGATCCTTTGATGAATATAGATCATTTGCTGTAGATTGATCTTTTGCTGTAGATTGATCCTTTGCTGTAGATAGATCATTTACTGTAGATAGATTATTTGCTGAACATAGATTCTTTGTTGTAAATAGTTCTTTGTTGTAGATAGATCCTTTGCTGAAGACAGATCCTTTGCAGTAGATAGATCCTTTACTGTAGATAGATTATTTGCTGTAGATTGATCCTTTGCTGTAGATTGATCCTTTGCTGTAGATAGATCATTTGCTGTAGATGGATTATTTGCTGAACATAGATTCTTTGTTGTAAATAGTTCTTTGTTGTAGATAGATCCTTTGCTGTAGATAGATCCTTTGCTGTAGATAGATCCTTTACTGTAGATAGATTCTTAGCTGTATATAGATTCTATGTTGTAGATAGAACCTTTGCTGTAGATAGATCCTTTACTGTAGATAGATCCTTTGCTGTAGATGGATCATTTTCTGTAGATAGATCTTGTATTGTTGATAAAAACGTTGCTTTAGATAGATCCCATACTGTAAATAGATCCTTTGCTGTAGATAGATCCTTTGCTGTAGATATATTCTTCGCTGTAGATAGATCATTTTCTGTAGATAGATCCTTTTCTGTAGATAGATCCTTTTCTGTAGATAGATCTTTTATTGTTGATAAAACCGTTGCTGCAGATAGATCACATACTGTAAATAAATCCTTTGCTGTAGATAGATCCTTTGCTGTAGAAAGATCATTGGCTGTAGATAGATCCCTTACTGTATACAGATCACTTTGCTGTAGATAGATCCTTTGCTGAAGATAGATCCTTTGCTGTAGATAGATCCTTTGCTGAAGATAGATCCCTTACTGTTGATAGATATTTTGTTGTAGATAGCTCCTTTACTGTAAATAGATCCTTTGCTGTAGATAGATCCTTTCCTGTAAATAGATCCTTTGTTGTAGATAGATTCTTTGCTGTAGATAGAACTTTTGTTGTGAATAGATCTTTTGGTATAGATTGATCCTTTGCTGTTGACAGATCCTGCGCTGTAGAAAGATCTTTTGGTGTAGACAGATTCTTTGATGAAGATAGATCCCTTACTGCAGATTGATTACTTTTCTGTAGATAGATCCTTTGCTGTAGATAGATCCTTTGCTGTATAAAGTTCTGCTGTTGTAAATAGATCCTTTTTTGTAGATAGATCATTGGCTTTAGATAGATCCTTTGCTGTAGATAGATCCTTTGCTTAAGATAGATCATTTGCTGTAGATAGATCCTTTGCTGTAGATCGATCATTTGCTGTAAATAGATCCTTTGCTGTAGATTGCTCCTTTGCTGCGAAAAGATCCCTTACTGTAGATAGATCCAGTGCTGTAGATAGATCCTATGCTGTAGATAGATCCTTTGCTGTAGATAGATAATTTGCTGTAGATTGATCCTTCGCTGTAAACAGATCCTTTACTGTAGATAGGTCCTTTGCTGTAGATAGATCCTTTGCTGTAGATAGATCTTTTGCTGTAGTAGTACTTTTGCTGTAGAAAAATTCTCCGCTATAAATAGATCCTTTGCTGTAGATAGATCCTTTGCTGTAGATAGATCCTTTGCTGTAAATGGATCCTTTGGCTGTATTGAGTTATTTTACCGTAGATATATCCTTTGCTGTAGATTGATCATTCGCTGTAGATAGATCTTTTGCTGTAGATAGATCCTTCGTTGTAGATATATCCTTTTCTGTAGATTGATTCTTTGCTGAAGATAGATTCTTTGCTCTAGATAGATTCTTTGCAGTAGATGTATCCTATGCAGTAGATAGATGCTTTACTGTACATAGATCCTATGCTGTATAAAGATCCTTTGCTGAAGATAGATCCTTTGCTGTAGATAGATCCTTTGCTGTAGATAGATCCTTTGCTGCAGATAGATCCCTTATTGTAGTTAGATCTTTTGCTGTAGATAGCTCCTTTCCTGTAAAAAGATCCTTTGCTGTAGACAAATCCCTTGCTGTTGATTGATCATATGATGTAGATAGATCCTTTACTGTAGATAGGTCCTTTGCTGTAGATAGATTCTTTGCTGTAGATAGATCCTTTTCAGTAGATAGATCCTTTAATGTAGATAGATCCTTTGCTGTAAATGGATCCTTATCTGTAGATAGATCCTTTGCTGTAGATAAATCGTTTGCTGTAGATAGATACTTTGCTTCAGATAGATCCTTTACTGTAGATAGATCTTTTGCTGTAGATAGATCCTTTGCTGTAGATAGATCCTTTGCTGTAGATAGATCCTATGCTGTAGATAGATTCTTTACTGTAGATAGATTCTATGCTGTACATAGATTCTTTGTTGTAGATAGATCATTTGCTATAGATAGATCCTTTGTAGTAGATAGATCCTTTACCGTAGATAAATCCTTTGCTGTAGATAGATCTAAGATCCTGTGCTGTAAATAAATAAATAAATCCTGTGCCGTAGATAGATCCCTTGCCGTAGATAGATCATTTGCTGTAGATAGATCCTTTGTTGTAGATAGATCCTTCGCTGTAGATAGATCCTTTTCTGTAGATAGATCCTTATCTGTAGATAGATCCTTTACTGTAGATAAAACCTTTGCTGTTGGTAGATCCCATACTGTAAATAGATCCTTTGCTGTAGATAGATCCTTTGCTGTAGAAAGATCCTCTGCTGTAGAAAGATCTTCTGCTGTAAATAGATCCTTTGCTGTAGATAGATCCTTTAGTGTTGACAGATCTTTCGCTGTAGAAAGATCCTTTGGTGTAGATAGATTCTTTGCTGTCGATAGATCCCTTACTGTAGATAGAACACTTTGCTGTAGATAGATCATTTGCTGTAGATAGATCCCTTATTGTTGATAGATCTTTTGCTGTAGATAGCTCCTTTACTGTAAATAGATCCTTTGCTGTAGATAGATCCTTTCCTGTAGATAAATCCTTTGCTGTAGATTGATTTTTTGCTGTAGAAAGAACTTTTGTTGTAAATATATATTTTGCTATAGATTGATCATCTGCTGTTGATAGAACCTGCGCTGTAAAAAAATATTTGGTGTAGACAGATTCTTTGCTGTAGATAGATCTCTTACTGTAGATAGATCACTTTGCTGTAGATAGATCCTTTGCTGAAGATAGATCCTTTGCTGTAGATAGACTCTTTGCTGCAGATTGATCCCTTATTGTTGATAGATCTTTTACTGTAGATTGCTCCTTTACTGTTAATAGATCCTTTGCTTTAGATAGATCCTTTCCTGTAGATAGATCCTTCGCTGTAGATAGATTTTTTGCTGTAGATTGAACTTTTGTTGTAAATAGATCTTTTGCTATAGATTGATCTTTTGCTGTTGACAGATCCTGCGTTGTAGAAAGATCCTTTGGTGAAGACAGATTCTTTGATGAAGATAGATCCCTTACTGCAGATTGATTACTTTGCTGTAGATAGATCCTTTGATGTAGATAGATCCTTTGCTGTATAAAGTTCTGCTGTTGTATATAGATCCTTTTTTGTAGATAGATCATTGGCTTTAGATAGATCCTTTGCTATAGATAGATCCTTTGTTTAAGATAGATCCTTTGCTGTAGATAGATCCTTTGCTGTAAATCAATCATTTGCTGTAAATAGATCCTTTGCTGTAGATTGTTCCTTTGCTGCAAAAAGATCCCTTAGTGTAGATAGATCCAGTGCTGTAGATAGATCCTATGCTGTAGATAGATCCTTTGCTGTAGATAGATCATTTGCTGTAGATTGATCCTTCGCTGTAAATAGATCCCTTACTGTAGATAGGTCCTTTGCTGTAGATAGATCCTTTGCTGTAGATAGATCTTTTGCTGTAGTAGTTCTTTTGCTGTAGAAAATTTCTCCGCTATAAATAGATCCTTTGCTTTAGATAGATCCTTTGCTGTAGATAGATCCTTTGCTGTAAATGAATCCTTTGGCTGTATAGAGTTCCTTTACTGTAGATATATCCTTTGCTGTAGATTGATCATTTGCTGTAGATAGATCTTTTGCTGTAGATAGATCCTTTTATCTAGATAGTTCTTATGCTGTAGAAAGATCCTTTGATGAATATAGATCATTTGCTGTAGATTGATCTTTTGCTGTAGATTGATCCTTTGCTGTAGATAGATCATTTACTGTTGATAGATTATTTGCTGAACATAGATTCTTTGTTGTAAATAGTTCTTTGTTGTTGATAGATCCTTTGCTGAAGACAGATCCTTTGCAGTAGATAGATCCTTTACTGTAGATAGATTATTTGCTGTAGATTGATCCTTTGCTGTAGATGGATCATTTTCTGTAGATAGATCTTGTATTGTTGATAAAAACGTTGCTTTAGATAGATCCCATACTGTAAATAGATCCTTTGCTGTAGATAGATCCTTTGCTGTAGATATATTCTTCGCTGTAGATAGATCCTTTTCTGTTGATAGATCCTTTTCTGTAGATAGATCCTTTTCTGTAGATAGATCTTTTATTGTTGATAAAACCGTTGCTGCAGATAGATCACATACTGTAAATAGATCCTTTGCTGTAGATAGATCCTTTGCTGTAGAAAGATCATTGGCTGTAGATAGATCCCTTACTGTATACAGATCACTTTGCTGTAGATAGATCCTTTGCTGAAGATAGATCCTTTGCTGTAGATAGATCCTTTGCTGAAGATAGATCCCTTACTGTTGATAGATATTTTGTTGTAGATAGCTCCTTTACTGTAAATAGATCCTTTGCTGTAGATAGATCCTTTCCTGTAAATAGATCCTTTGTTGTAGATAGATTCTTTGCTGTAGATAGAACTTTTGTTGTGAATAGATCTTTTGCTATAGATTGATCCTTTGCTGTTGACAGATCCTGCGCTGTAGAAAGATCTTCTGGTGTAGACAGATTCTTTGATGAAGATAGATCCCTTACTGCAGATTGATTACTTTGCTGTAGATAGATCCTTCGCTGTAGATAGATCCTTTGCTGTATAAAGTTCTGCTGTTGTAAATAGATCCTTTTTTGTAGATAGATCATTGGCTTTAGATAGATCCTTTGCTGTAGATAGATCCTTTGCTTAAGATAGATCCTTTGCTGTAGATAGATCCTTTGCTGTAGATCGATCATTTGCTGTAAATAGATCCTTTGCTGTAGAATGCTCCTTTGCTGCGAAAAGATCCCTTACTGTAGATAGATCCAGTGCTGTAGATAGATCTTATGCTGTAGATAGATCCTTTGCTGTAGATAGATAATTTGCTGTAGATTGATCCTTCGCTGTAAACAGATCCCTTACTGTAGATAGGTCCTTTACTGTAGATAGATCCTTTGCTGTAGATAGATCTTTTGCTGTAGTAGTACTTTTGCTGTAGAAAAATTCTCCGCTATAAATAGATCCTTTGCTGTAGATAGATCCTTTGCTGTAGATAGATCCTTTGCTGTAAATGGATCCTTTGGCTGTATTGAGTTATTTTACCGTAGATATATCCTTTGCTGTAGATTGATCATTCGCTGTAGATAGATCTTTTGCTGTAGATAGATCCTTTGCTGTAGATAGATCCTTTGCTGTAAATGGATCCTTTGGCTGTATTGAGTTATTTTACCGTAGATATATCCTTTGCTGTAGATTGATCATTTGCTGTAGATAGATCTTTTGCTGTAGATAGATCCTTCGTTGTAGATATATCCTTTTCTGTAGATAGATTCTTTGCTGAAGATAGATTCTTTGCACTAGATAGATTCTTTGCAGTAGATGTATCCTATGCAGTAGATAGATGCTTTACTGTACATAGATCCTATGCTGTATAAAGATCCTTTGCTGAAGATAGATCCTTTGCTGTAGATAGATCCTTTGCTGTAGATAGATCCTTTGCTGCGGATAGATCCTTTATTGTAGTTAGATCTTTTGCTGTAGATAGTTCCTTTCCTGTAAATAGATCCTTTGCTGTAGACAAATCCCTTGCTGTTGATTGATCATATGATGTAGATAGATCCTTTACTGTAGATAGGTCCTTTGCTGTAGATAGATTCTTAGCTGTAGATAGATCCTTTTCAGTAGATAGATCCTTTAATGTAGATAGATCCTTTGCTGTAAATGGATCCTTATCTGTAGATAGATCCTTTGCTGTAGATAAATCGTTTGCTGTAGATAGATACTTTGCTTTAAATAGATCCTTTACTGTAGATAGATCTTTTGCTGTAGATAGATCCTTTGCTGTAGATAGATCCTTTGCTGTAGATAGATCCTATGCTGTAGATAGATTCTTTACTGTAGATAGATTCTTTGCTGTACATAGATTCTTTGTTGTAGATAGATCATTTGCTATAGATAGATCCTTTGTAGTAGATAGATCCTTTACCGTAGATAAATCCTTTGCTGTAGATAGATCTAAGATCCTTTGCTGTAAATAAATCCTGTGCCGTAGATAGATCCCTTGCCGTAGATAGATCATTTGCTGTAGATAGATCCTTTGTTGTAGATAGATCCTTCGCTGTAGATAGATCCTTTTCTGTAGATAGATCCTTTTCTGTAGATAGATCATATACTGTAGATAAAACCTTTGCTGTTGGTAGATCCCATACTGTAAATAGATCCTTTGCTGTAGATAGATCCTTTGCTGTAGAAAGATCCTCTGCTGTAGAAAGATCTCCTGCTGTAAATAGATCCTTTGCTGTAGATAGATCCTTCAGTGTTGACAGATCTTTCGCTGTAGAAAGATCCTTTGGTGTAGATAGATTCTTTGCTGTAGATAGATCCCTTACTGTAGATATAACACTTTGCTGTAGATAGATCATTTGCTGTAGATAGATCCCTTATTGTTGATAGATCTTTTGCTGTAGATAGCTCCTTTACTGTAAATAGATCCTTTGCTGTAGATAGATCCTTTCCTGTAGATAAATCCTTTGCTGTAGATTGATTTTTTGCTGTAGAAAGAACTTTTGTTGTAAATATATATTTTGCTATAGATTGATCATCTGCTGTTGATAGAACCTGCGCTGTAAAAAAATATTTGGTGTAGACAGATTCTTTGCTGTAGATAGATCTCTTACTGAAGATAGATCCCTTTGCTGTAGATAGATCCTTTGCTGTAGATAGATCCATTAGGATATAAAGTTCTGCTGTTGTAAATAGATCCTTTGTTGTAGATAGATCATTGGCTTTAGATATATATTTTGGTGTAGATAGATCTTTTGCTTAAGATACATCCTTAACTGTAGATTGATCCTTTACTGTAGAGGGATCCTTTGCAGTAGATAAATCCTTGACTGTAGATAGATACTTTGCTGTAGATAGATCCTTTGCTGTAGATAGATCTTTTGCTGTAGATAGATTCCTCATTGTTTATAGATATTTTGCTGTAGATAAATCATTTACTGTAAATAGATCCTTTGCTGTAGATAGATCCTTTCCTGTAGATAGATCCTTTGCTGTTGATAGATCCTTTGCTGTAGATAGAACTTTTGTTGTAAATAGATCTTTTGTTATAGATTGATCCTTTGCTGTTGATAGATCCTTTTCTGTAGATAGATCTTTTATTGTTGATAAAACCATTGCTGCAGATAGATCCCATACTGTAAATAGATCCTTTGCTGTAGATAGATCCTTTGCTGTAGATAGATCCTTTGCTGTAGATAAATCGGTTGTTGTAGATAGATCCTTTGTTGTAGAAAGATCCTTTACTGTAGATAGATCCTTTGCTTAAGATAGATCCTTTGCTGTAAATAGATCCTTTGCTGAAGATAGATCCCTTACTGTAGATATATCACTTTGCTGTAGATAGATCCTTTGCTGAAGATAGATCCTTTGTTGTGGATAGATCCTTTGCTGCAGATAGATCCCTCATTGTTGATATATCACTTTGCTGTAGATAGATCCTTTGCTGAAGATAGATCCTTTGTTGTAGATAGATCCCTTACTGCAGATAGATTACTTTGCTGTATAAAGTTCTGCTGTTGTAAATAGATCCTTTTTTGTAGATAGATCATTGGCTTTAGATAGATCCTTTGCTGTAGATAGATCCTTTGCTGTAGATAGATCTCTTGCTGTGGATTGATCATATGAGGTAGATAGATCCTTTACTGTAGATAGGTCCTTTGCTGTTGATAGATCCTTTACTGTAGATAGATCCTTTGCTGTAGAAAGATCCTCTGCTGTAGAAAGATCTTCTGCTGTAAATAGATCCTTTGCTGTAGATAGATCCTCTTCTGTAGATAGAACACTTTGCTGTAGATAAATCATTTGCTGTAGATCGATCCCCTACTGTAGATAGATCACTTTGCTGTAGATAGATCCTTTGCTGAAGATAGATCCTTTGCTGTAGATAGATTCTTTGCTGCAGATTGATCCCTTATTGTTGATAGATCTTTTACTGTAGATAGCTCCTTTACTGTTAATAGATCCTTTGCTTTAGATAGATCCTTTCCTGTAGATAGATCCTTTGCTGTAGATAGATTTTTTGCTGTAGATTGAACTTTTGTTGTAAATAGATCTTTTGCTATAGATTGATCCTTTGCTGTTGACAGATCCTGCGTTGTAGAAAGATCCTTTGGTGAAGACAGATTCTTTGATGAAGATAGATCCCTTACTGCAGATTGATTACTTTGCTGTAGATAGATCCTTTGATGTAGATAGATCCTTTGCTGTATAAAGTTCTGCTGTTGTATATAGATCCTTTTTTGTAGATATATCATTGGCTTTAGATAGATCCTTTGCTATAGATAGATCCTTTGTTTAAGATATATCCTTTGCTATAGATAGATCCTTTGCTGTAAATCAATCATTTGCTGTAAATAGATCCTTTGCTGTAGATTGTTCCTTTGCTGCAAAAAGATCCCCTAGTGTAGATAGATCCAGTGCTGTAGATAGATCCTATGCTGTAGATAGATCCTTTGCTGTAGATAGATCATTTGCTGTAGATTGATCCTTCGCTGTAAATAGATCCCTTACTGTAGATAGGTCCTTTGCTGTAGATAGATCCTTTGCTGTAGATAGATCTTTTGCTGTAGTAGTTCTTTTGCTGTAGAAAATTTCTCCGCTATAAATAGATCCTTTGCTGTAGATAGATCCTTTGCTGTAGATAGATCCTTTGCTGTAAATGAATCCTTTGGCTGTATAGAGTTCCTTTACTGTAGATATATCCTTTGCTGTAGATTGATCATTTGCTGTAGATAGATCTTTTGCTGTAGATAGATCCTTTTATCTAGATAGTTCTTATGCTGTAGAAAGATCCTTTGATGAATATAGATCATTTGCTGTAGATTGATCTTTTGCTGTAGATTGATCCTTTGCTGTAGATAGATCATTTACTGTAGATAGATTATTTGCTGAACATAGATTCTTTGTTGTAAATAGTTCTTTGTTGTAGATAGATCCTTTGCTGAAGACAGATCCTTTGCAGTAGATAGATCCTTTACTGTAGATAGATTATTTGTTGTAGATTGATCCTTTGCTGTAGATTGATCCTTTGCTGTAGATAGATCATTTGCTGTAGATAGATTATTTGATGAACATAGATTCTTTGTTGTAAATAGTTCTTTGTTGTAGATAGATCCTTTGCTGTAGATAGATCCTTTGCTGTAGATAGATCCTTTACTGTAGATAGATTCTTAGCTGAATATAGATTCTATGTTGTAGATAGAACCTTTGCTGTAGATAGATCCTTTACTGTAGATAGATCCTTTGCTGTAGATGGATCATTTTCTGTAGATAGATCTTGTATTGTTGATAAAAACGTTGCTTTAGATAGATCCCATACTGTAAATAGATCCTTTGCTGTAGATAGATCCTTTGCTGTAGATATATTCTTCGCTGTAGATAGATCATTTTCTGTAGATAGATCCTTTTCTGTAGATAGATCCTTTTCTGTAGATAGATCTTTTATTGTTGATAAAACCGTTGCTGCAGATAGATCACATACTGTAAATAGATCCTTTGCTGTAGATAGATCCTTTGCTGTAGAAAGATCATTGGCTGTAGATAGATCCCTTACTGTATACAGATCACTTTGCTGTGGATAGATCCTTTGCTGAAGATAGATCCTTTGCTGTAGATAGATCCTTTGCTGAAGATAGATCCCTTACTGTTGATAGATATTTTGTTGTAGATAGCTCCTTTACTGTAAATAGATCCTTTGCTGTAGATAGATCCTTTCCTGTAAATAGATCCTTTGTTGTAGATAGATTCTTTGCTGTAGATAGAACTTTTGTTGTGAATAGATCTTTTGCTATAGATTGATCCTTTGCTGTTGACAGATCCTGCGCTGTAGAAAGATCTTTTGGTGTAGACAGATTCTTTGATGAAGATAGATCCCCTACTGCAGATTGATTACTTTGCTGTAGATAGATCCTTTGCTGTAGATAGATCCTTTGCTGTATAAAGTTCTGCTGTTGTAAATAGATCCTTTTTTGTAGATAGATCATTGGCTTTAGATAGATCCTTTGCTGTAGATTGATCGTTTGCTTAAGATAGATCATTTGCTGTATATAGATCCTTTGCTGTAGATCGATCATTTGCTGTAAATAGATCCTTTGCTGTAGATTGCTCCTTTGCTGCGAAAAGATCCCTTACTGTAGATAGATCCAGTGCTGTAGATAGATCCTATGCTGTAGATAGATCCTTTGCTGTAGATAGATAATTTGCTGTAGATTGATCCTTCGCTGTAAACAGATCCTTTACTGTAGATAGGTCCTTTGCTGTAGATAGATCCTTTGCTGTAGATAGATCTTTTGCTGTAGTAGTACTTTTGCTGTAGAAAAATTCTCGCTATAAATAGATCCTTTGCTGTAGATAGATCCTTTGCTGTAGATAGATCCTTTGCTGTAAATGGATCCTTTGGCTGTATTGAGTTATTTTACCGTAGATATATCCTTTGCTGTAGATTGATCATTCGCTGTAGATAGATCTTTTGCTGTAGATAGATCCTTCGTTGTAGATATATCCTTTTCTGTAGATAGATTCTTTGCTGAAGATAGATTCTTTGCTCTAGATAGATTCTTTGCAGTAGATGTATCCTATGCAGTAGATAGATGCTTTACTGTACATAGATCCTATGCTGTATAAAGATCCTTTGCTGAAGATAGATCCTTTGCTGTAGATAGATCCTTTGCTGTAGATAGATCCTTTGCTGCAGATAGATTCCTTATTGTAGTTAGATCTTTTGCTGTAGATAGCTCCTTTCCTGTAAATAGATCCTTTGCTGTAGACAAATCCCTTGCTGTTGATTGATCATATGATGTAGATAGATCCTTCACTGTAGATAGGTCCTTTGCTGTAGATAGATTCTTTGCTGTAGATAGATCCTTTTCAGTAGATAGATCCTTTAATGTAGATAGATCCTTTGCTGTAAATGGATCCTTATCTGTAGATAGATCCTTTGCTGTAGATAAATCGTTTGCTGTAGATAGATACTTTGCTTTAGATAGATCCTTTACTGTAGATAGATCTTTTGCTGTAGATAGATCCTTTGCTGTAGATAGATCCTTTGCTGTAGATAGATCCTATGCTGTAGATAGATTCTTTACTGTAGATAGATTCTTTGCTGTACATAGATTCTTTGTTGTAGATAGATCATTTGCTATAGATAGATCCTTTGTAGTAGATAGATCCTTTACCGTAGATAAATCCTTTGCTGTAGATAGATCTAAGATCCTTTGCTGTAAATAAATAAATAAATCCCGTGCCGTAGATAGATCTCTTGCCGTAGATAGATCATTTGCTGTAGATAGATCCTTTGTTGTAGATAGATCCTTCGCTGTATATAGATCCTTTTCTGTAGATAGATCCTTTTCTGTAGATAGATCCTTTACTGTAGATAAAACCTTTGCTGTTGGTAGATCCCATACTGTAAATAGATCCTTTGCTGTAGATAGATCCGTTGCTGTAGAAAGATCCTCTGCTGTAGAAAGATCTTCTGCTGTAAATAGATTCTTTGCTGTAGATAGATACTTTAGTGTTGACAGATCTTTCGCTGTAGAAAGATCCTTTGGTGTAGATAGATTCTTTGCTGTCGATAGATCCCTTACTGTAGATAGAAAACTTTGCTGTAGATAGATCATTTGCTGTAGATAGATCCCTTATTGTTGATAGATCTTTTGCTGTAGATAGCTCCTTTACTGTAAATAGATCCTTTGCTGTAGATAGATCCTTTCCTGTAGATAAATCCTTTGCTGTAGATTGATTTTTTGCTGTAGAAAGAACTTTTGTTGTAAATATATATTTTGCTATGGATTGATCATCTGCTGTTGATAGAACCTGCGCTGTAAAAAAATATTTGGTGTAGACAGATTCTTTGCTGTAGATAGATCTCTTACTGTAGATATATCACTTTGCTGTAGATAGATCCTTTGCTGAAGATAGATCCTTTGCTGTAGATAGATCCTTTGCTGCAGATTGATCCCTTATTGTTGATAGATCTTTTACTGTAGATAGCTCCTTTACTGTTAATAGATCCTTTGCTTTAGATAGATCCTTTCCTGTAGATAGATCCTTCGCTGTAGATAGATTTTTTGTTGTAGATTGAACTTTTGTTGTAAATAGATCTTTTGCTATAGATTGATCCTTTGCTGTTGACAGATCCTGCGTTGTAGAAAGATCCTTTGGTGAAGACAGATTCTTTGATGAAGATAGATCCCTTACTGCAGATTGATTACTTTGCTGTAGATAGATCCTTTGATGTAGATAGATCCTTTGCTGTAGATAGATCATTTGCTGTAGATTGATCCTTCGCTGTAAATAGATCCCTTACTGTAGATAGGTCCTTTGCTGCAAAAAGATCCCTTAGTGTAGATAGATCCAGTGCTGTAGATAGATCCTATGCTGTAGATAGATCCTTTGCTGTAGATAGATCATTTGCTGTAGATTGATCCTTTGTTTAAGAAAGATCCATTGCTGTAGATAGATCCTTTGCTGTAAATCAATCATTTGCTGTAAATAGATCATTTGCTGTAGATTGATCCTTCGCTGTAAATAGATCCCTTACTGTAGATAGGTCCTTTGCTGTAGATAGATCTTTTGCTGTAGTAGTTCTTTTGCTGTAGAAAATTTCTCCGCTATAAATAGATCCTTTGCTTTAGATAGATCCTTTGCTGTAGATAGATCCTTTGCTGTAAATGAATCCTTTGGCTGTATAGAGTTCCTTTACTGTAGATATATCCTTTGCTGTAGATTGATCATTTGCTGTAGATAGATCTTTTGCTGTAGATAGATCCTTTTATCTAGATAGTTCTTATGCTGTAGAAAGATCCTTTGATGAATATAGATCATTTGCTGTAGATTGATCTTTTGCTGTAGATTGATCCTTTGCTGTAGATAGATCATTTACTGTAGATAGATTATTTGCTGAACATAGATTCTTTGTTGTAAATAGTTCTTTGTTGTTAATAGATCCTTTGCTGAAGACAGATCCTTTGCAGTAGATAGATCCTTTACTGTAGATAGATTATTTGCTGTAGATTGATCCTTTACTGTAGATTGATCCTTTGCTGTAGATAGATCATTTGCTGTAGATAGATTATTTGCTGAACATAGATTCTTTGTTGTAAATAGTTCTTTGTTGTAGATAGATCCTTCGCTGTAGATAGATCCTTTGCTGTAGATAGATCCTTTACTGTAGATAGATTCTTAGCTGTATATAGATTCTATGTTGTAGATAGAACCTTTGCTGTAGATAGATCCTTTACTGTAGATAGATCCTTTGCTGTAGATGGATCATTTTCTGTAGATAGATCTTGTATTGTTGATAAAAACGTTGCTTTAGATAGATCCCATACTGTAAATAGATCCTTTGCTGTAGTTTGATCCTTTGCTGTAGATATATTCTTCGCTGTAGATAGATCCTTTTCTGTAGATAGATCCTTTTCTGTAGATAGATCCTTTTCTGTAGATAGATCTTTTATTGTTGATAAAACCGTTGCTGCAGATAGATCACATACTGTAAATAGATCCTTTTCTGTAGATAGATCCTTTGCTGAAGAAAGATCATTGGCTGTAGATAGATCCCTTACTGTATACAGATCACTTTGCTGTAGATAGATCCTTTGCTGAAGATAGATCCTTTGCTGTAGATAGATCCTTTGCTGAAGATAGATCCCTTATTGTTGATAGATATTTTGTTGTAGATAGCTCCTTTACTGTTAATAGATCCTTTGCTGTAGATAGATCCTTTCCTGTAAATAGATCCTTTGTTGTAGATAGATTCTTTGCTGTAGATAGAACTTTTGTTGTGAATAGATCTTTTGCTATAGATTGATCCTTTGCTGTTGACAGATCCTGCGCTGTAGAAAGATCTTTTGGTGTAGACAGATTCTTTGATGAAGATAGATCCCTTACTGCAGATTGATAACTTTGCTGTAGATAGATCCTTCGCTGTAGATAGATCCTTTGCTGTATAAAGTTCTGCTGTTGTAAATAGATCCTTTTTTGTAGATAGATCATTGGCTTTAGATAGATCCTTTGCTGTAGATAGATCCTTTGCTTAAGATAGATCCTTTGCTGTAGATAGATCCTTTGCTGTAGATCGATCATTTGCTGTAAATAGATCCTTTGCTGTAGAATGCTCCTTTGCTGCAAAAAGATCCCTTACTGTAGATAGATCCAGTGCTGTAGATAGATCCTATGCTGTAGATAGATCCTTTGCTGTAGATAGGTAATTTGCTGTAGATTGATCCTTCGCTCTAAACAGATCCCTTACTGTAGATAGGTCCTTTACTGTAGATAGATCCTTTGCTGTAGATAGATCTTTTGCTGTAGTAGTACTTTTGCTGTAGAAAAATTCTCCGCTATAAATAGATCCATTGCTTTAGATAGATCCTTTGCTGTAGATAGATCCTTTGCTGTAAATGGATCCTTTGGCTGTATTGAGTTATTTTACCGTAGATATATCCTTTGCTGTAGATTGATCCTTCGTTGTAGATATATCCTTTTCTGTAGATAGATTCTTTGCTGAAGATAGATTCTTTGCTCTAGATAGATTCTTTGCAGTAGATGTATCCTATGCAGTAGATAGATGCTTTACTGTACATAGATCCTATGCTGTATAAAGATCCTTTGCTGAAGATAGATCCTTTGCTGTAGATAGATCCTTTGCTGTAGATAGATCCTTTGCTGCAGATAGATCCTTTATTGTAGTTAGATCTTTTGCTGTAGATAGTTCCTTTCCTGTAAATAGATCCTTTGCTGTAGACAAATCCCTTGCTGTTGATTGATCATATGATGTAGATAGATCCTTTACTGTAGATAGGTCCTTTGCTGTAGATAGATTCTTAGCTGTAGATAGATCCTTTTCAGTAGATAGATCCTTTAATGTAGATAGATCCTTTGCTGTAAATGGATCCTTATCTGTAGATAGATCCTTTGCTGTAGATAAATCGTTTGCTGTAGATAGATACTTTGCTTTAAATAGATCCTTTACTGTATATAGATCTTTTGCTGTAGATAGATCCTTTGCTGTAGATAGATCCTTTGCTGTAGATAGATCCTATGCTGTAGATAGATTCTTTACTGTAGATAGATTCTTTGCTGTACATAGATTCTTTGTTGTAGATAGATCATTTGCTATAGATAGATCCTTTGTAGTAGATAGATCCTTTACCGTAGATAAATCCTTTGCTGTAGATAGATCTAAGATCCTTTGCTGTAAATAAATCCTGTGCCGTAGATAGATCCCTTGCCGTAGATAGATCATTTGCTGTAGATAGATCCTTTGTTGTAGATAGATCCTTCGCTGTAGATAGATCCTTTTCTGTAGATAGATCCTTTTCTGTAGATAGATCCTTTACTGTAGATAAAACCTTTGCTGTTGGTAGATCCCATACTGTAAATAGATCCTTTGCTGTAGATAGATCCTTTGCTGTAGAAAGATCCTCTGCTGTAGAAAGATCTTCTGCTGTAAATAGATCCTTTGCTGTAGATAGATCCTTCAGTGTTGACAGATCTTTCGCTGTAGAAAGATCCTTTGGTGTAGATAGATTCTTTTCTGTAGATAGATCCCTTACTGTAGATAGAACACTTTGCTGTAGATAGATCATTTGCTGTAGATAGATCCCTTATTGTTGATAGATCTTTTGCTGTAGATAGCTCCTTTACTGTAAATAGATCCTTTGCTGTAGATAGATCCTTTCCTGTAGATAAATCCTTTGCTGTAGATTTATTTTTTGCTGTAGAAAGAAGTTTTGTTGTAAATATATATTTTGCTATAGATTGATCATCTGCTGTTGATAGAACCTGCGCTGTAAAAAAATATTTGGTGTAGACAGATTCTTTGCTGTAGATAGATCTCTTACTGAAGATAGATCCCTTTGCTGTAGATAGATCCTTTGCTGTAGATAGATCCATTAGGATATAAAGTTCTGCTGTTGTAAATAGATCCTTTGTTGTAGATAGATCATTGGCTTTAGATATATATTTTGGTGTAGATAGATCTTTTGCTTAAGATACATCCTTAACTGTAGATTGATCCTTTGCTGTAGAGAGATCCTTTGCAGTAGATAAATCCTTGACTGTAGATAGATACTTTGCTGTAGATAGATCCATGGCTGTAGATAGATCTTTTGCTGTAGATAGATTCCTCATTGTTTATAGATATTTTGCTGTAGATAAATCATTTACTGTAAATAGATCCTTTGCTGTAGATAGATCCTTTCCTGTAGATAGATCCTTTGCTGTTGATAGATCCTTTGCTGCAGATAGAACTTTTGTTGTAAATAGATCTTTTGTTATAGATTGATCCTTTGCTGTTGATAGATCCTCAACTGTAGATGGAACCTTTGCTGTATATAGTCCCGTTACTTAAGATAGATCATATGCTGTAGATTGATCCTTTGCTGTAGATATATCATTTGCTGTAGATAGATTATTTGCTGAACATAGATTCTTTGCTGTAGATAGATTCTTTGTTGTATATAGATCCTTTGCTGTAGACAGATCCTTTGCAGTAGATAGATCCTTTACTGTAGATAGATCCTTTGCTGTAGATAGATTCTTAGCTGTACATAGATTCTTTGTTGTAGATAGATCTTTTGCTGTAGATAGATCCTTTGCAGTAGATAGATCTTTTAATGTAGATAGATCCTTAGCTGTAGATAGATCCTTTCCTGTAGATAGATCCTTTACTGTAGATAGATCCTTTGCTGTAGATAAAACTTTTGTTGTAAATAGATCTTTTGTTATAGATTGATCCTTTGCTGTTGATAGATCCTCAACTGTAGATGGAACCTTTGCTGTATATAGTCCCGTTACTTTAGATAGATCATATGCTGTAGATTGATCCTTTGCTGTAGATATATCATTTGCTGTAGATAGATTCTTAGCTGTACATAGATTCTTTGTTGTAGATAGATCCTTTGCTGTAGATAGATCCTTTGCAGTAGATAGATCTTTTAATGTAGATAGATCCTTAGCTGTAGATAGATCTAAGATCCTTTGTAGTAAATAAATAAATAAATCCATTGCCGTAGATAGATCCCTTGCCGTAGATAGATCCTTTGCTGTAGATAGATCTTTTGCTGTAGATAGATTCTTCGCTGTAGATAGATCCTTTTCTGTTGATAGATCCTTTTCTGTAGATAGATCTTTCATTGTACATAAAACCGTTGATGTAGATAGATCCCATACTGTAAATAGATCCATTGCTGTAGATAGATCCTTTGCTGTAGAAAAATCCTCTGCTGAAGAAAGATCTCTTGCTGTAAATAGATCCTATGCTGTATATAGATCCTTTGCTGTTGACAGATCTTTCGCTGTAGATAGATCCTTTGGTGTAGATAGATTCTTTGCTGTAGATAGATCCCTTACTGTAGATAGATCACTCTGCTGTAGATAGATCATTTACTGTAGATAGATCCCTTACTGTAGATAGATCACTTTTCTGTAGATAGATTGTTTGCTGAAGATAGATCCCTTATTGTTGATAGATCCTTTGCTGTGGATAGATCCTTTGCTGTAGATAGAACTTTTGTTGTAATTAAATCTTTTGCTATAAATTGATCCTTTGCTGTTGACAGATCCTGCTCTGTAGAAAGATCTTTTGGTGTAGACAGATTCTTTTCTGTAGATAGATCCCTTACTGAAGATAGATCACTTTGCTGTAGATAGATCCTTTGCTGTAGATAGATCCTTTGCTGTAGATAGATCCTTTGCTGTATAAAGTTATGCTGTTGTAAATAGATCCTTTTTTGAAGATAGATCAGTGGCTTTAGATAGATCCTTTGCTGTAGATAGATACTTTGCTTAAGATAGATCCTTAAATGTAGATTGATCCTTTGCTGTAGAGAGATCCTTTGCAGTAGATAAATCCTTGACTGTAAACAGATTCTTTGCTGTAGATAGATCCTTTGCAGTAGATAGATCCTTTGCTATAGATAGATCCTTTGCTATAGATAGATCCTTTGCTGTAGATCGATCCTTCGCTGTAAATAGATCCTTTGCTGTAGATTGATCCTTTGCTGCAAAAAGATCCCTTACTGTAGATAGATCCATTGCTGTTGATAGATCCTATGCTGTAGAAATATCCTTTGCTGTAGATAGGTCCTTTGCTGTAGATAGATCCTTTGCTGTAGATAGATCCTTTGCTGTAGATAGATATTTTGCTGTAGTAGTTACTTTTCTGTAGAAAGATTCTCCGCTATGGATAGATCCTTTGCTGTAGATAGATTCTATGCTGTAGATAGATCCTTTGCTGTAAATGGATCCTTTGGCTGTATAGAATTCCTTTACTGTAGATATATCCTTTGCTGTAGATTGATCATTTGCTGTAGATAGATCTTTTTCAGTAGATAGATCCTTTGCTGTAGATAGATCACTTATTGTTGATAAATCCTTTGGTGTAGATAGATCTTATACTGTAGAAAGATACTTTGCTGAAGATAGATCATTTGCTGAAGATTGATCCTTTACTGTAGATAGATCCTTCGTTGTAGATAGATCTTTTTCAGTAGATAGATCCTTTGCTGTAGATAGATCACTTATTGTTGATAAATCCTTTGGTGTAGATAGATCTTATACTGTAGAAAGATACTTTGCTGAAGATAGATCATTTGCTGAAGATTGATCCTTTACTGTAGATAGATCCTTCGTTGTAGATAGATCCTTTGCTGTAGATAGATCCTTTGATGTAGATAGATCCTATGCTGTAGATAGATTCTTTACTGTAGATAGATTCTTTGCTGTACATAGATTCTTTATTGTAGATAGATCATTTTCTGTAGATAGATCCTTTGTAGTAGGTAGATCCTTTAACGTAGATAAATCCTTTGCTGTAGATAGATCTAAGATCCTTTGCTGTAAATAAATAAATAATTCCTGTGCCGTAGATAGATCCCTTGCCGTAGATTGATCATTTGCTGTAGATAGATCCTTTGTTGTAGATAGATCCTTCGCTGTAGATAGATCCTTTTCTGTAGATAGATCCTTTTCTGTAGATAGATTCTTTGCTGTAGATAGATCCCTTACTGTAGATAGAACACTTTGCTGTAGATAGATCATTTGGTGTAGATCGATCCCTTATTGTTGATAGATGTTTTGCTGTAGATAGCTCCTTTACTGTAAATAGATCCTTTGCTGTAGATAGATCCCTTCCTGTAGATAAATCCTTTGCTGTAGATAGATTTTTGGCTGTAGATAGAACTTTTGTTGTATATATATCTTTTGCTATAGATTGATCCTCTGCTGTTGATAGATCCTGCGCTGTAAAAAATTCTTTGGTGTAGACTGATTCTTTGCTGTAGATAGATCTCTTACTGAAGATAGATCACTTTGCTGTTGATAGATCATTTGCTGTAGATAGATCCATTAGGGTATGAAGTTCTGCTGTTGTAAATAGATCCTTTGTTGTAGATAGATCATTGGCTTTAGATAGATATTTTGCTGTAGATAGATCCTTTGCTTAAGATAGATCCTTTACTGTAGATTGATCCTTTGCTGTAGAGAGATCCTTTGCAGTAGATAAATCCTTGACTGTAGATAGATCCTTTTCTGTAGATAGATCCTTTGCTGTAGATAGATTCTTTGCTGAAGATAGATTCTTTGCTGTAGATAGATTCTTTGCAGTAGATGTATCCTATGCAGAAGATAGATCCATTACTGTACATAGATAGATTTTCCGCTGTAGATAGATCCTTTTCTGTAAATAGATCTTTTTCTGTTGATAGATCTTTTATTGTAGATAAAACCGTTGCTGTAGATAGATCCCATACTGTAAATAGATCCTTTGCTGTAGATAGATCCTTTGCTGTAGAAAAATCCTCTGCTGTAGAAAGATCTCCTGCTGTAAATAGATCCTTTGCTGTAGATAGATCCTTTGCTGTTGACAGATCTTTCGTGGTAGAAAGATCCTTTGTTGTAGATAGATTCTTTTCTGTAGATAAATCCCTTACTGTAGATAGATCACTTTGCTGTAGATAGATCATTTGCTGTAGATAGATCTCTCACTGTAGATAGATCACTTTGCTGTAGATAGATCCTTCGCTGTAGATAGAACTTTTGTTGTAAATAGATCTTTTTCAGTAGATAGATCCTTTGCTGTAGATAGATCACTTATTGTTGATAAATCCTTTGGTGTAGATAGATCTTATACTGTAGAAAGATCCTTTGCTGAAGATAGATCATTTGCTGAAGATTGATCCTTTACTGTAGATAGATCCTTCGTTGTAGATAGATCCTTTGCTGTAGATAGATCCTTTGATGTAGATAGATCCTATGCTGTAGATAGATTCTTTACTGTAGATAGATTCTTTGCTGTACATAGATTCTTTATTGTAGATAGATCATTTTCTGTAGATAGATCCTTTGTAGTAGGTAGATCCTTTAACGTAGATAAATCCTTTGCTGTAGATAGATCTAAGATCCTTTGCTGTAAATAAATAAATAATTCCTGTGCCGTAGATAGATCCCTTGCCGTAGATTGATCATTTGCTGTAGATAGATCCTTTGTTGTAGATAGATCCTTCGCTGTAGATAGATCCTTTTCTGTAGATAGATCCTTTTCTGTAGATAGATTCTTTGCTGTAGATAGATCCCTTACTGTAGATAGAACACTTTGCTGTAGATAGATCATTTGGTGTAGATAGATCCCTTATTGTTGATAGATGTTTTGCTGTAGATAGCTCCTTTACTGTAAATAGATCCTTTGCTGTAGATAGATCCCTTCCTGTAGATAAATCCTTTGCTGTAGATAGATTTTTGGCTGTAGATAGAACTTTTGTTGTATATATATCTTTTGCTATAAATTGATCCTCTGCTGTTGATAGATCCTGCGCTGTAAAAAATTCTTTGGTGTAGACTGATTCTTTGCTGTAGATAGATCTCTTACTGAAGATAGATCACTTTGCTGTAGATAGATCATTTGCTGTAGATAGATCCATTAGGGTATGAAGTTCTGCTGTTGTAAATAGATCCTTTGTTGTAGATAGATCATTGGCTTTAGATAGATATTTTGCTGTAGATAGATCCTTTGCTTAAGATAGATCCTTAACTGTAGATTGATCCTTTGCTGTAGAGAGATCCTTTGCAGTAGATAAATCCTTGACTGTAGATAGATCCTTTTCTGTAGATAGATCCTTTGCTGTAGATAGATTCTTTGCTGAAGATAGATTCTTTGCTGTAGATAGATTCTTTGCAGTAGATGTATCCTATGCAGAAGATAGATCCATTACCGTACATAGATAGATTTTCTGCTGTAGATAGATCCTTTTCTGTAAATAGATCTTTTTCTGTTGATAGATCTTTTATTGTAGATAAAACCGTTGCTGTAGATAGATCCCATACTGTAAATAGATCCTTTGCTGTAGATAGATCCTTTGCTGTAGAAAAATCCTCTGCTGTAGAAAGATCTCCTGCTGTAAATAGATCCTTTGCTGTAGATAGATCCTTTGCTGTTGACAGATCTTTCGTGGTAGAAAGATCCTTTGTTGTAGATAGATTCTTTTCTGTAGATAAATCCATTACTGTAGATAGATCACTTTGCTGTAGATAGATCATTTGCTGTAGATAGATCCCTCACTGTAGATAGATCACTTTGCTGTAGATAGATCCTTCGCTGTAGGTAGAACTTTTGTTGTAAATAGATCTTTTGTTATAGATTGATCCTTAGCTGTTGATAGATACTTAACTGTAGATGGATCCTTTTCTGTATATAGTCACGTTACTTTAGATAGATCATTTGCTGTAGATTGATCCTTTGCTGTAGGTAGATCATTTGCTGTAGATAGATTATTTTCTGAACATAGATTCTTTGCTGTAGATAGATTCTTTGTTGTATATAGATCCTTTGCTGTAGACAAATCCTTTGCAGTAGATAGATCCTTTACTGTAGATAGATCCTCTGCTGTAAATAGATTCTTAGCTGTACATAGATTCTTTGTTGTAGATATATCCTTTGCTGTAGATAGATCCTTTGTAGTAGATAGATCTTTTACTGTAGATAGATCCTTAGCTGTAGATAGATCTAAGATCCTTTGCTGTAAATAAATAAATAAATCCTTTGTCGTAGATAGATCCCTTGCCGTAGATAGATCCTTTGTTGTAGATAGATCCTTTGCTGTAAATAGATCGTTTGCTGTATAAAGTTCTGCTGTTGTAAATAGATTTTTTGTTGTAGATAGATCATTTGCTTCAGATAGATCCTTTGCTGTAGATAGATCCTTTGCTTAAGATAGATCCTTAACTTTAGATTGATCTTATGCTGTAGAGAGATCCTTTGCAGTAGATAAATCCTTGACTGTAGATAGATCCTTTGCTGTAGATATATCTTTTGCTGTAGATAGATCCTTTGCTGTAGATAGATCCTTTGCTGTAGATAGATTCTTTGCTGAAGATAGATTCTTTGCTGTAGATAGATTCTTTGCAGTAGATGTATCCTATGCAGTAGATAGATCCATTACTGTACATAAATCCTATGCTGTATAAAGATCCTTTGCTGAAAATAGATCCTTTGCTGTAGATAGATCCTTTGCTGCAGATAGATCCCTCATTGTTGATAGATCTTTTGCTGTAGATAGCTCCTTTACTGTAAATAGATCCTTTGCTGTAGATGGATCCCTTGCAGTGGATTGATCATATGATGTAGATAGATCCTTTGCTGTAGATAGGTCCTTTGCTGGAGATAGATCCTTTGCTGTAGATAGATCCTTTTCAGTAGATAGATCCTTTACTGTAGATAGATCCTTTGCTGTAGATAAATCGTTTGCTGTAGATAGATCCTTTGATGTAGATAGATCCTATGCTGTAGATAGATTCTTTACTGTAGATAGATTCTTTGCTGTACATAGATTCTTTATTGTAGATAGATCATTTGCTGTAGATAAATCCTTTGTAGTAGATAGATCTTTTACCGTAGATAAATCCTTTGCTGTAGATAGATCTAAGATCCTTTGCTGTAATTAAATAAATAAATCCTGTGCCGTAGATAGATCCCTTGCCGTAGATAGATCATTTGCTGTAGATAGATCCTCTGTTGTGGATAGATCCTTCGCTGTAGATAGAACCTTTCCTGTAGATAGATCCTTTTCTGTAGATAGATCCTATACTGTTGATAAAACCTTTGCAGTTGATAGATTGGCTGTAAATAGATCCTTTGCTGTAAAAAGATCCTCTGCTGTAGAAAGATCTTCTGCTGTAAATAGATCTTTTGCTGTTGATAGATCCTTTGCTGTTGACAGATCTTTCGCTGTAAAAAGATCCTTTGGTGTAGATAGATTCTTTGCTGTAGATAGATCCCTTACTGTAGAAAAAACACTTTGCTGTAGATAGATCATTTGCTGTAGATAGATCCCTTAATGTTGATAGATGTTTTGCTGTAGATAGCTCCTTTACTGTAAATAGATCCTTTGCTGTAGATAGATCCTTTCCTGTAGATAAATCCTTTGCTGTAGATAGATTTTTGGCTGTAGATAGAACTTTTGTTGTATATATATCTTTTGTTATAGATTGATTCTCTGCTGTTGATAGATCCTGTGCTGTAAAAAATCCTTTGGTGTAGACAGATTCTTTGCTGTAGATAGATCTCTTACTGAAGATAGATATCTAACTGTAGATTGATTCTTTGCTGTAGAGAGATCCTTTGCAGTAGATAAATCCTTGACTGTAGATAGATCCTTTGCTGTAGATAGATCCTTTGCTGTAGATAGATCCTTTGCTGTAGATAGATCCTTTGCTGTAGATAGATTCTTTGCTGAAGATAGATTCTTTGCTGTAGATAGATTCTTTGCAGTAGATGTATCCTATGCAGAGAATAGATCCATTACTGTACATAGATCCTATGCTGTATAAAGATCTTTTGCTGAAGATAGATCCTTTGCTGTAGATAGATCCTTTGCTGCAGATAGATCCCTCATTGTTGATAGATCTTTTGCTGTAGATAGCTCCTTTGCTGTAGATAGATCATTTGCTGAAGATTGATCCTTTACTGTAGATAGATCCTTCGTTGTAGATAGATCCTTTGCTGTAGATAGATCCTTCGATGTAGATAGATCCTATGCTGTAGATAGATTCTTTACTGTAGATAGATTCTTTGCTGTACATAGATTCTTTATTGTAGATAGATCATTTTCTGTAGATAGATCCTTTGTAGTAGGTAGATCCTCTAACGTAGATAAATCCTTTGCTGTAGATAGATCTAAGATCCTTTGCTGTAAATAAATAAATAATTCCTGTGCCGTAGATAGATCCCTTGCCGTAGATTGATCATTTGCTGTAGATAGATCCTTTGTTGTAGATAGATCCTTCGCTGTAGATAGATCCTTTTCTTTAGATAGATCCTTTTCTGTAGATAGATTCTTTGCTGTAGATAGATCCCTTACTGTAGATAGAACACTTTGCTGTAGATATATCATTTGGTGTAGATAGATCCCTTATTGTTGATAGATGTTTTGCTGTAGATAGCTCCTTTACTGTAAATAGATCCTTTGCTGTAGATAGATCCCTTCCTGTAGATAAATCCTTTGCTGTAGATAGATTTTTGGCTGTAGATAGAACTTTTGTTGTATATATATCTTTTGCTATTGATGGATCCTCTGCTGTTGATAGATCCTGCGCTGTAAAAAATTCTTTGGTGTAGACTGATTCTTTGCTGTAGATAGATCTCTTACTGAAGATAGATCACTTTGCTGTAGATAGATCATTTGCTGTAGATAGATCCATTAGGGTATGAAGTTCTGCTGTTGTAAATAGATCCTTTGTTGTAGATAGATCATTGGCTTTAGATAGATATTTTGCTGTAGATAGATCCTTTGCTTAAGATAGATCCTTAACTGTAGATTGATCTTTTGCTGTAGAGAGATCCTTTGCAGTAGATAAATCCTTGACTGTAGGTAGATCCTTTTCTGTAGATAGATCCTTTGCTGTAGATAGATTCTTTGCTGAAGATAGATTCTTTGCTGTAGATAGATTCTTTGCAGTAGATGTATCCTATGCAGAAGATAGATCCATTACTGTACATAGATAGATTTTCCGCTGTAGATAGATCCTTTTCTGTAAATAGATCTTTCTCTGTTGATAGATCTTTTATTGTAGATAAAACCGTTGCTGTAGATAGATCCCATACTGTAAATAGATCCTTTGCTGTAGATAGATCCTTTGCTGTAGAAAAATCCTCTGCTGTAGAAAGATCTCCTGCTGTAAATAGATCCTTTGCTGTAGATAGATCCTTTGCTGTTGACAGATCTTTCGTGGTAGAAAGATCCTTTGTTGTAGATAGATTCTTTTCTGTAGATAGATCCCTTACTGTAGATAGATCACTTTGCTGTAGATAGATCCTTCGCTGTAGATAGAACTTTTGTTGTAAATAGATCTTTTGTTATAGATTGATCCTTAGCTGTTGATAGAAACTTAACTGTAGATGGATCCTTTTCTGTATATAGTCACGTTACTTTAGATAGATCATTTGCTGTAGATTGATCCTTTGCTGTAGGTAGATCATTTGCTGTTGATAGATTATTTGCTGAACATAGATTCTTTGCTGTAGATAGATTCTTTGTTGTATATAGATCCTTTGCTGTAAACAGATCCTTTGCAGTAGATAGATCCTTTACTGTAGATAGATCCTCTGCTGTAAATAGATTCTTAGCTGTACATAGATTCTTTGTTGTAGATAGATCCTTTGCTGTAGATAGATCCTTTGTAGTAGATAGATCTTTTACTGTAGATAGATCCTTAGCTGTAGATAGATCTAAGATCCTTTGCTGTAAATAAATAAATAAATCCTTTGCCGTAGATAGATCCCTTGCCGTAGATAGATCCTATGTTGTAGATAGATCCTTTGCTGTAAATAGATCGTTTGCTGTATAAAGTTCTGCTGTTGTAAATAGATTTTTTGTTGTAGATAGATCATTTGCTTTAGATAGATCCTTTGCTGAAGATAGATCCTTACTTTAGATTGATCTTATGCTGTAGAGAGATCCTTTGCAGTAGATAAATCCTTGACTGTAGATAGATCCTTTGCTGTAGATATATCTTTTGCTGTAGATAGATCCTTTGCTGTAGATAGATCCTTTGCTGTAGATAGATTCTTTGCTGAAGATAGATTCTTTGCTGTAGATAGATTCTTTGCAGTAGATGTATCCTTTGCAGTAGATAGATCCATTACTGTACATAGATCCTATGTTGTATAAAGATCCTTTGCTGAAAATAGATCCTTTGCTGTAGATAGATCCTTTGCTGCAGATAGATCCCTCATTGTTGATAGATCTTTTGCTGTAGATAGCTCCTTTACTGTAAATAGATCCTTTGCTGTAGATAGATCCCTTGCAGTGGATTGATCATATGATGTAAATAGATCCTTTGCTGTAGATAGGTCCTTTGCTGTAGATAGATCCTTTGCTGTAGATAGATCCTTTTCAGTAGATAGATCCTTTACTGTAGATAGATCCTTTGCTGTAGATAAATCGTTTGCTGTAGATAGATCCTTTGATGTAGATAGATCCTATGCTGTAGATAGATTCTTTACTGTAGATAGATTCTTTGCGTTACATAGATTCTTTATTGTAGATAGATCATTTGCTGTAGATAAATCCTTTGTAGTAGATAGATCTTTTACCGTAGATAAATCCTTTGCTGTAGATAGATCTAAGATCCTTTGCTGTAAATAAATAAATAAATCCTGTGCCGTAGATAGATCCCTTGCCGTAGATAGATCTTTTGTTGTAGATAGATCCTTTGCTGTTGATAGATTTTTTGCTGTAGATTGATCCTTTTCTGTAGATAGATCCTTTTCTGTAGATAGATCCTTTTCTGTAGATAGATCTTTTATTGTAGATAAAACCGTTGGTGTAGATAGATCCCATACTGTAAATAGATCCTTTGCTGTAGATAGATCCTTTGCTGTAGAAAAATCCTCTGCAGTAGAAAGATCTCCTGCTGTAAATAGATCCTTTGCTGTAGATAGATCCTTTATTGTTGACAGATCTTTCGTGGGAGAAAGATCCTTTGGTGTAGATAGATTCTTTGCTGTAGATAGATCCCTTACTGTAGATAGATATCTTTGCTGTAGATAGATCATTTGCTGTAGATAGATCCCTTACTGTAGATAGATCACTTTGCTGTAGATAGATCCTTTGCTGAAGATAGATCCTTTGTTGTATATATATCTTTTGCTATTGATGGATCCTCTGCTGTTGATAGATCCTGCGCTGTAAAAAATTCTTTGGTGTAGACTGATTCTTTGCTGTAGATAGATCTCTTACTGAAGATAGATCACTTTGCTGTAGATAGATCATTTGCTGTAGATAGATCCATTAGGGTATGAAGTTCTGCTGTTGTAAATAGATCCTTTGTTGTAGATAGATCATTGGCTTTAGATAGATATTTTGCTGTAGATAGATCCTTTGCTTAAGATAGATCCTTAACTGTAGATTGATCTTTTGCTGTAGAGAGATCCTTTGCAGTAGATAAATCCTTGACTGTAGATAGATCCTTTTCTGTAGATAGATCCTTTGCTGTAGATAGATTCTTTGCTGAAGATAGATTCTTTGCTGTAGATAGATTCTTTGCAGTAGATGTATCCTATGCAGAAGATAGATCCATTACTGTACATAGATAGATTTTCCGCTGTAGATAAATCCTTTTCTGTAAATAGATCTTTCTCTGTTGATAGATCTTTTATTGTAGATAAAACCGTTGCTGTAGATAGATCCCATACTGTAAATAGATCCTTTGCTGTAGATAGATCCTTTGCTGTAGAAAAATCCTCTGCTGTAGAAAGATCTCCTGCTGTAAATAGATCCTTTGCTGTAGATAGATCCTTTGCTGTTGACAGATCTTTCGTGGTAGAAAGATCCTTTGTTGTAGATAGATTCTTTTCTGTAGATAGATCCCTTACTGTAGATAGATCACTTTGCTGTAGATAGATCCTTCGCTGTAGATAGAACTTTTGTTGTAAATAGATCTTTTGTTATAGATTGATCCTTAGCTGTTGATAGAAACTTAACTGTAGATGGATCCTTTTCTGTATATAGTCACGTTACTTTAGATAGATCATTTGCTGTAGATTGATCCTTTGCTGTAGGTAGATCATTTGCTGTAGATAGATTATTTGCTGAACATAGATTCTTTGCTGTAGATAGATTCTTTGTTGTATATAGATCCTTTGCTGTAGACAGATCCTTTGCAGTAGATAGATCCTTTACTGTAGATAGATCCTCTGCTGTAAATAGATTCTTAGCTGTACATAGATTCTTTGTTGTAGATAGATCCTTTGCTGTAGATAGATCCTTTGTAGTAGATAGATCTTTTACTGTAGATAGATCCTTAGCTGTAGATAGATCTAAGATCCTTTGCTGTAAATAAATAAATAAATCCTTTGCCGTAGATAGATCCCTTGCCGTAGATAGATCCTATGTTGTAGATAGATCCTTTGCTGTAAATAGATCGTTTGCTGTATAAAGTTCTGCTGTTGTAAATAGATTTTTTGTTGTAGATAGATCATTTGCTTTAGATAGATCCTTTGCTGAAGATAGATCCTTACTTTAGATTGATCTTATGCTGTAGAGAGATCCTTTGCAGTAGATAAATCCTTGACTGTAGATAGATCCTTTGCTGTAGATATATCTTTTGCTGTAGATAGATCCTTTGCTGTAGATAGATCCTTTGCTGTAGATAGATTCTTTGCTGAAGATAGATTCTTTGCTGTAGATAGATTCTTTGCAGTAGATGTATCCTTTGCAGTAGATAGATCCATTACTGTACATAGATCCTATGTTGTATAAAGATCCTTTGCTGAAAATAGATCCTTTGCTGTAGATAGATCCTTTGCTGCAGATAGATCCCTCATTGTTGATAGATCTTTTGCTGTAGATAGCTCCTTTACTGTAAATAGATCCTTTGCTGTAGATAGATCCCTTGCAGTGGATTGATCATATGATGTAAATAGATCCTTTGCTGTAGATAGGTCCTTTGCTGTAGATAGATCCTTTGCTGTAGATAGATCCTTTTCAGTAGATAGATCCTTTACTGTAGATAGATCCTTTGCTGTAGATAAATCGTTTGCTGTAGATAGATCCTTTGATGTAGATAGATCCTATGCTGTAGATAGATTCTTTACTGTAGATAGATTCTTTGCGTTACATAGATTCTTTATTGTAGATAGATCATTTGCTGTAGATAAATCCTTTGTAGTAGATAGATCTTTTACCGTAGATAAATCCTTTGCTGTAGATAGATCTAAGATCCTTTGCTGTAAATAAATAAATAAATCCTGTGCCGTAGATAGATCCCTTGCCGTAGATAGATCTTTTGTTGTAGATAGATCCTTTGCTGTAGATAGATTTTTTGCTGTAGATTGATCCTTTTCTGTAGATAGATCCTTTTCTGTAGATAGATCCTTTTCTGTAGATAGATCTTTTATTGTAGATAAAACCGTTGCTGTAGATAGATCCCATACTGTAAATAGATCCTTTGCTGTAGATAGATCCTTTGCTGTAGAAAAATCCTCTGCAGTAGAAAGATCTCCTGCTGTAAATAGATCCTTTGCTGTAGATAGATCCTTTATTGTTGACAGATCTTTCGTGGGAGAAAGATCCTTTGGTGTAGATAGATTCTTTGCTGTAGATAGATCCCTTACTGTAGATAGATATCTTTGCTGTAGATAGATCATTTGCTGTAGATAGATCCCTTACTGTAGATAGATCACTTTGCTGTAGATAGATCCTTTGCTGAAGATAGATCCTTTGTTGTAGATAGATCCTTTGCTGCAGATAGATCCCTTATTTTTGATAGATCCTTTGCTGTAGATAGATCCTTTGCTGTAGATAGATCCTTTGCTGAAGATAGAACTTTTGTTGTAAATAGATCTTTTGCTAAAGATTGATCCTTTGCTGTTGACAGATCCTGCGCTGTAGATAGATCTTTTGGTGTAGACAGATTCTTTTCTGTAGATAGATCCCTTACTGAAAATAGATCACTTTGCTGTAGATAGATCCTTTGCTGTAGATAGATCCTTTGCTGTATAAATTTCTGCTGTTGCAAATAGATCCTTTTTTGTAGATAGATCATTGGTTTTAGATAGATCCTTTGCTGTAGATAGATCCTATGCTTAAGATAGATTCTTAAATGTAGATTGATCCTTTGCTGTAGAGAGATCCTTTGCAGTAGATAAATCCTTGACTGTAAACAGATCCCTTGCTGTAGATAGATCCTTTGCAGTAGATAGATCCTTAGCTGTAGATAGATCTAAGATCCTTTGCTGTAAATAAATAAATATATCCATTGCCGTAGATAGATC
>CANNZV010000918.1:0-21749 GCA_947561585.1 Caprella mutica | reverse complement strand
CTCAGCTGTAGAAAGATCTCCTGTTGTAAATAGATCCTTTGCTGTAGATAGATCCTTTGCTGTTGACAGATCTTTCGCTGTAGATAGATCCCTTACTGTAGATAGATCACTCTGCTGTAGATAGATCATTTACTGTAGATAGATCCCTTACTGTAGATAGATCACTTTGCTGTAGATAGATCCTTTGCTGAAGATAGATCCTTTGTTGTAGATAGATCCTTTGCTGCAGATAGATCCCTTATTGTTGATAGATCCTTTGCCGTGGATAGATCCTTTGCTGTAGATTGAACTTTTGTTGTAATTAAATCTTTTGCTATAGATTGATCCTTCGCTGTTGACAGATCCTGCGCTGTAGAAAGATCTTTTGGTGTAGACAGATTCTTTTCTGTAGATAGATACCTTACTGAAGATAGATCATTTTGCTGTAGGTAGATCCTTTGCTGTAGATAGATCCTTTGCTGTATAAAGTTCTGCTGTTGTAAATAGATCCTTTTTTGAAGATAGATCATTGGCTTTAGATAGATCCTTTGCTGTAGATAGATACTTTGCTCAAGATAGATCCTTAAATGTGGATTGATCCTTTGCTGTAGAGAGATCCTTTGCCGTAGATAAATCCTTGACTGTAACCAGATCCTTTGCTGTAGATAGATCCTTTGCAGTAGATAGATCCTTTGCTAAAGATAGATCCATTGCTGTAGATAGATCCTATGCTGTAGAAATATCCATTGCTGTAGATAGATCATTTGCTGTTGATTGATCCTTCGCTGTAAATAGATCCCTTACTGTAGATAGGTCCTTTGCTGTAGATAGATCCTTTGCTGTAGATAGATCCTTTGCTGCAGATGGATCCCTCATTGTTGATAGATCTTTTGCGGTAGATAGCTCCTTTACTGTAAATAGATCTTTTGCTGTAGATAGATCCTTTCCTGTAGATAAATCCTTTGCTGTAGATAGATCCTTTGCTGTAGATAGAACTTTTGTTGTAAATAGATCTTTTGTTATAGATTGATCCTTTGCTGTTGATAGATACTTAACTGTAGATGGATCCTTTGCTGTATATAGTCCCGTTACTTTAGATAGATCATTTGCTGTAGATTGATCCATTGCTGTAGGTAGATCATTCGCTGTAGATAGATTATTTGCTGAACATAGATTCTTTGCTGTAGATAGATTCTTTGTTGTATATAGATCCTTTGCAGTAGATAGATCCTTTGCAGTAGATAGATCCTTTACTGTAGATAGATCCTTTGCTGTAGATAGATTCTTAGCTGTACATAGATTCTTTGTTGTAGATAGATCCTTTGCTTTAGATAGATCCTTTGTAGTAGATAGATCTTTTACTGTAGATAGATCCTTAGCTGTAGATAGATCTAAGATCCTTTGCTGTAAATAAATTAATAAATCCTTTGCCGTAGTTAGATCCCTTGCCGTAGATAGATCCTTTGTTGTAGATAGATCCTTTGCTGTGGATAGATTTTTTGCTGTAGATAGATCCTTTTCTGTCGATAGATCCTTTTCTGTCGATAGATCCTTTTCTGTAGATAGATCTTTTATTGTAGATAAAACCGTTGCTGTAGATAGATCCCATACTGTAAATAGATCCTTTGCTGTAGATAGATCCTTTGCTGTAGAAAAATCCTCTGCTGTAGAAAGATCTCCTGCTGTAAATAGATCCTTTGCTGTAGATAGATCCTTTGGTGTTGACAGATCTTTCGTGGTGGAAAGATCCTTTGGTGTAGATAGATTCTTTGCTGTAGATAGATCCCTTACTGTAGATTGATCACTTTGCTGTAGATAGATCCTTTGCTGAAGATCGATCCTTTGTTTTAGATAGATCCTTTGCTGCAGATAGATCCCTTATTGTTGATAGATCCTTTGCAGTAGATAGATCCTTTGCAGTAGATAGAACTTTTGTTGTAAATAGAATTTTTGCTAAAGATTGATCCTTTGCTGTTGACAGATCCTGCGCTGTAGATAGATCTTTTGGTGTAGACAGATTCTTTTCTGTAGATAGATCCCTTACTGTAAATAGATCACTTTGCTGTAGATAGATCCTTTGTTGTAGATATATTCTTTGCTGTATAAAGTTCTGCTGTTGTAAATAGATCCTTTTTTGTAGATAGATCATTGGTTGTAGATAGATCCTTTGCTGTAGACAGATCCTTTGCTTAAGATAGATCCTTAAATATAGATTGATCCTTTGCTGTAGAGAGATCTATTGCAGTAGATAAATCCTTGACTGTAAACAGATCCTCTGCTGTAGATAGATCCTTTGCGGTAGATAGATCCTTAGCTGTAGATAGATCTAAGATCCTTTGCTGTAAATAAATAAATAAATCCATTGCCGTAGATAGATCCCTTGCCGTAGATAAATCCTTTGCTGTAGATAGATCCTTTGCTGTAGATAGATTCTTCGCTGTAGATAGATCCTTTTCTGTAGATAGATCCTTTTCTGTAGATAGATCTTTCATTGTGGATAAAACCGTTGATGTAGATAGATCCCATATTGTAAATAGATCCTTTGCTGTAGATAGATCGTTTGCTGTTGACAGATCTTTCGCTGTAGAAAGATCCTTTGGTGTAGATAGATTCTTTGCTGTAGATAGATCCCTTACTGTAGATAGATCACTCTGCTGTAGATAGATCATTTACTGTAGATAGATCCATTACTGTAGATAGATCACTTTGCTGTAGATAGATCCTTTGCTGAAGATAGATCCTTTGTTGTAGATAGATCCTTTGCTGCAGATAGATCCCTTATTGTTGATAGATCCTTTGCTGTGGATAGATCCTTTGCTGTAGATAGAACTTTTGTTGTAATTAAATCTTTTGCTATAGATTGATCCTTCGCTGTTGACATATCCTGCGCTGTAGAAAGATCTTTTGGTGTAGACAGATTCTTTTCTGTAGATAGATACCTTACTGAAGATAGATCATTTTGCTGTAGATAGATCCTTTGCTGTAGATAGATCCTTTGCTGTATAAAGTTCTGCTGCTGTAAATAGATCCTTTTTTGAAGATAGATCATTGGCTTTAGATAGATCCTTTGCTGTAGATAGATACTTTGCTCAAGATAGATCCTTAAATGTAGATTGATCCTTTGCTGTAGAGAGATCCTTTGCAGTAGATAAATCCTTGACTGTAAACAGATCCTTTGCTGTAGATAGATCCTTTGCAGTAGATAGATCCTTTGCTATAGATAGATCCATTGCTGTAGATAGATCCTATGCTGTAGAAATATCCTTTGCTGTAGATAGATCATTTGCTGTTGATTGATCCTTCGCTGTAAATAGATCCCTTACTGTAGATAGGTCCTTTGCTGTAGATAGATCCTTTGCTGTAGATAGATCCTTTGCTGCAGAGAGATCCCTCATTGTTGATAGATCTTGTGCGGTAGATAGCTCCTTTACTGTAAATAGATCCTTTGCTGTAGATAGATCCTTTCCTGTAGATAAATCCTTTGCTGTAGATAGATCCTTTGCTGTAGATAGAACTTTTGTTGTAAATAGATCTTTTGTTATAGATTGATCCTTTGCTGTTGATAGATACTTAACTGTAGATGGATCCTTTGCTGTATATAGTCCCGTTACTCTAGATAGATCATTTGCTGTAGATTGATCCATTGCTGTAGGTAGATCATTTGCTGTAGATAGATTATTTGCTGAACATAGATTCTTTGCTGTAGATAGATTCTTTGTTGTATATAGATCCTTTGCAGTAGATAGATCCTTTGCAGTAGATAGATCCTTTACTGTAGATAGATCCTTTGCTGTAGATAGATTCTTAGCTGTACATAGATTCTTTGTTGTAGATAGATCCTTTGCTGTAGATAGATCCTTTGTAGTAGATAGATCTTTTACTGCAGATAGATCCTTAGCTGTAGATAGATCTAAGATCCTTTGCTGTAAATAAATAAATAAATCCTTTGCCGTAGATAGATCCCTTGCCGTAGATAGATCCTTTGTTGTAGATAGATCCTTTGCTGTTGATAGATTTTTTGCTGTAGATAGATCCTTTTCTGTCTATAGATCCTTTTCTGTAGATAGATCTTTTATTGTAGATAAATCCGTTGCTGCAGATAGATCCCATACTGTAAATAGATCCTTTGCTGTAGATAGCTCCTTTGCTGTAGAAAAATCCTCTGCTGTAGAAAGATCTCCTGCTGTAAATAGATCCTTTGCTGTAGATAGATCCTTTGGTGTTGACAGATCTTTCGTGGTAGAAAGATCCTTTGGTGTAGATAGATTCTTTGCTGTAGATAGATCCCTTACTGTAGATATATATCTTTGCTGTAGATAGATCCATTGCTGTAGATAGATCCTATGCTGTAGAAATATCCTTTGCTGTAGATAGATCATTTGCTGTTGATTGATCCTTCGCTGTAAATAGATCCCTTACTGTAGATAGGTCCTTTGCTGTAGATAGATCCTTTGCTGTAGATAGATCCTTTGCTGCAGATGGATCCCTTATTGTTGATAGATATTTTGCGGTAGATAGCTCCTTTACTGTAAATAGATCTTTTGCTGTAGATAGATCCTTTCCTGTAGATAAATCCTTTGCTGTAGATAGATCCTTTGCTGTAGATAGAACTTTTGTTGTAAATAGATCTTTTGTTATAGATTGATCCTTTGCTGTTGATAGATACTTAACTGTAGATGGATCCTTTGCTGTATATAGTCCCGTTACTTTAGATAGATCATTTGCTGTAGATTGATCCATTGCTGTAGGTAGATCATTTGCTGTAGATAGATTATTTGCTGAACATAGATTCTTTGCTGTAGATAGATTCTTTGTTGTATATAGATCCTTTGCAGTAGATAGATCCTTTGCAGTAGATAGATCCTTTACTGTAGATAGATCCTTTGCTGTAGATAGATTCTTAGCTGTACATAGATTCTTTGTTGTAGATAGATCCTTTGCTTTAGATAGATCCTTTGTAGTAGATAGATCTTTTACTGTAGATAGATCCTTAGCTGTAGATAGATCTAAGATCCTTTGCTGTAAATAAATTAATAAATCCTTTGCCGTAGATAGATCCCTTGCCGTAGATAGATCCTTTGTTGTAGATAGATCCTTTGCTGTGGATAGATTTTTTGCTGTAGATAGATCCTTTTCTGTCGATAGATACTTTTCTGTCGATAGATCCTTTTCTGTAGATAGATCTTTTATTGTAGATAAAACCGTTGCTGTAGATAGATCCCATACTGTAAATAGATCCTTTGGTGTAGATAGATTCTTTGCTGTAGATAGATCCCTTACTGTAGATATATATCTTTGCTGTAGATAGATCATTCGATGTAGATAGATCCCTTACTGTAGATTGATCACTTTGCTGTAGATAGATCCTTTGCTGAAGATAGATCCTTTGTTTTAGATAGATCCTTTGCTGCAGATAGATCCCTTATTGTTGATAGATCCTTTGCAGTAGATAGATCCTTTGCAGTAGATAGAACTTTTGTTGTAAATAGAATTTTTGCTAAAGATTGATCCTTTGCTGTTGACAGATCCAGCGCTGTAGATAGATCTTTTGGTGTAGACAGATTCTTTTCTGTAGATAGATCCCTTACTGTAAATAGATCACTTTGTTGTAGATAGATCCTTTGTTGTAGATATATCCTTTGCTGTATAAAGTTCTGCTGTTGTAAATAGATCCTTTTTTGTAGATAGATCATTGGTTATAGATAGATCCTTTGCTGTAGACAGATCCTTTGCTTAAGATAGATCCTTAAATATAGATTGATCCTTTGCTGTAGAGAGATCCTTTGCAGTAGATAAATCCTTGACTGTAAACAGATCCTTTGCTGTAGATAGATCCTTTGCGGTAGATAGATCCTTAGCTGTAGATAGATCTAAGATCCTTTGCTGTAAATAAATAAATAAATCCATTGCCGTAGATAGATCCCTTGCCGTAGATAAATCCTTTGCTGTAGATAGATCCTTTGCTGTAGATAGATTCTTCGCTGTAGATAGATCCTTTTCTGTAGATAGATCCTTTTCTGTAGATAGATCTTTCATTGTAGATAAAACCGTTGATGTAGATAGATCCCATATTGTAAATAGATCCTTTGCTGTAGATAGATCGTTTGCTGTTGACAGATCTTTCGCTGTAGAAAGATCCTTTGGTGTAGATAGATTCTTTGCTGTAGATAGATCCCTTACTGTAGATAGATCACTCTGCTGTAGATAGATCATTTACTGTAGATAGATCCATTACTGTAGATAGATCACTTTGCTGTAGATAGATCCTTTGCTGAAGATAGATCCTTTGTTGTAGATAGATCCTTTGCTGCAGATAGATCCCTTATTGTTGATAGATCCTTTGCTGTTGATAGATCCTTTGCTGTAGATAGAACTTTTGTTGTAATTAAATCTTTTGCTATAGATTGATCCTTCGCTGTTGACATATCCTGCGCTGTAGAAAGATCTTTTGGTGTAGACAGATTCTTTTCTGTAGATAGATACCTTACTGAAGATAGATCATTTTGCTGTAGATAGATCCTTTGCTGTAGATAGATCCTTTGCTGTATAAAGTTCTGCTGCTGTAAATAGATCCTTTTTTGAAGATAGATCATTGGCTTTAGATAGATCCTTTGCTGTAGATAGATACTTTGCTCAAGATAGATCCTTAAATGTAGATTGATCCTTTGCTGTAGAGAGATTCTTTGCAGTAGATAAATCCTTGACTGTAAACAGATCCTTTGCTGTAGATAGATCCTTTGCAGTAGATAGATCCTTTGCTATAGATAGATTCTTAGCTGTACATAAATTCTTTGTTGTAGATAGATCCTTTGCTGTAGATAGATCCTTTGTAGTAGATAGATCTTTTACTGTAGATAGATCCTTAGCTGTAGATAGATCTAAGATCCTTTGCTGTAAATAAATAAATAAATCCTTTGCCGTAGATAGATCCCTTGCCGTAGATAGATCCTTTGTTGTAGATAGATCCTTTGCTGTAGATAGATTTTTTGCTGTAGATAGATCCTTTTCTGTAGATAGATCCTTTTCTGTAGATAGATCTTTTATTGTAGATAAAACCGTTGCTGTAGATAGATCACATACTGTAAATAGATCCTTTGGTGTAGATAGATCCTTTGCTGTAGAAAAATCCTCTGCTGTAAAAAGATCTCCTGCTGTAAATCGATCCTTTGCTGTAGATAGATCCTTTGGTGTTGACAGATCTTTCGTGGTAGAAAGATCCTTTGGTGTAGATAGATTCTTTGCTGTAGATAGATCCCTTACTGTAGATAGATATCTCTGCTGTAGATAGATCATTTGCTGTAGATATATCCCTTACTGTAGATAGATCACTTTGCTGTAGATAGATCCTTTGCTGAAGATAGATCCTTTGTTGTAGATAGATCCTTTGCTGCAGATAGATCCCTTATTGTTGATAGATCCTTTGCTGTAGATAGATCCTTTGCTGTAGATAGAAATTTTGTTGTAAATAGATCTTTTGCTAAAGATGGATCCTTTGCTGTTGACAGATCCTGCGCTGTAGATAGATCTTTTGGTGTAGACAGATTCTTTTCTGTAGATAGATCCCTTACTGAAAATAGATCAATTTGCTGTAGATAGATCCTTTGCTGTAGATAGATCCTTTGCTGTATAAAGTTCTGCTGTTGCAAATAGATCCTTTTTTGTAGATAGATCATTGATTTCAGATAGATCCTTTGCTGTAGATAGATCCTTTGCTTAAGATAGATCCTTAAATGTAGATTGATCCTTTGCTGTAGAGAGATCCTTTACAGTAGATAAATCCTTGACTGTAAACAGATCCTTTGCTGTAGATAGATCCTTTGCAGTAGATATATCCCTTGCTGTAGATATATCCTTTGCTGTATATAGATCCTTTGCTGAAGATCGATCCTTCGCTGTAAATAGATCCTTTGCTGTAGATTGATCCTTTGCTGCAAAAAGATCCCTTACTGTAGATAGATCCATTGCTGTAGATAGATCCTATGCTGTAGAAATATTCTTTGCTGTAGATAGATCATTTGCTATAGATTAATCCTTCGCTGTAAATAGATCCCTTACTGTAGATAGGTCCTTTGCTGTAGATAGATCCTTTGCTGTAGATAGATCCTTTGCTGTAGATAGATCTTTTGCTGTAGTAGTTCCTTTGCTGTAGAAAGATTCTCCGCTATAAATTGAAGGGCCACAAGCCAAAGTCTCTTAACCGCAAAAATCGGGTTGCTCAAGGTAAAGTCTCTTAAGCGCTTAGCACCAGTGAAAACGGTTACAATCTTGATGTGCTAAGCGCTTAACACTCACGTAAAACGGTTGAAGTTAGCGGCAAACAAGAGTCTCTTAACCGCATCTCATTGCATAGAAAACGGAGCGAGGGTAGACTCAAGTATTAACCTTGTTCTTATTATGTTCATTATTAGACTCTTCTATTTTTATGGAATTTAATATGTTTCCAATTTTTATAATATAATAGCGGTAGATATATTGTACTATAAAAACAATAATTTTAAGAGGCCTGCAATATTTACTTCAAATCACTTAGGTAATGAAGAATAATATAAATCACGTAATTTAAGTTGACATGATGTAGTAAATTATAGCAGTTCATTTTAATTTCGATTTCACGAAAGCTGTATCCTTAAGCTGCTAATTAATTTATATGCACTTCTTAACATCTTTATTTGACTAAACTTTAAATTACATTTTCATTTTCTGTTGCTCAATATGCAAGTCTTTAATTATCTTGTTTTTAATAAAGTAATATATTTAAATAATTGTTAACATTGCATTATACTTTTAATCACACAATATCAGGAGAGGTTAGTTGAATTAAATGTTTAGTAGAATGATAGTAGTGAACATAAATAGATTTTTTAATCTATAGTAGTCAGTTCCAATCTAGTCATCCTAATATCCAATCTAGTCATTTGCTTTAGTAATTGCAAATATCTTCAAAACAATAACACTCACAAATTATCTGTACTGTACAGCAAAATAACTGTATTTGTATTGATTATTTAACAATGGATAAATTTCACATTTCCAAAAAATAACTTTATTAATTGTAATGTATATATTATAGGATTGGTGTGACCGTGTGGGTAAACTACAGATTGGTAAATAACAAAAAACAGTGATTTGGGAATTAAACATCCTACGGACACTTTCACTCTAAGCAATGAAGCTGATGCTTCTCATCATCTTGCTGCAAACCGCATGGAATTTGATAGCATATTTTTGTTATTTTTATAATAAAAACTCTTCAATACCTATTTTTACTTCAGACTTACTAATTTAAGGTCTGAAGAAAAAGAATGAAAACCATTTGTTTTGATTGTCAACTAGGTATACCATAACCATTTATTATTCGTGTAAAGGTATGCAATTGGATAAACTTATTATAGGAACGTTTATATACTTCAGGAAACAAGTTATATCATAATTAAACAAAAACCGAAAACTTATGGTTTGTTCATAAATTTAAAATCAAAACAAAGAATATACAATCTTTTTTCTAAGCGTCAGGTTAGTGATTCACTCTATTGTTGCTCACAGAGTATCAAAAACATTATAACTAAATAATATAAATATACTGAGTCTAATTGTATGCGGTTTGCAGAATGATGATCATAGACCTTAGTTCTATAATATTATGTAATGATAGAAGAAATAAATCTGGCGGTATTCATACAAATATTACTTTTATTAGTATCGACAATACAGATGAAGATTTCACAACTATAATTAATATATTTTAAATTTCATGAAGGAAAATAATACAAATAATGGAGTTTTGCACGAGAACATTCCAAATGAAAAAAAAAATAGAATATATACTTACAATTACGAAACAAATACACGAAGGTAAGATGATCTAAATAATTGATGCTGTACTTCTAATTATCAATACTGTATGTAGCTACTCTAAATAATGAAAAATGTAAATTAAGAATAATACCATAAGTTAACTGTTAACAACTAGACTAGTATTGTGCTGAAGAGACACCAATCAATTTAATAAATTTATATTAGTAGGGGATTTAACGTCTGTTTCGGAACAAAATGCCATATCACTAAAGTCAAAAGAAAATTAAATACAAAGGACTGGAAACATAAGTGGAGAAGGAAAGTGGTTACATGGGCAGTGATACAAACAACTGTTATTACAAAGATTATGGATGCAGAAAAGCTCCTCCGTCACTTACAAAGGAATGTGATGAAAGACACAAGCACCGGTAACTGCACTCACGGATAGAAGAGGTGATAGTAAATGAAGCCTACGAGCCTACCAAACACAAAATATAAGACCTCGTAGTTGAAGAGCATAACCCTAGCTCTATCCTCTATAACTGCAAGTAGCGTTATAATATGAAAAACAATCTATAAACCACATTACAACAGTTTGGGTCCAAATGGAAGGCACCCCTCTTCTCTTCCATTCACCACAGACAGTTTCAGAATAGAACCTCTGGCAGCTCAATATAATCAAATGATCATAATTAATTTTTAAGGAGAAAAAGACAGATTAACAGAGCTAGAAATTTATCATCATTTAATGATCAGCTTTAATATTTTTAAAAGGAAGATTTAACGTCTGCTTCGACTCTGAGAAACATTCAGAAAATAAAGTGGCTCCATTAACAATGTTACCTATCACCAGTCTAGTGACAATGCACTTGGATGCAGAAAAGCTTGTTTCATAGAAGTATTAAAGTTTCACACCAAGAAATGTGACTGAAAGGGACACAAGCACCGGTGGCTGTACATATGGATGGAAAAGGAAACGAAAATGTGATACTAATCGAAGTCTACCTAAAAAATTTAACATCGTAATTGAAGATCATAACCCTAGCGCTATTCTCTAAAACTGAAAGTAGCGTTAAAAAATGATAAACATAGAAATCCAAAACAGTTTGGAACCCAAGCGAGGCATCTCCCTTTTTCTTTCATTAACCATCGACAGCTTCAGGACGGAGCTCCTGGGGTCAATTGAAGAGGTACCTAAAAATGAGTATGGATGCAATATTGATAATTTAATAATGATACAAAAAATAAAAAACATGCTATTAAGATTCTACATTTGTTGTAAAATTCCGATAGCTAGTTTTAAACATTTTTTTGATCAATTATATAGCTATTTTGAATGCAATAAATTAGATAGATATTTATTGTATTTTTGATATAGCTAATGCATATAGCATATTTATTTAAATTTGAGAACTTACTTTAAAATTTTAAATACTTCTAATTTTACATTCAATATTAGAGAATACAGCTAATTTTAATTATTAAGCTCATTTGATACCAAAGCATGATCTTTGACCAATCGCTTTAGAATTAGTTAATCATATATATATCTCATTAAACAATTAACTTTAAATTACATCTACATGAGATCAATATGATGATGACTTACAATTAGTAGCATCTACTCAAACTACACATGTATGTATGCAGTGGCATAACTGATGTTTGAAGGCATAGCAGAGCAATCTTGGGACAGTTGCACACCTGTAAAATAAAATACATTCATTAAAAGGTCATAAAATTAAAAAGTTAGATGCATTAGAAAGTAGCAAATTCAGTTCGGGAAAAAAATATTTGGATAACAGTTACCTAACTGTGGTGATCTTACATAATTTTTATCTTTTAAAAAATTTGCAAGGGATTAATTCACTGATTAAGTTTGTGATATAATTCTAATACAATCTTTAAAATAGATTTGTTCTGCTCAGTTATATAAAAAATCATTTTAAGATAGATAGGGTGAGTATTGAGTAAAAAGCTACAAAAGGCTCTTGGTTTTGTAGTCACCTTCCTGTGCTTGAATGTAAATATTTTTCTATTTACAGTAAATGCAAATACATTTTTAAATAGCTATATTCAACTAAGTATATTGTGATAAGCATAAGCTAAATGCTCGAGTTCATAATAGTCTACTTCTATATTTATTTATTCTTTCCCATCACTGAACTGTTTACTTTAGAACAGCAAGCTGTTGTGCATAATAAAAATTAAAAAAAAAAACAGATCAGTTGTTCAAATGAAAATGTTATATTTTCTAGATTATTTGGATGAAAAGAGGATTGTACTTTATACTGAATATTAATTTTCGCATCAAATTAGCTACCGATTTTAAACTCGCTACACATTTCCCAGTAGCTAGATATTGTTTTCCATCTTCACTTTTATCAAGATAATTAAGTACTTTCTTTGCTATATTTAGATTAATTGTAATGACAAAATAGAACTACTTTGGCAATAGAATAACATTTTATGACATTGGTTAGATAATTAGATTTGACTCGATTTACAAAAAAATGTTCATAATTTATTTGTGAGATAACTTAGCTGCAATCATTTGACAAATATTAAACACAAAATTCTCATTCGAAGAGATAAAAAAAAAATGATTCAAAATATTCAATTTTTGAACATTTTTAGGAGAAAAATCATTGTTAATATCAATTAGCCAACTTCAGACACATTATTATGTAGTTATGTTACTTTAATTATCTATAGCTACCTTCAACATATATATACAGTGAAAAGTCTACTCACATAGCAAATCAAGATGACACTACAAGTTATCCAAGGGTGAAGTATCAGGAGATGTCCTTTCCCAAGTCTTGATAGATTTATCTGAAAGGAACAATTGTTTAGAAATTTTTTTAATCATATTACTGATCAGAAAATTTAACTGTTCATGACACACAACACACAGCATATTGATAAATTATAGCTACTATATTTAATTATCAATACATAAAATTTAAAATATTTTCAACAGGTTGCATAATCATAAGATTCCTTCTTTAAATGGTTTTAAAGTTTTTGTTCTCTAAGTTTACCTTTATTATCAACTGTCCTATTCTTAAGCCAAAAATGAGTAGCTTTTCAGAATATTTTTATACCAATAACTTGACTACCAATAAGTAGCTACACTAAAAATCGTATCATTATGGCCCATTGCCGCCATAACCAAAAAACAAAAAAGGAGTTTCAAGTTTATGAATATAAGCTAAATAATTGTTTAGTAGTCATATTTTCTATTACATTTTCCAAATATTTTAATTCATAGTTGAAATTTAAAAACAACTTTTTTTGATAACAGTAGCCAATGCAAAATATTTGCAAGTTTGAATGAAATCACTATCTTTAGACAGATAAACCAATCACACATTTATAGACAATAACTTATTAAATTTAGCGTCGGAATAATATCACTGCGATTATTTACCCCACAAGTGCGATGCAATTACCCTAATTCTTAGTAAATGTATGCTGATAAATGATTAACCATCAGAGATACAAGATTGAAAATAGATACACATCATTATCGAAATGATATCTTAGGATGGTATAAGTATTGAGCTTCTTTCTGAATTGGTTCTTATGTTAGATCAATGTTTGCAGGAAAGTGAGATGGAATAGTAGAATACCCTAGTCGATGCTAGGATTTAGTGAAAAATGATTAAATTGGAATTAAAAGTAGCTACTTTACTTGCTTTGATGCTCTCAATAGGTAAGACTGTTATTATGTACATGAATCTACAAATTAACTCTTTAGCTGAGGATTTTCAAATTCATTTCAATGTTAGAATGGAGAGAAATTCTTTAGCAATTTCAAATATATATATTTTTGAAAATGAAAATACTGGACTTATTAAGCATTTTGCTCATAATTATACTTCAATTAGTACAAATTAAATTGGCTATTTAACTAACAATATAGGTTTTACTGTAAGCATGTTAAGATACCTAAACTCATCATTCTTATCTCACCCAAACTTATAAAGTATGCTATGTAATATCTCATCAATATTTGATACACCAAAATAAAAAATATTTTAAAAATCTGCAATATACTGGGTGGCACGAAAGAAATGAAACCCATTTTCAAATTTTACTCATTACTCATCAAGATTTTGGCTACAAGTTACAAGCCATGACCCCACTTTGAAAAATTCTGCTGACCAACAAATGAATTTTGGAGGATAAATACTTCGTTTTTTTTAAATTTGCATCAATTCAATCTTAATATTTGAAATCTGCATAACTTCGGAGATAGGTAATCAATTCATCAGTAAAGTCCTAATTTTCAAAAGTGGGCCTCAACACTCCATTCCCAATTTAAATATTTCCATCTGTGGAGCAAATACTGCCTATTTGCCTAAGTAAGCTGTTATGCAGTGGTGTGAGCACTATTGGCTGGTAGCTATTACCAGCCAAATTTTATTGTATTTTGAACTTTTTGCAAGACACTGACAAACAGCACCATCGATTATTTTCTAGTAGCCAATACTTCAACAACACACTACTTAGGTATGTTCTACTTAACAAAGAATATCATTATTAAACTAATCACTGTAATCTAGATTTTACAATTAAAATAATAATTTACCTAATACATACAAATAACAGATTCAGACATACTTCAAAAAGTCAATAATCAATAGTTTGGAGTGTTAATTCTCCCAATTAGGTTGCTTTTATTTTTTGTACTTAAGTATTTTTATTTTAGGGTGTAGCTACTCTAAGCTTAATATTTTAATAAAATTAAATTAATGGTAACTTCATATTAAAGAGTATTTAGTTTGTAAAATTAATTTGTTGGCCTAAATAATTTTTGATAGTGGTTTTCAGAGTATCATTTATAGCAATATTTGCTTAGAAGAATTAGTTCAAATTTTAGCACAAATAAATATTTGAAATTAAATGTTGAGTTATCAATATAACAACAAACTTTTGGACATAACCCAGTATGTAATTGGTTCACAAGAACCCACTTGCATTTTCAAAAAGCTAAAAAAAATCCAATAGCTTATTTCCAATTTAATTAATAGTAAACATTAATTAATGATAAACATAAGCATTAATAGTAAGCATAAGAATTTATAGCTAGAAATCCACCGACATTGCTGGAATATTATTTTCAAAGGGGAAAAACTTTATTTAACTGTGAAAGAAACAAAGAAGTGACTAGGTAAGTAGCTAGGTTAAAACTTAAAGTAAATAATAACTAGAATCCTTTGGCTACACTGCAAGAACTGGTAAAGTGTTCAAGAAATCCTCTAGTTTGCTTTCTGTTCTCAGTAAATTGTAAAACACATGTAAATATAAGAAAATTAAACATTGTAAGTACAGAAAATGTTAAAAAATTCCCATGCTATCATACTCTTGGTCTATGTAGTAAGTAATCAATTTTAGCTAATGCCCATCAGTCTTAACTATTCTTCAAAGGCTGGAGAAAAGACCAAGATATTATGGTAACAAGTTGATAGATTCTGCCCACATCTCAGTCTGCAAAATATAGGACATTCTCAACATTTCCTGTGACAACAATCCTTAATATGAATTAATAATCATATCCCCCTATACTAATTATATTTAGCTACATGTATTTTTACTATTTTACATTATTAAGCCGAGAACAAATAGCAAAATAAGAGGTAAAGATTTCTTGGAGAACAGTTTACCAGTTCGTACAGTCTGGGAATCTGCCAAGAAAGGCCATTAGAGAACTATAAAGTGTTCAAAAAATAAATCCTCTATTTAGGCTTCTGTTCTCAGTAAACTACATGTAAATATTGTAGAAAATTAGAGATTGTTCACACAGAATTTCAGAAAATCTTAAAAATGTCCCATTTTCTGCTAACTGACTGGGAATCTGCTGATAAGCTGAGCTTAATAGCATGAGCTCAACTTCACATCAAATTAAAATATCTGAAAGTCAGGAGACCCTGAAGTCACTGAAAGAAGCTACATTATGCAGAATGGGCTAGGATATCTGAAATTTTTGAGTTATAAATAACAGCCTTAACTCTGCTTAGATATTAATATTAGCTGTATTAGGTACATAAATTAAATTTATAATACCAAGTTGTTTTTACAAAATTACAGATAGTGCCTAGAAACCTACCTATATAATTTAGCTACACTATGAATATTTAATAATGAAACAAGAAACAGATAATTGGATACTACTCATCCAAAGTCATCCAGTCTGCAAAGCGCATTCATATCCCCGAAGACCTTTGGAGACAAATTTTGAGGGAAAATTTATTAATTTTCCTAATCAATTCCAATGTTAACATGTATTTGTGTTTTTATTGGAGACATTTTGCAAAAGTCTGGTCATTTTGGAGACAGATTTGAAAATCTTTGAGACAGATTTACCACACTTTACAGACTGGTTACTCATACACTCATACTAGGTCCTACCTACTCCACTAACTGCAGCTCCAGGTAAAATAGTAATTCTCATAAACTCTCTACCTACTTGTCCCTTCAAGATTTAAGACTCCAGCCTCCAAGTAATAAAGCATGTCCAAACTGAGGCAAACTCGCCATTTTAATGGCGAGTTTGTGCCAGACTTAGATATTTTGAGTCCTTCAATTGCAAATGGAGAGAAATATCTAATTTTCTCTTATGCTACACTACATTTAAAATGTTATTTTGGGGAGATTTAATGATAATTTGGTCATTTTGGAGAGAAATTTGGTGATTTTTGAAGAGAAATGGAGAGACAAATGGAGAGTTTATTAAACAAAGAGATATACTATTTTAGTATGGTCTTAAGCTAGCCTGAGCTAGGCTCAAATTGTCATAAATTCTATCCTAAAAAACATTGTATGATTGTACTAATTGTAGGACTACCCAGAGGCAAGAATAACTAGGAGAAATGTCCCTACTGCCTGAACCAGACTGCATTTTATGGTAAATTCCGCCGACATGTCGGTGGAATTTTGCCCTCTTTGAAAATAAAATTCTAGCTAAGTTGGTGGATTTCTAGCTCTTGCTGCTCTGTATTCCTAACTATGTAACCATTAATCTTCACTTTTTAGTAGAAAATCAGCCTAATTTTTAGAAATTGTTGGTGTATTTTTTCAACTTTTAGAAAAAGTCAGTGGAATTTTGTGCACCAATACAGATTGATATCTACATTTGCAATGAAGGCCCGAAGTTCTTAATTTGCTCAAAATAATTGTCATTAACCCACAAATAAAATAGCAAGAATGGACATCCAAATCATCCATATTTCAGAGGCTGGTAAATTGTAAGCCAATTTGGCTCATTTTTCTTTTTTTGAAGATTTAAAGCCAAAAATTAACATTGGAAGTTGGAACATAGGAATTAATTCATAATTTTAAGCCAATTAGGAATAGGTATCTGATTTTTATCTTTTGAAATATTATCATGGATAGACATAAGTTTTAATAGGTAGCTACTAGTCAGTGAGCCACAAGGTAGTTAGGTATATAGTACCTGGGGCTGGGGTTTATATAAAAGTTTATTAACTGGCCCGGCTAGTCTGTATTTGGTCCACAAAATTCCACTGACTTTTTGAAAAAGCTGAAAAAATCCACCATAAATTTCCAGTAATTTGGCTGATCCACCAACATTTTAGTGATTTTACACATTTTTCCACCGAAAATTAATGATAATATAGGAATAAATAGCTAAAAATCCACCAACTTTGCTAGAAAACTTCCACCGATATGTCAGAGGAATTTACCATGAAATACAGACTCCATGTATAAGAGCATGTCAGTTAAAGCCAATTAATTAGCTTATATTTGAAATGGTCAAATCTCAGATATGTCTAATTGGCTTTAAATTTTGAATTAATTCCTTTTATCCCATGTTAATTTTGGCTTGAAATCTTCAAAAATGAGCCAAATTGGCTTGGTTCATATTTTTTATTAAATTTTGGCTCAAAAATTGGCTTACAATTTTCCAGCCTCTGAAACATGGTAACAGACTGGTAACTGGGTCCTACTGAACTAGTATCTCTCAACTTAACTAGAGTCTACTCAGTCTAGTCTGTCTAGAGGATACGTATCTAAAAGCTGAGCGGCGCACACCAGTACGGCGCACCAGATTACGGCGCACCACTGTACATTCTATTAGATAGGTAATTTGAATACAGATTAATGACAAATGGAGTGAATTTGATAGGTAATTGTCGTATCAAATTTATGTCTGACACCTGACGGTACCTGAATCCAAAGTTTATATTACACAGTTTAATTATTTGATTGAGATGTTTAATTTGGAATAGAAAATAAAATTCATCATAGAAAACTGTAATTGTAATTTTATGGGGTAACTATTGTAAACTTTCAGTCTGAGATGTAAATAAAAACTTATCAGTTAGCCGTTAGGTAGATGTATCGGGGGGCGTGCCGCCCCCCAAACCCCCCTGCCAGGTCATTAAACAATCATGAAGTGTGCAGAACAACAAACTAGCGGATACAACAAACTACATAACAGTTTTTAACATTGAGGTCATTAATAGAAAGTACAGTGGTGCGCCGTATTGTAGTGCCCCATAATGTGGTGCGCCGCTCAGCTTTTAGATACTTATGGTCTAGAGAGCTCAGAGAGGCAGGTAGCCTAACCTACATAGTACATACTAGCCATGGTTTAGAGTACGTAGGCTAGGTAGTAGGTATGTCAGTTAAAGCCAACTATATAATTGTCTTAGATTTCAAAAGGTCAATACCTACTCAGATAAGTAGGTATACCTAGGTACCTAATTGGCATAAAATTTATAATTATTTCTTATGTTCCTATGTTAATTTTGGCTTGAAATCTACAAAATAAGCTAAATTGGCTTAGCTCGGAATTTTTGTGAAATTTTTTAGCTCTAAAATTGGCTTAGGTAGCTACCTACAATTTTCCAGCCTCTGAAACATGACATACCTAGGTAATAGCTACCTATACCTTCCTACTATTTTGTAATTTTAGCTTATAAGCCATAGCTAAGTGGTACTTCAGGATATAAAACAAATTAAACTACTACCAATCTTGCTACCTAATTAGGTAGATTGGCTTAGCCCAGGTACATTTTCAAACTCAAAATATCAAGAGACGAGTGACGACTTACCTGATGAAGAGGTTTTGTTATACAAACATATTTCGAGCGGATTCTCAATGTTAATAATGAGTTTTTGGACCTAGATTTACAATTTAAACTAGGTATAGGTATTTCTAATTTCAAATCTCTACAGTGTAACAGATCTAAAGCACAATAGAATGGTCTTGAAATTCGTGCAGAATTAGGCGGTAATAAAGGGTTGAGAAACAAAAGCTAAGCGTAATGATTGGTATACAGTTTCAAACCCTTTATAAAAACTGTTTGTAGATTCCAGTATCTTCAAACAGATTTAATTGTTTGAGAAATAGTTCGGCTAAGTGTTTTATACTATATTCAGATTCACAGCATAAGCTGTATCTACTCCAAATATATTTCAAGAAACTGAATGAGTTTATCAATAAATACATAGGTAGTTTTAAAATTAATAAAAATATTATTTTTTATACCTAATGGTTTTATTGATATTCCTGATTCAATTTACGTACTTTTCATCGAATGAATCATTCTTTCCGGACTAAACCTATACTTTTTTATTACATGAATAGTTATTACAATTCATTATCCATAATTATTGTATATATATACACTCCCATAAATAACATTGCAATAATTAGCTATATATATACCTTCGTTTTCTATGGCCTGCGCTTCGTTTTCTATGCAATGAGATGCGGTTAAGAGACTCTTGTTTGCCGCTAACTTTCAACCGTTTTACGTGAGTGTTAAGCGCTTAGCACATCAAGATTGTAACCGTTTTCACTGGTGCTAAGCGCTTAAAGAGACTTTACCTTGAGCAACCCGATTTTTGCGGTTAAGAGACTTTGGCTTGTGGCCCTTCAATTGATCCTTTGCTGTAGATAGATGAATTGCTGTAAATGGATCCTTTGGCTGTATAAAGTTCCTTTACTGTAGATATATCCCTTTGCTGTAGATTGACTATTTGCTGTAGATAAGATCTTTTACTGTAGATAGATCCTTTTCTTCGTAGATAGATCTTTTATTGTAGATAAAACCGTTGCTGTAGATAGATCCCATACTGTAAATAGATCCTTTGGTGTAGATAGATCCTTTGCTGTAGAAAAATCCCTCTGCTGTAAAAAGATCTCCTGCTGTAAATCGATCCTTTGCTGTAGATAGATCCTTTGGTGTTGACAGATCTTTCGTGGTAGAAAGATCCTTTGGTGTAGATAGATTCTTTGCTGTAGATAGATCCCATACTGTAGATAGATATCTCTGCTGTAGATAGATCATTTGCTGTAGATATAATCCCTTACTGTAGATAGATCACTTTGCTGTAGATAGATCCTTTGCTGAAGATAGATCCTTTGTTGTAGATAGATCCTTTGCTGCAGATAGATCCCTTATTGTTGATAGATCCTTTGCTGTAGATAGATCCTTTGCTGTAGATAGAAATTTTGTTGTAAATAGATCTTTGCTAAAGATGGATCCTTTGCTGTTGACAGATCCTGCGCTGTAGATAGATCTTTTGGTGTAGACAGATTCTTTTCTGTAGATAGATCCCTTACTGAAAAATAGATCAATTTGCTGTAGATAGATCCTTTGCTGTAGATAGATCCTTTGCTGTATAAAGTTCTGCTGTTGCAAATAGATCCTTTTTTGTAGATAGATCATTGATTTCAGATAGATCCTTTGCTGTAGATAGATCCTTTGCTTAAGATAGATCCTTAAATGTAGATTGATCCTTTGCTGTAGAGAGATCCTTTACAGTAGATAAATCCTTGACTGTAAACAGATCCTTTGCTGTAGATAGATCCTTTGCAGTAGATATATCCCTTGCTTGTAGATATATCCTTTGCTGTATATAGATCCTTTGCTGAAGATCGATCCTTCGCTGTAAATAGATCCTTTGCTGTAGATTGATCCTTTGCTGCAAAAAGATCCCTTACTGTAGATAGATCCATTGCTGTAGATAGATCCTATGCTGTAGAAATATTCTTTGCTGTAGATAGATCATTTGCTATAGATTAATCCTTCGCTGTAAATAGATCCCTTACTGTAGATAGGTCCTTTGCTGTAGAAGATCCTTTGCTGTAGATAGATCCTTTGCTGTAGATTAGATCTTTTGCTGTAGTAGTTCCTTTGCTGTAGAAAGATTTTCCGCTATAAATTGATCCTTTGCTGTAGATAGATGAATTGCTGTAAATGGATCCTTTGGCTGTATAAAGTTCCTTTACTGTAGATATATCCTTTGCTGTAGATTGACTATTTGCTGTAGATAGATCTTTTACTGTAGATAGATCCTATGATGTAGATAGATCACTTATTGTAGATAGATCCTTTGCTGTAGATAGATCTTATTCTGTAGAAAGAACCCTTTGCTGAAGATAGATTCTTTTCTCTAGATAGATTCTTTTCAGTAGATGTATCATATGCAGTGGATAAATCCTTTATTGTACATAAATCCTATGCTTTATAAAGATCCTTTGCTGAAGATAGATCCTTTGCTGTAAATAGATCCTTTGCTGCAGATAGATCCCTTGCTGTGGATTGATCATTTGATGTAGATAGATCCTTTACTGTAGATAGGTCCTTTGCTGTAGATGGATCCTTATATATAGATAGATCCTTTGCTGTAGATAAATCGTTTGTTGTAGATAGATAATTTGCTGTTGATAAATCGTTTGTTGTAGATAGATAATTTGCTGTAGATAGATCCTTTACTGTAGATAGATCCTTTTCTGTAGATAGATCCTTTTCTGTAGATAGATCTTTTATAGTAGATAAAACCGTTGCTGTAGATAGATATCATACTGTAAATAGATCCTTTGCTGTAGAAAGATCCTCTGCTGTAGAAAGATATTCTGCTGTAAATAGATCCTTTGCTGTGGATAGATCCTTTGCTGTTGACATATTTTTCGCTGTAGAAAGATCTTTTGG